>VXAD01002262.1:959483-1104936 GCA_013399195.1 Dicrurus megarhynchus | reverse complement strand
TTTTTTTTTTTTTTGGTTGTTGTTGTTGTTGAGAATACACTTGGTAAGATTTAAGATTAATTACAGGAAGCGACAGATCTAAAAAATTTTGAAACATCTGTGAAATAGATCGCCTGTATTACACTAGACCCATGTATATTATAAATGTCTCCATGATTTTTTTTAAGGTGTTAGACTGAAGTTGCCATAGCAGAGTACACCAGTAGCACTGAAACTGTTCTGTTTTCAACTTCAGTTTTAGAAGTGCTGAAAGACATAAGGTAAAAGACAAAGATGTGCACCATTCTTTGTTTAAAAAAAATCCAAACAAAACAAGACATAAAAAAGTAAAAATGAAAGAGTATAGATGAAAGTACCAATGGTATTTTCAGCTAGTCTTTATAAGAGTTTGCAGTAAAAGTCAGTACAGGTAGAAGAACCTATCCTCAACTTGAAGCATGCCCAGCAGGTCGTAACCATTAAAAGGAAAACCAGTACGTAACATAGAGACTTCTTCCTGAACTCCAGCCTAATATCAAAGTGACTAACCTTTGTTTCAGCTCCTTTTATTACATCTAGAAGAGGGACAAGAACGCTTTATGTGTGGGAATTTGCCAGGGAGACAGAGAAACAGGGTCAGTATTTAGCAACAAGTAACACTCCCCACTGCTCTTGGCTGTTTGTACAATTTCCACTCCTTGGCAGAAGTCAGTCTGAAAAAGCTTTAGAGAGAAAAACCTGATAATGGTGCCATTGGCAAAGTTAATAACGTGCTATGAAAAAAAAAAGTTGAAAACCATTAATAAAGACTAGGTGTTAATGATGCGTAATAGCTTTCGGGTAATTTTTGGATGCTTGACGTTTAACCAAAATAGTATTTTGCATAAGCATCCTCGTGCAACTGAACCTCCACACACATTTCCAAAATATGCAGTTTGGCCTCAAATAAGGGATGGAAGCATGCTTCCAAAACCTCTCATCTGGTTAGCAACATTTTTGATACCAGACAATCAGACAGGAGACCTCCAACTGCCCAGTTTTCTCTTGAGTTTTACTGTGCTTGAGGATTTCTAATGGACATCTCTAGTCCACGCTGTCTCAGAGTTTCACATACTACATGTGAAATCCACATTTGCAAAGTAAGTTTCCTTGCAATTTGTAACAGTGTCATGTTTTTGTCACAACAGACAGCATAGTGGCATAAAAGACAAGGCGAGTTACTTGGCTTGTACATATGTGCAGATAATTTCCTTTCCAAGTATGTCATGTTTCCTAATTTAGCTGTGGAGCAGAGTTAAAAAGGAGGCAAAAAAGTGCCTACAGTTGTTAAGCAAATATCCACATATATTTACTTCAAAAATCATTATTTATATGGACTTAGAGTTTAAATTTACATGTATACTGACACTGTATATTTGAGAGTGGATTTGAGGTTTCCCTAAAGAGAAAATCTCTTCCCAAAGTACAAAACTACTTCAGTTTAGAGCGCTAGCACCGCACCTTACAAACCTTCTGACATTAAGATAATTTCACCTGTATTGCTTTCATATACAGTCTAAAATATAAACATGATTTGTTACTGATTTTGAATTTACCTGGGTCAGTTCTCTGGAATTGTGTTTATGCTCTCCTTCTTTCTGTGGTTGATGTCTTGGATATTCATGTGACAAAATATTACACTGTCTGACTAGGGAGCCAAGCAAAGCCCATTTCCTTTATAGGGGAAAATCTGCAAGTTCCTTGAAAGATGCAATAATTTTGAGACTTCATCAAGGCCTCTCAAACAAAGCTGCTAAAAGTCAAATATTCACTTAGATCAGTTTGACCTAAAGAAGTAACCAAAAATACAGGAAGGCAAAGCCCCAGCCTGTTATACCAACAGTGAAGTCATTATTCTGAACATTTCAATAACTTCTCTTTACTTTCAATAAGGCATGTAAATATTAGTTTTATTGCGTATCTTACATACCCCCCCAAAATAGAAAGTAAGTTAAGAAAAGCAAAGAAAAATTATAGAAAAATCTCAGAATGGGAGCTTTAATTTTTCATGAGTCAATAAAAAATTTTAAATTTTAACTTTTAAACACTTTAAGCTTTTCAAATTTCAACACAAGGACATATATAATACATGTCTCTATAGAAATATATATGCACACTCATATTTCAGCAGTCACATTTGCTTTGACATCTGCTTTGTTTTTACTGCATGAAATGTCTAATGGGGTCTGCCATGCAAGACTAGAATAAAAATTTTACTTTAAACTTTCATGAATTCCTAGAAAAATTAGACTTAAATTAATCCTTAGAACACCAATTAAATATGTTCACTAACCAGAAGTAGAATGATGGTAGTTAAAAAAGAGAACTTGATCTCCCTGTCCTCAAAAATTTCAGTCTATACTGAAAGGTGGTGGGACACCCCCTGAAGTATTTCTCTAAAAGAAATATCTTATCTCAGCTGATCTTTCATATCATGGAAGTTAATGATCATGCTGAAATAAATGTATAATATCAATCAAACAACATTTAGAAAAGGTATGATTTCTGCTCCTGGTCTCTTTCTTTCAGCCCAGACATTTTCCTGAAGGTTTTTCCTCTCATAAGATTAAAATTTGCTGAGTTGATCCTATCCTTCAGTATACCTCAGTGATTATAATTTTGGCTGAAACACAAATATGCTCTGGTCAACAGCAAATTAGCATCAAGAGCATGGATGAATCATAGGTCTGCAAATCTTTGAGATCACTTTAAAGAGACAGCTGGAAAAAGAACAAGCTATTTGATGAAAACAATCAAAGAGGTAATCATGTATCAATTTATTATTTCCTTAAAATTTTAATGATGCTAGGTATGCATTGATTATATCTTATCAAAATTTTGATCTGCTCAATAGGGTCTAATAGATTAATTTTTAGATACCCTTTAGGTCCATCTTTTAGACGAGCAATACTACCCTGATTACCAAGAATACTTATAAGTAGATTTGGAAGCCTGACAATTATGAGGATTCATATTTTGCTAATGTAATACTCTGCTGACATTTTAACAACTCATCTAGATACATCAGACTGTTTCCACATCATTTGTTCTCTTTCAGACATCCGAATTTCTTTCAGCTGATGTATTCATTTCACTCAAAGCTGTCAATTTGTGATGTTCCTTGAGTGCATAAAATTTCTTTAGTAATTGAATCATGTATTTTGCCTTCCATTTTCTAATACATATCTTGAAAGCTTACTCCTCCTCATCTGGCATTCATTTAGTCTCAGAAAGGTGTATGTCTAAACTTTGTGCTCCTTCCAAATATTAATTCCACGCCTTATTAAAGTATCTCAAGTTGCCACAGTCAGTCAACATTTAAAACAGATTCACCACCAAAGGAGTTTCTTCCTTAACTGCTGCAACAGAGTTTGGAAAATACCTGATTTTTTGGACAGGTCTGAATAATCTAAAGTATTAACATAGAGTCATTTATTGTAGGTTCCTTACGCCCTCTGGGTTGTGGATCTCTTGCTAGGGAAGCAGAGCAGACTTCTGCTTTAAAAAGACAGTACTTCTCTAACACATCCCAAGCCTGTCCAAGCAGTTTTCATTTCTGTACATAGGGCCCAATCTCATCTTGGGTTTTTGTCTGAAATGTTTCTTTGTAGTCTCTCCCACAAGTGCCACAGATAGTTCAGAAAAGTAAGCAGCATTCACATGAGACCAGATAACTTCACCAACTTACTACTTCATTCCTCTCAGTTAAAGTTTCCTTTTTCTAATCCTCAGATGTCCCCTATTGGCCCTTCTCCTGTGTAGCTATGCTAATTTTTTAATTGTCCCCCAGTATTCTTCAAGATAAAAAAAAGATGCTTCTTTTCTTTTTTTTTTTTTTTGTCTTGTATTGACTGCACAGACACTTTACAAACATTTTCTTCAGTGCTTTGAGAATTGCAGGACAATGCTGGCTTTGGCATATTTGAAGATTACCAAGGCTAAAATGTACTCATAGATGAAATGTGCAAAATTGAATTTCAACATCCAAATTCTTATGTTACACCAAAGGCTTTAACAAGTCTATTTGAAGATGCATTACAAAAATATGTTTTGTCTTGGCCATTCTAAAATTCACTGGAGGTTTCTGGGAAAGATCTGTTAAACCTAGTGATTCTGAACTCAGTTAACATAAGCTCAACTCGATGAACGCAAGGGTATGTATCGTGGTATTGTTGTTATCACAGCAGCGAGCTTGCATCAAGGGAATCTGGATTTCACTTGCACTGATCATGGAATCATAGAACCATAGAATAGTTTGGGTTGGAAGTGACCTTAAAGACATCTAGTTCCAGCCCTCCTGCCATGAGCAGGGATGCCTTCCACTAGAGACCAGGCTGCTTAAAGCCCATCCAACCTGGCCTTGAACACTTCTGGGAATGGGACATCCACAGCTTCTTGGGCAACTTGTTCCAGTGCCTCAGCAGCATCACTGTAAAGAATTTTTTTTCTAATATCCATTCTAAAACTACTCTCTTTCAGTTTGAAGCCATTCCCCCTTGCCCTGCCACTACATGGTCTTGTAAAATGTCCCTCTCCATCTTTCTTGTACGCTCCCTTCAGGTACTAGAAGGCCACAAATACCAAGTTACCCCAAAGCTTTTTCTTCTCCAGGCCAAACAATCTGAATTCTCCCAGCCTTTCCTCAAATGAGAGGAGCTCCATCCTTCTGACCATCTGTGCAGCCCTCCTCTGGACCTGATCCATCAGGTCCATGTCCTTCCTGTGCTGGGACCCCAGAGCTGGCTGCAGCACTGCAGGTGGGGTCTCACCAGAGCAGAGCAGAGCAGAGGGGCAGAATCCCCTCCCCCACCCTGCTGCCCACGCTGCTTTGGATGCAGCCCAGGTTGTGTTTGGCTTTGTGGGCTGTGAGTACACATTGCTGGGTCATTTCCAGCCTCTTAACCATCAGCACCCCCAAATTATTTTTTCTCTGGAATATTAATAGTTTTTCTCCTCCCCCACACTGTATATGTGTATATAATGTTGAACTTTCAGTATGGACAGTGACCATTACCAACAGTTCAAGGTATATATCACTTTTTAAGGGATGGTCACCCATGGTTGATGGTGTTGGAAATACCACAACCTTCACCAAGTAGTACAGATTCAAACTAAGTTAGAATAGGACCAAATATTTTCAAGATGTCACCAGCACTCTGCATTTATTTCACATTAGAAACAAAGCAACAACAATAACCCCCCAAGCAAAAGCACTATTCCTATGAAACAAAAAAACTTCCCAGGGAAAAGGAAAGAAGCAGGCACAGAAACTACCCTGACCAGATTGATAACATCAGGAAAAATGAGTACTCCAAAAATTTGCTGCAATTTTTCCACTTTAGAGCAGGGTATATAGGAAGAGCCCATTGAAAGACAACCCCTGCCACGAGGATTAACTGCACCACCAGCTTTGGGCAGTACAGGCACAACCAGTTCTGCAACTCACATTAAAGGGGTTTGCATTCGTAAACAGATGGATCTCAGTACCTTAAATCTCAGATTCCTGGTGTATTTACTTCGTGTTACAAAGTAGTATTTCAGCCTACTACTTAACTCTATCCAAACAGAAGACAGTAAGATCCCTGCTCATGTGAAGCATGAACAGTTATGTCTACAGATGCTGTGTTAAATTATGTGGTTAATGCTTCAATCTAGTAAGGCTCTGCTGTAAATGCTAGGACACAAAAGCTGTAGAAAAAGAAAATTCTTTAATTATTCTCGGTTTCACTTCCTCTGGCAGTCACATTTCAATTTATGGAAAATTTCTGTTTATTTGGAAATTAGAAAATTTCAGATCTTGCCAATCTCTTTGTCACAGATCTTCCAGGAACAGCAACAGTGTCTGACCTTATGTGTGGTTCTTGTGAAAACACTTTTGTGGAAACAATCCTTGGAATTCCATGGGCAGCGTTTTTCCACTGACTTCTCTATAAAAACGTTAGCACTGTGTATTTCCTGGGATCAGATGCTCCTTTTTATCATCTTCTTCATGAAACACACTAACACTGGTAAAAGAGGGACTGCAGACCCACAGGTACATCTGCAAAACCCTCTCTGGCTCCAGGTCATTCACTCAGTTACACATGTACACACCTATTAGTCTTAAATGGCTTTGGATCTGCAGCTCAGGGGAATAATCCAAACAGATTTGAGTTGCTCAGGAAAAGTTAGGAGAAGCGACAGGCCTGCAGGCTTTCTCTGGCTACAGACAATACATGAAAAGGAAAGAAGTCAGTCTGACTGTTAAATCTTAGATCTGCTTGCAGGGCTGCAAGACAGATTTTATGTAACAAACAAGTATACATTAAACAAAGAGAATAAAAAAAAAACAAAAACAAAACAAGTGGAATATAATGAACACAGAATCCTACAAAAGAAGTATACGAATAGCCCATATTACCTGGAGTGGCAATTTAAAAAGACATACTTCTGATATCTTTCCCATCTCCTGAGGAGACCTCACTGTATGAATTTAACATTAAAATGCCTGTAGGATTTTATTTACAGTATTCAGAAGGTGACAGAAATTCATCCAGCAGTTATGTCTTTCAACAATGAAATGTTAGGTCACCAAATTCAAAACTTTTATTTATTTTCATGGTTTTCATTCAGAGATATTTGAAGATTATTTTGCTCTGTGCATTTCAGTAACAGATTCTGCTTAATACCTGTGTTGCAGGAAACTATCTGAAAAAAAAATCTGGGTTCTACTATTTATGCAAGCTACTGGTATTTTCATACATATAGTTTTCTATTGGCAACAGAGATAAGGATTTTCACTGCATTTTTGCTCCTAAATTGGTCTATTAAAGAAAACTTCTGTAAACTACCTTTTTTCTTGCTGGTGCATTCTATGCTTCAAAGTGTGGTCTAGCAACAGACTGTGAACCCATTGCTTTACTCCAAAGCTGAAGGAGTCTCTTACCACAAGGTATGCACCATTCATCAGCACTGAATTTTAAAACCTCAGGAAAGCACATGACTTCAATTTCTTGGTGGCTCTCATGATTGATTTTATGTCAGTCTTACAAGATCTGCTACTAATCCCATGCAGCAAATCCCTTCTTAACATTATTCTATTTTTCTTCAGCTGTACCAAAAACTCCATGGACTGAGCTTCATCAAGAGAGAGATTGTCTGACACTTAGCATAGACCTTGCTAAAAAGACACCTCAGTGTTCTCAAATAAGACCTTCTGTTTTCTTGTGCATGTATCTCAGAAAAACATTGTGACCCTGAAAAAATTTAAGCAAAAAAAATTTATACTGCTTTCAGTATATTGCTGATTATTTACATTTGAGGCATTCAACTGACATGTCAAGGCCAGAGACAAAACCCCTGCTTTGATAAATGTATTAGTGTTTATACAAAATAGGATCCCTGCAGTTAGAGCAATGGCATTTGTCCTGCAGCTGAAAAGCACATCTCTGGGGTGGTTCACCTTTTCCAGAGTTGTGAAATCAAAATAAGGGCCCTGCCAGGGAATTCTAGTCATTTTCATGGTAACATTTGATAGCACCATGCAAAAAGCACCCATTAAATTCACAAGCTGTTTCACCCAAGGAATGACTGCATAGCCATGCAAGGAGTAGGATCCTACTTGATATTCACCACCTTGTAACTCAGAAAAGATTTGAATATTTTACTTTTTAGCCACATATATAAACCATTGAATGGAGGGGGCTGAATATCACCTTTTTTCGTCTCCTCTGGAGAGAAAGGAACACACATATTCAGCTTGAGGAACATGAAAAGTACATGGACATGCAAGTAGAGGCCAGTGTAGTGTCCTGAAAGAAATCCATACAGCAGTGAGCTTTATTTTTTCCACTGCTTTCTTTCTCATAGGATGTGTACTGGGTTATCACCATGCCACAAAAAAGAACTGGGGGATGATCTTTGTAGCCCTCAGTTCCCAAAGTATGAGGGAGGCTGCATAGTTGTTAAGTTGAATTTTTGAGGAGTCTGTGAAACATGCTGAGGTTGGATACTTCTGTGAACAGGAAATTGCCAAGTTGTGTGATTGTCTGCACACCAGATTTTTCCTTTGGAAGCTGATTAACAGCAAAGCAAGGGGGCTCTGAACAACCAGATAGAGTTGAAGATGTCCCTGCTGATTACAGGGGGCTTGGACTACATGACCTTTGACTTCCAGCCCAAAGTATTGTACGGTTCTATGAAATTATTATATGCAGAAAAGTGTAACCTCAAAACTCTGTGACCATAAACAACTGAAAAAAGTCCACAACACCGGTTGTGTCCCCTTCCATTCTCATCCAGTTTTCCCTCATGTCTCTTCTCCATCCTAAGGAGCATCCAGAAATAACTCAATGGCAAAAATCAGTCTAGGATAGGCATCCTGGTCTCCTTCACAGAGGTTGCATTATCGATTATATAGTCCCACCCTTCTGGATTTTAGGCCATAGGCATGGTGTTGGGTTACATTACAGTTATATTCCTGGCACAACTGCACTTCCAGTTTTCACATTCAGTAAGTTTTTCTACATAGCACTAGACTTTTCACAGACAACCTCAGTCAAGCAATCAATTTCTTTTTTAACAGGTAGGGTCTTGCGTCTCTGTAAGCACTCTCCAGACCTGCACAGCAGACTTCAGCTGGGGCACCTTATCCTTGTCCCCAGAATCACTGAACAGGCATGAGAAAAACAGAGCTGGTAAACACCTTCCTGACATCTTTAACACCATAGTAATGTTCATCATGTAATAGTAATAAACAATTATTCTAATATCCAAGATTGATCTTAAAAATCTTCCAACCCTTTTCTCCCTCAAATATGAAGATGTAGCAGATCTTCATACAAAGGGATACCACTCAGCATGACATTCCTATGCACACAGCAAACCTGTTTCTAGCACAGCTCTTCTGCACTGCATGTGTGAGCTCCCTCAATGCTGCAAACACTGTGAGACTCCAGCGAGACAGATTGTTGCTGTTACTTTGATCAATTAAATTTTGTCTGTAACTTTGGGATGAGGGATAAACTGCAGCATTCTACATATCCTGCCTCCAACAGCTTTTGATAGCCAGGAAGGAAGTTCAGTCAAAACACAGCGCTTTCTTACTTTGCTGGAGAGTACTGACCCAGTCTAAAACTCTCACCATGATCATAAGGTTTAAATTCATAGCAGAAGAATATAGAGTCACACAAGCCGACAGTTTCAAGCTGGACCTGAATGTAATCACTGAGCTCAGACAGGTGGTGTAAGTGATCAAAAATTTGCTCTACACCCTGAAAAAAAGTTTCATAAACTTCAAATAGCAATAAGCACTTTCAATTAAGACATCTGTATTCTGGTAGCCCCAAAACACTGAATCAGCCATTCCTACTGCTGAACACGCTTCATCTAAATCCTGTGTAGGATGGTCTAAGTGTAGCTTGTGTCTTGCTCAGGGCAGCTATCAATAGTTGTCATAAAAAGCCCAAATGAAGTACTCAGAAATCTGAAACCTTGAGTAAAGTGAAGAGAATGGATAAGACAATGACTTGCAACAGAAGAACCAGAAATGCAACTGATATTCCTATCCAACAATCAAAAGAGAGAAAGTGTTTCTGTCCTCAGATACAACACCCAGACTCGTGCAACTACAAAAATTGCAGGAAAATTCTTTATGCTTCTGGAACAGATAATTTTCATCTACTCTGTAGAGATGATTTATGAAGAGTGTGGTGATTTTGGGGATCTGCTAGAAGCCTGAATAGGTCTCAACATGATGAACTTTGAGATGAAAATTCAATAACTATTTACTAGAGTTCAACCTAGAATAGATAGGGAAAAAAGCCAAGAAATGGTGTTTCTGATTATACACTGTTGGACTTGAGTATCAAGTCTGTACTTACGCTGTTGCTTGCTTTGTCTGTTTGGTGACAATCAGAATAGTTTAGGTTGGAAAGGACCTCTGGAGATCATTTGTTCCCATCTGGCTGTCAAAACTTGGCTAAGGGCTTATTATTTCTCTAGATTTTAAGTGGTACTTAGACTTCAGATGAGTGAACAGGAGAAGGCAGTCTCAAACCTTCATTTCCTTACGAAACACATCCCTCATTTTATCAGTAGTAATAGACTAAATATTCTTCCAAACTGGAAAAACGGACCATAGAGATGTAGCATTTCTATTTCAAAGAAATACGCATTTCTCTTTACTCCTATTGCAGTTAAGAGCAATTCTTATGTCCTGTTTTACATATGAGAACAGATACAGGTCAATGTGAAAGGAAGGTGATCTCTAAACATAAGAAATGTGGCCTCTACTTGTAACCATCCCCATGTGGAACAGGGATGCCATTTTTAGTTTGCAGCCCATTAATAAAGAGAAGAAACCAACATCTGCTATGCTTTTAAAAAGAGTGGAATATCTGGATTTATCTTCACTGTGTAGGAAAATGGGGTCTTATGTCTGACATTGTCTTAAGACAGCTGTACTCTTGTGCACTCAAACTGTGATGATGGCCTAGTTAATTATATGTTTTGGCTTCAGCTGATAGGGTTGAATGACCCAGAAATTAAAGGGGGAAAAAAAAGAAAAGATAGGTATTTCTCTGCAGTTTGGTAAATTTCCTTAGCAAGTTTCCACGTGGCTCGTTCTTTTTGTAAGTGATGGAGAAAAAGTTATTCATATTTTAGGTTGCAAATAATTTTAGTAATTTCAGCCTTGAGAGATTTTTCTATTATTTTTCTAGAAAACAATGTTTACCAACAACTTATATCTTAAGTTTCCTGTTCTCTGCCCTGTTAATTGGACTAATGACACTGTTGATTCAGGCAGACAGAATACTGTATATGCTTGGGAAAATCTGAGCCCTTTGACTTACACAAGCAAGTAAATGAGAATCTTCTTACGTGTCCTAGTTTTCATAGCATCTGAGAATGGCTTGGGCTGAAAGGCACCTTAAAGACCATCTAGTTATAAACACACCCCTGCAACCCACCCCAGGAACTTAAGACTGGAATATAATTAATTTTCTTCCTAGTAGCTTGTACAGCGCTGCGGTTTGGATTTATCACGACAACAATAATTGATAACACACTTACGTTTTCATTATTGCTCAGTACTGTTTACCCTAAAACAAGGATTTTTTGGTTTCCCAAACTCTGTGAGCAGGTGCACAAAGAAGCTGTGAGGGAGCAAGGCCAGGACAGCTGATCCAAACTGGCCAAAGGGATATTCCACACCACAGAACATCATGCTCAGTGTATAAAACCAGGGTGAGTCAGCTGGAACCGTTGATGTGTGCTGGAGGGTGGACTGGGCGTTGGTGAGCAGGGAGCGAGAATTGCATTGGGCGTTGCTTGTTTCTCTTGGGTTTTATTACTCTCTCTCTTCACTAAAATTATCATTAGTATTATCAGCATATCTTATTTTGTTTTAGTTAATTAACCGTTCTTATCTCAACCCCTGAGTTTTACTTTATTTTTTTTCCCCTCTTGATTTTCCTCCCCACCAGGAGGGTGGGAATGAGTATGCAGTTGCACTGTCCTTGGTTGCCAGCTGGGGTTAAACCACAACCGTACAGAAAATTTCTGTTCAAAAACCTTATTTGAAAAACATTTTAGACACAGAACTGACATAATTTAAAAGAGATTACGAGCTACCCACTCAATGATTTACCACGTTACGTGCTCCCTTTCACTGTTTTAAAAAGAAAACCAAAATACTCAAGAAGTACACACCACGGACACCAACATCCACACAAAAAGGAGAAATGAGGACAAAATACACCACACAAATTTGTTCCTGCACCGGTGACTCCAGTATTCTACATAGATAGTGAGAAAAGCTCTCTGCAGGACTTCTGTAGAGGGAATTTTTCTCACAAGGGAATTAAACAAAATGAAGTCACAATGCCACAGGGTTTTGCTGGTCATAATGGAGCAAAGATTACTTCACAGACTTACATAATAGAATAAATAGTCTTTTGAGAAAAAGACTGTCTGCTGACATAAAAGACTGACTGACATAATTGCATAATTAAGATTCCACTGGAATGAGGGGAAAATACACATCAGAATCTACTACCAACTAGAGATTTCTTTTTTCCCTTTGTATAGTAAAATAATTATATAAGTGAAGTTCTTGCCTTAAGGATGATTCTGAGGTGCTTTTCAAATGAGCTTCCAAATGAGTAATGGCCAAAGGAAAATGACTTCAAAAGGTCAAGAATCACCCTGTCTCCCATCAATGTAAATGCTTAAAAGCTTAAACTGAAGAAAGCCTAAGCTAACATGGTGTCTTTGTAATATTCCTCTCTACACAAAGAAAATGGAGTTAGTGCTTCTCTAAAGTGCAAAGCAGGGGGGGACAGCAACCCTCATGTCATAGAGGAGAATTTGTTAATGTTGAATTTTGTGGCCAGGTTGTTGTCAGATGTTATCAATTTAAGTGTTTTGCAAACAAAATTATTCCCAATTATTTCTTTCACCTAGGTTTTTTTGTAAAAAGAGTATTAAGAAATGGAGGTGATTAGTTGTTGAGTATACTGGCCTACTATCTGAATAAACAATAGCTCTGTGTTTATTTCAATATGTCACAGAGCGACCAGAAAGACATTACGAAGCTCTGAACATCAAACTGAAGGACTATTCACGTTTTCTAGAAAATTCTGTGTATGAAAGACCTGCATTGTTGCTGAAGTTGCAGCCTCACTTAGGAAATAATTCTACCCACCAGATCAGAATCTGCATTTCCATCTATATCCTTTTCAAGTTTCTGAGTACCTGTCTGTCAGAGAAATTGCACTAAATCTTTCCTTCTACAGGATTTGCTTCCCTTGGAGTACTTTGTCTGGATCACCTTACATAGCATTAGAATTGAAAGCATCAGATAGATTCAAATCACTGTTTTTTAAGGCTACAATGTGTACAGTTCAGTGAGATTTGTGGTTTCCAGATTTTCTCATCTATTTCTAGAATCAGGTCTTTAAACACAAGGGTCATGTCTACGTATACAATAATATTTTAATTATATTATTTATTAATATTATCATTTCATGCAAAACACTAGTAAATTAATTTTGTGCAGGTTATATGTATTAAATTATATTCCATATTAAGTTACTTCATTTACTGTATTTTTCAATTCTTCCTTTCTTGAGAAATTATTTTATTCTGTACACTTGTAAGTGGATGGATTTTACTTTTACTTTTCTTCTCTCAGTAATAATAATACTTAAGGTACATGATTAAGCTTCCTCCACAATATTTCAGCTTTTATTTTCATTCTTTTCTGCTTTAGGTGTTTCCTTGTAATTCTCCAGTAAACCCTTGTGGACAGTAAAATACGGTAAGCAAACTGCTGGCTAGACTATATATTCCAATTTAGTCTGTAATCATTAGTGTAACTGTTCTCTTCAGCTTTCGAAATACATGTATTCCCAAATGCCTTTCAAATTGCGAAGCCAGCTCAACTGCAGATTCAGGTATCATGTGTCACAAGTTTCTCTGTTTTATTTTACATTGTTATAATTAACTTTTGGCTTGTTGAATAGAAATGCCTCACTAAGCTTTTATACCACAATCAATGTGAAGACCCTCTGTTGCCATGAACTACAGTTAATCACATTTAAAGATGAGTGTCTGTATCAGAAATAGCTCTATGGTTCTATAGACATGATTTGGGAAAACGTTTGCAATCCTGACATACACATGCAAGAGGCAAAGTTAACATGATGTATGGAATGTTAACTAGATCATTTCCTGCCAGCTAGATACTTTCCTTAACCATATAATTTTTAGCTCAAGACAACAGCATCAGATTAGCATTATTTTCTTCTGGAAACAAGATTTTTGGCACATTCCAATTAAATGTATGATCGCTGAAGCATTCACTTGACAGATTATAAACTACTTCTCATTAAAAGTTACATTGTTTCACAGATATGATTGCTGGAAAAGTTTTAAAATATTTTATTTTGTTTAGAAATAGGGAAGTAATATTTCATTATTTTCCTTGTATCCTAAAATGACTTCTCTCAAAAGAAATTATATAGAGTTAACTACTCTAAGTGAAACTATTAAAAAAACTTCAGTTCTGATTAGAGCGACATAAAACCTCAGTTATAGAAATTGCACAACTCTCACCATCTCCATCTTCAGCAAAGATAGCTAGAAGGCATTTTGATTGCTCACATACCTTCTATATTCTTTACAATATGGAGACAGCTGAGCTACTGTGCACAATCCTGTGCAGAACTTAAACAGACACATTTTTCAAAGGTAGAAATTTTTGGTTTTACATGTATAGTCATATTATTTTTAAGGTTTGTAAGATAACTAAAAAAGAAAAAGAGGAAAGAAGGAAAACATGTTCAAAATAACTTGGAGGGATCAGGCTAAATGTGGTCCTCTAGGTTTTTTTAAAGGGTGATGACCTGAGACTCACATGCCATTAGGAATCTCGTTCAGCTGCCAGTCAGAAAGAACCAGGTTGTTATTTCTCCAGCTAAATGCATCATGATAACTCTGCAAGTTACAGTCTGCAACTTTGAAATGGAAATGAAACTTTGAAATGTGTTTCTAAGACAAAGGCTGCAATGAATTATCCCTTTTTAACTTGACTAATTAGCTCCACTTCCCCTGAGACCCTTGTTAGTAGCTTCTTTTAACTTCAATGTCACCCTTTCATGGTGACACCACCGATCCACATACAAGCCCATTATCACAAGTAGGCTCTTGTTTCAATGATTAGTACAAAGAAACAGAGAGAATAAACAAGAAACAGGAGATTAGCTTGACAGGTATAATAAAGCAGAAGAGTCTTAAAAAATAAAAATTACATGTGTCAGCAGAGATGAATCCTAAAACTTTTTAACTTTGGGACTTGGAATATAAATAGCTTCTCTTTTACTTTCTGATACATGAGAACAACATCCATTTATACAAATATATGTATTTATTATACACTGCACTGAAAGCCACAAAAAATACTCTTTTGCACTTTGGTAGAACAGTACCACATGCTATTTTAATCTAGCAACACCTTTTTTCCTATTATTGTTTCCAAGTTGTCAGTGTTTTTTTCATATACATTCATCGTGTTCACTTGTATCTACAGAGCTTTTTCTACAAAATATATCTCTAATTTGTATTTGGTGTTTTCTCTCTCAAAATGTATTTTGATGAGAACAAGTGTCTTAAAGGTTCAGAAACTAACATATGCTTTTGTAAGCACTGGAGTTAATTGTTGCCTTGATTTTTTTCTTCTATTTTGGGAAATTAATATATATGATACATTTAAATGGGCTATAAAAAGACTATAGTACACAGTAATTTGTTATTTTGAAATGCACAAACAAAATAATTCTGAAAAAGTTCTATCCAATTAGTCAGCAAGAACTGGTAATTTACTCATTTATTCCTTTGCTCTCCAACAATAGTTACTGACCTATTAGATGTGTCACTTTAATCACACCTAGTTCTGTGTTGTGAGAAGATTACCCAACTTCCCATAAGAGGCTGGAACTACTGCTTTAGTGAAAACTGTCCCATGAACAGAGAAAAATTAGGACACCTCAGTTTCTCTAACTCCATGTGTGCCCAAGACGGGCAAAACTGCAATAATTTCTTCTCATCCGTGGAAAGACCTGCCTACCTCCTGCTGTGAGCAAGGACTGCAGCAAGATTTCCTTCTGCTTTCCATTCCCCCTTCAATCTATTTACCCTCAGTCAGGAAGCTGGAAAATTAAAAGAGGCTTTCTACAATTTGACTGGAGTCACAGAGGTGTCTGGAATAAGCCAAGTGTCTACTCCTTACACATCTTTACCTCTGAACAGGAGCAGAGATAGTCTGTCCTTAACCACTGGTGGTATTCTACCCACAAATGCAATTTTCACATTTTAGAAACAGTCTTGCAGGCAAAATATTACCCTGACTAAAATTAGTGAAGAGCAAGGGGGCATAATGCATGGACAGGAAACAAAATATTTGGAAGTGATTCAAGCATCCATAAAGAATTTTTTGCCTTTGCTGTTTCTCACATTCTAGCTAAGAATTTAGTCCAGTGCTGCTCATAGCTCAATACCTGTTCCAAATTTAAAATCAGACAGATTGACTATTTCAGCAGAACTAGAGGTCAAATTGGACCCTAGTAATTTAATGCACTGAGCCAGGATTATTGTGCCTGCTGGTTTTTAGACTCAAGCAGGGTGAAGCTGTGAATCAGATACAGGGGGGTTTTAGTTTGGAAGGAATTCACAACTCCTGTACAGCGCCAAGGAAAAGAGGAGTGTCTGAGTTTTCAGGAAGAGACTGGGATGCCTTTCTGTAAGTAGGCATGTTTCAAATTAAAAATAAATAATTAAATACATAAAAGAGTGTTAAGCTATTACAAGAGGGCAAAATAAGCAAGTGGCTTGCAATATAAGAACTAAAGCCTGATTGCATCTTGTAACTCAAAATGCACTTCACTGCTACTGTGTTGTCAGTGTCTGCAGTTCATTTTTCCAATCCTGCTCAGGCTTCCACTAAGTCTGTTCCACTTTTCACCTCTGAGCAGTGCCTCCTTGTAGAACCCCAGAGGATAAGGGGCTAGTGTGCATGTCTCAAACACGATAGCCAGATGGCTGCGCAGCCAACCAAGGATTGTTGGCAATAACAGACAAGAATTGTTGGTAGTAACAATGCCATGGGAAAGAGCAAGGTGTGGCTGGAGCAGGGGGCCATGTGGGAGCAGGGCACCACTTTTCCAGGGTTCTAGTTCCTGCAGATAAGCACAACACAGTACAGCACAAGAGCAAGGATGAGGCTCTGAAGGGGGCACAGACTGTAGGAGAAGATCAAGACCACCCAAGACCCCCAAAACCCTCTGGCCCATGTCCAGAAAGGTCTGAAAGAACAGTCTGCATGGAACTAATTTGCGTAAGAAGTGAGAAACCTCTCTATAAAAAGGTACTCCCACCAAGGCTGGACACATGCTCCAGAATCCTGGACATCCCATCGGCTGGACCAACACTGGAACCAGGACTGGTGACCTTTCTTTCCTTCCTTCATTCCCTCCTTCCTTCCTTCTTTCATTTCATCTTACCCCTTTACCCAAAGCCCACTTCAGTGTGCTCATTTAGTAGGTTAGGAACCAACATTCCAACTTCCATGCCAACTGTGTCATTTACTGAGAAAACTTTGTGAGTTTTTGTGGACCTTCTGACTTTCGTCATTCTTTTCAACCACGAACATCTACAAATCTTGGGTGCTCCCTTGCCCTTAAGGGTTGGACACCACACTCCTGTGCCCTGTGCTGGTTCAGGAGTCTGCGCAGCTCAACTCTGAGATGAGCTCTTGTCTTCAGGTGGGAGCCTGCTGCTCCTTAAACAAGTAACCCGAAGAAGTCACACTAACCCGAAGAAGTCACACTAACATAAAAGTGTTCTTCAGGAAATCAGGCAACAGGAGGAGTAATGGAGGACTGGCAAAAGAAAGATGGGCTAATTGAACCATGCAAGCAGGACACACAACTATGTTTTAGCAAGAGTAACCAGCATAGAGTGAAGAAGGCAGTATGTGAACATGTGGGAGTAAACACGCTAAAACTAATTAACAGTGTGAGTTTCTTGAAAATATGATAGGTCATGTCAAGATAATCTAATAGCTGGCTTGTACATGTTTGTTTCTGATTTTAGTTTAAAACAGAAGCAGTAGGTTCTGGAAACTGAGTTGGATTTGGATGACCAAGCATAATACAGCATATCATGCTCTAACCATTGTGCAGCACTGCATGCATTTCGGTGAGAAAAACAGCCTTAAAAGAAGACACAGAAAACCAGCAAACCAAATAAAAGTACTATTTTGGCAAAGACTAAAAATACCCCAACAAAATCCATACTTACTGCATCTTTTACCTTCTCCTATCTGCACAATCAACTAATTACTGAATGTAAAATACAGAAGTTCATTTAGCATGGCTCAGTAGAAATGTCAGAAACTCATGCTGTTTACCATTTAGACAATTTTTCATTCTGAATTTTTACATGCTGCCAGGTACAGAAATGGCTTTTGTCACCAGGAAGGTATAATTCCACACAGCTCATTTACATTGAGATGCAGTGATAGAGAATAACTAATCCAACGAAAACTGCGAAAGAAGTTGTAAGTAATTAGACTCCAAAGGAGGCTCTGAAAATCTCCCATGACTAGAGAATTTGAATGAAAAATGCTTGTTTCCTTCTATTTTTAGAAGCGGTGAATACCTCAAGAATACCTCTCAGTAGACAGTATCAGTAAATTACACTTTACTTAGAAATATTTATCCCTCAGCACAGAGTAGGAAAGCACATCTTTAGCAGGAGATTTGTCTTAGTGATTTTTACTTTTTATATACAAGCATTAAAAAGAACTCTGCTTTGCTTAGTTTTATCAAACAATGTATAGGAACTTAGGTTTGTGCAAGAGTGCAGTCTCTTGTCTTGTAAAAATGCTGTAGTGATTCACTGATCTATACCCAACTAGATTGAAACAAAAAATACACTTAATAAAGTAAGTACCACTGGAATACTACTGTAGTGGAGTGCTAGTGTAGCACTACAGGAACAAAAATATCTATTTGGGGAATTATAAAGCAATCATGTATCCAAAGAAACTATCGTAGCCTTCACTTCAAATACTTACTGATTATACTTCACTGTCTCTTGCACCTACATCTCTTCTATGTGGTCACCAGCAATACACTGGGTATTGTTTGTGCTTTATGAAAAAGGATGAAAAGCATAGAAAAATCTTTTCCAAGATTGCCACCAAGTAGAGTTTAACAAAGTCTACCCTGCAGCTAAAAATGTAAACTTTAAAGCAAAAATCCAAGAGTAATCAAGCACAGAGAATTATATGTATCTTTGAAATTTAGTCCAAATTCATGAGAAAAAAAATGAATACACGTGCCACATTAGCGTGATGAAAATCCAGGAGAGTCCCCCTGAAACAGGTTACGGTTTTTTCCCTCCACATTCAAAGGCATGCTGTGTACAGTATATTTATGAATATATAGTATCCCTCTCATCTGTTTTAAAAGGAGCATTCTGAGCAGCATGGATGGAAGAACCCAAATGAAATGTACCAGTCCCATTAAAATGTACACTAATGGTTTATTAATTAACATGTACTTTAACCGTCAAGAATAGAGCCCTAGCACTGGTGAGTTTTATAGGCACTATGCAGTTCTGCACCAATATTTTCAGAAGTGGGGTGGTTGACCATGTCAGAGAAACCTTATACTGTAAAAATATATATATTGTGATTCAGCTGGAACATTCCTTCCTGCTATGACAACCTATCGGTTCCTGATTTAACCCTGAGGTGCTAGTTACACCTAACTCAATAGGTAACACCATTTTTTTCCATCCAAAAAGCAAGTTTGACAAAGATTAAATATCAAAGCTGACAGAGCAAACTGAACCCCTAAGAATATGGGACAGAACAGTGGAATAAACAGTCACCTTCACCAGCTTATTTCAAGTTAGCTGCCTAATTTAAAAATATAAAAGTAGGTAAAAAATGCTAAAAGTATTCAAGATGAAAGTGCTGTCCAAGTGAGTAAGTACACTTCTTATTTAATGTTAACATAACACATAAAAAGGTGTGGAGCTAAGCTCTCAGTGCTTTTGGTGTAATTACTGTACAATAAGACTAATACAGAATAAAAGGCAATTGGACATTCTCTACCTAAAATATAACAAATCAAATGACCCCTCAAAATTTAGATGCTTATGAGACACAAACTTCACACTGTGGAAAAATATTTCCTATTTATCTGTTTCAAATAATTCTTAAAATCAGAGAAGAGTGACTTTTTCTTGTGTCCTGCAGGTTACTTTCTTGTTCCAAGGAGAGAACTGTGAGAGCTATCTCTACCAGAGAGCACGTGGCCAGGCTCCCTGACCTTCAAATTGGGGCGGCAGCAGTCTCAGTTCATTATTAACTCTGCTATTGATACAACGGCTTTGCAAGTAAAACAGCCTCTGAAAGAGGGAAATTCAATACCATTTAAGGGTCTGAAAATGCCTGAAAAATTTTGCTTGTAGTCCAATGCCTGCTCAGTGCAGTTTCAGGATTACCAGGGTGATTTACACATGGTCTGAAACTGATCTCTACAGGTGGAAGTTGGATGAAAGTTAGAAAAGTAAAGCATTTAGCAAAGAATCCCTCCCAAAATACACACACATGCAAACATTACACCTCAATCCCCTTTTCTTGTGTGAGTAACAGTTGCTGTGGATACAAAAGCATCAGAAGACACTCCTTAATGGTAACTAAATTAGTTACCATTATTGATTATTGAAATAGGGCCTGTGACTATCCTACTGTGATGCGCAATTCCTCATGAATACGTCCAGTCATTCTACAAAAAAACTGAAGAAAACAAAAAATTCGTTAAAAAAGCCCCCAACAACTTTCACAATTTTTCCCCAATTTTCCCAGATTCTCAGACAAAAACGCCTTTGATAGCCATTGTTATCTCCTCTTCCTTCCTTTCACTGTTAACTCTCTATGATCAACATATCTAAGATCATATCTTCTAAGTGTATTCCCACACAATCTCTCTTCATTGCGTGGAGAACATTACCTACCAGTTTTTGAAGCAGCCCCTAAGAGTTGTTGTAAAACCGATAAGTGTTATATTTAAAACTGAACTGCTGTGAACACATAGCATTGAACTTTTCACTCAAAAGAGAAAAGATGGACTTAAAACTGATAAATTCCCACAGGAACACAGGGCAGCTTTTTGACAACATGACCTTCTTGAAGCATTCACTGACATATACTACAAATAACAGTATTACTTTACTTTTCTTGAAGGCGAATCTGAAAAAAAAATTGAAGCATTTAATAAAAATACATTATCAGTTGCCAATGTGCAGCACCTAATACAGTATTCAATCTGTCAGCACTCAGAGGCATCACACAAAATTCAAGGGCAGATGCACCAAAGTCTAAGCCAGTTCTTAAAGTTCCTTCCATCTTTGTCCTTTTATAATTCTATCTTGAGGGTGTTTCCTTTATGAGACATGAGAGCTGAAAATAATGCTTCGTGATCATCACACAAAGATATTCACCTTCTAAGTGGGTAGGCATCTTTGAAGGGCACTTTACAGAAGACACATCAATCTTCATCAATTTTTGCTTCAGAAACTGTTTCTACAAACACAGCTCCTTCACCTCTGTGCTTTCATCAACTTTCATAAAAGCTAAGCAGCTGGGGGGTAAATCACCCCACAGTGTGTTTTATTCAATCTGACCTTTTAAATGGTTGAGCCTTTTTCTAGCTGCATTTGGTAATTTTGTGTCTTTATTTGAGTGACCTTTATTTTTTTCTGAAACAACTTTTCTAGCAACTGCTAAACATTTTATGGAGCTACTTAAAATAGCATAGAAATAAGTGAAGGAAGAAGGCAGGTGACAGAAATTCAAATCAACAGCACAAATTTAACCCTTGACATTTGACTAAAGATTCGTCTACCTTGTCTAACTTAGTATAGAATGTATCTGGACAAGGTTTGTAACCCTGAAGTGTAATCAAAAAATCATGGATTCATGTAATTGTGGATTTAGGATGTGCTGGGAGAAGATGGGAACAAAAGGCAACGTGGTATAGTGTGAAATAGTATTCCTTTTAAGAGAAATATTAGAAACAGAGTGGAACCTTAAAATGAAAAGGGATTATTTCCGTTAAGTATTAGAAATTTATCTCTTTACTTGCTATGGCTAGAACATAGATACTATGTCTAAATGTTTGTGAACTTCTTATTAAGACTTAAGAAACAACTACCTAGTGTACTACACCAGCAGCAATTTCACATTTAAAAATATTTTTACCTATGCAACTAATTGGAAAGGTCACATGAAATTAATAAAACCTGTAAATGAACAGGGAGGCAGTTCTGCAGATCATTTCTCTCTTATCCCAACAGATTATTTGCCCATATTGCACAAGGGAACAAAAGCAGCTATCCCCTGGTAAACTCTATCACAAGCAGGGAACAGTATATTTAATTTAAATTCCATGGAAAAAAAGGAGAGAAGCTTTTTATCAGATTTTGCAAGAAAAACCAACTTCTCTATACATTCCTTAAAGATAGAATGAGCAGATAAAATTTGTTACCTGGCATATACAGATAAGGCAGAGCATTTCACTCGGGAGGAAAACAATATTTGATTCTATATAGAAAAGGTTTGCTTTTAGCTCTTGAAAAACAATATAACAGGCCTTCATTACAGTCCTCACAAACATATTTAAGAGTTTGCCTTGTGGATCTCCAGAAAGCACTGCTTCCCCCCAGTAGCCCTATAGCAGTATAGTGGTGGTTTCTTTGGAGAACTTCATCTTGCAAGTCAGACACAGGGCAGATGTCAAGCCTGTACTGCTAAAATACCTGTTTAAATGGAGGATGGGATAGGACAAGAGCATGTGATAGGTCAACAGGAAATGGCTTCAGACCGCACCAGATAAAGTTTAGATTGAATATTAGGAAAAAATTCTTCACCAAGAGGGTGGTTAGACGCTGGAACAGGCTGCCCAGAGAAGTGGTTGAGTCACCATCCCTGGAGGTGCTTACAAGACGTGTAGATGCGGCTTAGTGGTTGACTTGGCAGTGCTGGGCTGCTAGTTGGACCTGATGATCTTAAAGGTATTTTCCAGCCTAAACAACTTTTTGATTCTAAGATACTGTTGTCCAAATAAAATGTTCTAAAAGAAACCTTCCCCAAATTTTAAGTTGCTGCAAGAGAGTTTCCTATCACTGCTTGCACAACTAAAGCTTGGTCTCTCTACCAGTTTCCTGAATTTGTATTCTTTGGGGATATCTCAAAGTACATGAAACCAAGTGGGACAAATCAAAAACAGAGTGAGTACCTTCTCTCTTCCTTCACTGATAAAGAGAGCTGGTTCTCCTCTCCAAATAAATGAGTCAAATAGAAGCACCAGTATCATTGGAAAGGCACACATGCGTCCCAACCTTTTATGCCATGGATAAGAAATAGAGGATTAGGCTCTTCAGCTAATTATCCACAAGCACATAGCTGTGAAGGAGAGATTTCTGACTATGTTATTCACCTGCCAAAAAAAAAAAAAAAAGCGAAAAACCACGACAAACCGAACTTTGTTACATACATAAATAGCTTGCTAAAAGTTATCTGTGAGTCATAGAGTAGCATTTCTGCAGGAATGCAGTTACAGAAACAGAAAAAAAAAACCGCATTAAGTTACATCTACACGTATTACTTAATGTTAAATTATATCTAGACATGACACATTTTTCCATTCCCTTCCCCCCCAGTTGTTTTTTTTTTTTTTTGTCTCGTAAGTTCTTCTGCATAAATGCTCTGTTCAAAGAAAACCCTTCAGAAAACAGACACTTATTCCACAGGTACATTTATTCCAAGGCAGAAAACTCCATTTAAACTTTCTCAGAAAACACATGAGAACTCAAGATGAATAAGAAACACCTATTTAAAAAATCATTAAAAGTGAGGAAGCACTAACAGATCTATTTGTTTTGCTGGCTAGATGGATACAAACAACATCTAGAGGAATTAAGAATCCCATTAAAAAAAGACTTAAAACCTGAAGGAAAACAATTACCTGCATTAGAGTAATTGGTAATTTTGTCAGTTAGTGGCTTGCATTTGGTGGATACAATAAGTGGTAATTTTGGTAACCTGCAATCCATTACCATAAGCACACAGGAGAAAAACTCAATTCCCAGTCCGGTATAATAGAAATCACAGCAGAGATTTATAACAATCCCAGATTTATAACAGCCCCAGATTGCTAGCCAAGGTCTGAGACAGAGAATAGCCTAAGCATTGTATAATCTATCTTTGAGATAGATGTGGGCCTACTCCAGCATAATGAATCCAAACATACGGTAGTTGACGTAATGCCTGAGCACTTCACAAGTAGATGGGTGTTAGTAAGAAGTGCTGATTAACTCATCTTCTAAATTATTTTAGTTCCTGAGTACAGCATGCAATTTAGTTATGTCCATGCACCAAAATTCAGAAGCTAATTGGCTCAACATTGTGGTCTTTGTATTATGCACAGGGAAACCAGCAACAAGAGCAAGCAAAGATACGTGTTCAGGATTATACCACTGGCTCACACAGAGGTAAAAGCAGAAGAAATGGTTATGCTCACACTTAGCCCATCAGATCAAAAGAATGTAAGCATCTCTTGAGCTTCATCATCTTGAGATGTTTGTACAACTACATAAATCTGGGATTTCCCCCACCTCCTGGGCAGAAAAGCAAACACACTTTTCATTTTGAAAGGTTGCTGAAGGCTTCTGACATGGTTTCTGGAATTCACCTTCTTCCCCTGAAGTTTTCTCATAAAGGACAGAGAAGCACGAGTCATTGTGGAACAGTTTTCTCTGGCACGTTTCCCTTTCCTCCATACACCATTTCAATCGTAACAAGCTTTTCCTGATGCTCGCACCATTTCTTAGTGATGGCATCCCAGTTTCAAACTCTACCATCTTCCAAAATAGCTGTCCTGCTGCCTCAAACCTCTATTCTGCACCAAGGTGCAAGCTACCTCTACTTCAGGTACCAAGTCTGAAATTATGAGGTGGGAAGGAGAGAAATCATGTGTTCCATCCATATGATCCTGAAACACCATGCCAGGAGACGTAAGCAGATGGAGCTCAGCTTGGTCAGCCTATCTTCCCTCTACTCCCTTTCTCCCTGGCCCTCATTTCTTACGATATTATTGGGAAGAGAATACTTTAAATACTGTAAAAGCCAGAAAAGAATGGGCTGCCCAGGGAAATAGTGCAGTCACCATCCCTGGAGGTGTTTCAAAGACACTTAGGGACCTGGTTTAGTGGTGGGCTTGACAGTGCTGGGTTAAGTGTTGGACTTAAAGGCCTTTTCCGACTTAAATGATTCTATGACTCTATAAAAGGAAGATGGGACAGGTGCAGCAAAAAGTGGACAACTGAAGAAATCAATGAAAGGAAAGGATGGGAGTTCTAAGAATCTTAGCAGGAGTCTAAGATCCTGGAAGTTCACTGCCAAGTCAAGCTCCTGACTGCTCAAAGTACAGTACATTACATATACAAGGGAAGTGTCTGCCTGGGCCAGACAGCTGAATCAATATTAAAAGGGATCAAGTAGGAAATGTTTAACTGCACTTTGAATAGCTAATTTAAGGGAGATGAATCTTATCCTTTGGGCCACATTTTGCATCCTTTCTTCCTTCTGAGTAGTACATTGCTTAATTCAAAATGACTATTTGCAAAGTATATATCTTTGCAAAATGAGCAAGGGTATTACGAGCTGACTCTTAAACTATGTAACTCCAGAGCCAGAGCGTAGCTTTTATTGTATGCAGAACAAGCTTTGGTTGTGCTGTTTGACACTACTGAATATACAAATATTAAGTAGGGAGTAAATAAGCAGTCTAAGTAAGCAAAGAATCCTATACTAATTAATTGTTGCTGAGTTTCCCTAATAACAAAATGTCAAGTAAGGAAAGATGGATTTTTTTTCTCCCTCTAATCTTTTTGGTTTCTTTCTACTGCTAAACTTTTATACTTGAAAAATACTGCTATATTCTTTTGCATACTAAAGGACATGGGACAACTAGAAAAAGACCTTTGTTATTTTGACGACAGACTTAATGACAGTCCAATGGTTTACAGGAGCCTAGTAATGTGAATGTATGATCCCTTCAGGCTGATGCAGTGCTCTGTATGCTACAGTTCGGGTTAGAGCACTGAATTTAATGTTACACAGAATGTTGGATTTAATACTGAACAATGACATTGCGCATAAAATTTATAGTGCAATTTACAGGTGAATTTTAAATACATAAATCAAAATATCATAAAAGAAGAAAAAGACATGTTTTATTACTTTTGTGTTATTTAAGATATTGATTAATAATAGCATCAAGTCAGGCAAGGCACAAATTTCTGAACAGAAATAAGCCCACCATTACCATCTGCTAGTAGTAGTTGTATATGAATTAATATATTCATAGTCTTTAAGGCATCATTACATCATCTAACCTAATTTCCAGTTTTTCACCAATAAAATTTTTGCTCATTTTTCCTGTACCATGTGAATAACCAAGATTTTACTGTAGTAAACAAAATAAGAAAGAATTTATGATGTCATTTTGAGCCTCCCACATCCAAACTCTGAACTACTGTTTCCTATGATGCATTGGTTACACTGTCTATTTAACAGGGGCTGATGACTGGAATCCAAAAGGAAGGCCAGCAGGTGATACTGTGGTTGTAGCAAGTTGGAAGAAGCAAAAATTGACTATGTTGAAAATCAACCAAAACAAACCAGCACCCCAAACCAAAAAAACACATCAATTCCACTTCTGAAAACAAGATTAGTCTATTTGTGGACTGTTACTAAGCCTAACTACAGCCAAACTGTCAGAAAGAACATTTGGTATTAATTTCATATCTTCAGGAAATACACAATCCACAGTTCCCCTTGGCATTTTTTTTTTTTTCCAAAGGTTAATCACTCTCAGCATAAAAATTTGTGTCTTATTTTTAATTTGAGTTTATGCATCTTCTGCTTCCAGTCATTAGTTCTTGTTATGATGCTTCTGTTAGATTAAAGTAGCCCATTAGTACATTTTCTCAAGCCTGTCAGTCTTTTTCTGTAGCTCATTTTAACATTATCTTCAGGTTGTTTTTCCATTAAATACCAACATCAGCTTGTGCAGTGCAGCAGATTCAGTCTCATCATGACTGAAAGCAAGGCAGCAGCAGCTATACTGTCTCTGCAATACTTCTATACTGTTTCTGCAATCTCTTTCTAAAACCTCTAGTGATACAGATTCCTCAAGCCTTCCTTCCAGGTGCTGCAAGACTTCCCCCAGCATATGACAGCCCATCTTTGTTAATATGCCAATCAGCTTGATGCATAGGAGAATATGGAAAATACTTAATTCATTCTGTCACTGCAGCTAATTCAAATCTGCTTGAAAATTATCACCTCACCTCTTCTGCTTTCTTTGCATCTCAGAATGCATTGTCTTCAAGAATTCTCCAAACCTTACAATGTCCTAAGCTTCCTAACATTTTGCCAGTGAAATTTTCTAGACTTCGCTCCCTTGGCCACAAATTCCGTGAAGTATGACGGCAAGTTAGAAACAATAATTAAAGTTCCACCACTACTGCTAAAGAAGTAGGCAGGTCTCATTTCCTCATTTTGCTGGTGATCAGCACCTGAGTAGTCATGTCTACCTTTAGGCAATACCACCAATGGTACCATGGTCCTATTCAGAGGGTTATGTGTATGACATTAAAGATAAGTCCAAATGTGGTGCACAGGTTTAGATAAAAAGTTAGACATCATTTGACAATACCCAGCAATGAACAACATGTTCAGACACCGTTCCACAGATTGAAAAGGTATTTTTTGCATTTTTTTGAAGAAGTGGTGTGAAAGGATGAACGTGTAATGGGCTTTATGTTCCCTGTTGTCACACCTCACCTGGCATGAAAGCTTTGTTTGCCCTTAGTGAGGGGAATGTTTAGTCTGATATGACAGCCTGAGTGATGTACTGCCTCAGCTCTACATATTCCTTGATGAAGAATGTGTCTTTGTTTAGTTTATTCCCTTTGATAGCATTAAGCTTTGGATCCTTCTCTGTACCTGAGCCATCTTTATATCACTATTTGCTGTTTACAATACATAGAACAGAAGTCTTGGGTGAATAATGAATTCCACAGTTCAGACAGATGCTGTGCTGTTCACTGCAAAATGCTGAAGTTTTACTCTTTCTCCCAGTTTTAAATGTAATTGAGAAGGAGTTTTTCTGTTATATGGTTCCTCCATCAACTTCTATCATTAATACCATGTTAAGTATATGGTCATTTCTCCTAATCTTATATTATTATTATGGATGTTAATAATAGAAAGACAGAACTTTCCTTACGAAACTCCATTTATATAATGAGCTCTCAACTGAAATATATCGTATTTTCTATGTTCAGGTTTTCAACAAGTAGCAATGCTTTAACCGAAAAAAGTTTACACACAGGACTTCTTTTCACAAACACAATTTTATCTCATATATAAAATATCTTCTTACACGTCCTGCAATTTAAAGAGGCTAGTTTTGGGGGTTTTTTTTAATGCAGATAGGTACACATGTCTAGGAAAGAAAAAAAAAAAACCCAACAAAGAAGAAAATTTCATTATAATATGCTATAAACTTGTAGTAAATTTGCATCTCATGGACTGTGCAGTATGATCCTCTGTCTACACTGGCAAAACTGGAAAGTCTTCAAAAAAAGAACATAAAGGCTAAGATGGATTCTGTACAAAGGAGTGGGGTTAGACTCGAAGACCTCCCGAAATTCTTCCAACCTGAATTCTATGAATTAATAGGTACAGACTTATTAGTCTGAATAAAGAGACAGACGTGCATCAACTAACTGCTAAAACATTAATGACATGGAGGGAAAAGGGTCTACAGTGATCACCAGCTCTTCTAGTGCAAGAGCTAAATTGTTCCAAATTAAAATTACTATGTGAAAAATTCTGAATAACTGAAAGTAGTTCATTCCTCTCAAAGCTTGTAACAAAGCTGTAGAATTGCTGGCCACAGGATACTGCAAGTTAGCACAAGTTCAAGAACAGCCTGGGTACCTTCATGAAAGAGAAATGCATTGGGGGTTAATAAAACTACACAGAAAGCTCTTCTAGCCCAGTAACTTCCCAAATTATAAATGGTTTGAGGCTGGGAAAGTAATGAAGTATTACTATGCGCTTGCCTCAACAGCTTTACACTCTCCCTCAAGTATTTGCATTTTCCCCCCAGACACTATCAGAGACAAGACGCCAGGAGAGATAAATGTCCTGCCTGTCCCAGTGCAACCTTTTCATTACATTACCTTCCATTGTCCTTAAGCTAAACCACTGACTTCCAATGTTTTAACCGGAATTTTGCTCATGAGTCTTTAGGCTTATCCCTTTGTTTGCCTGCTTTGAGTTAAAACAACCCCACACCAAATCTCATCTCAACTTTGATCTGCAAATGAAGCGTTCTTTCTTGAACCAAGTTTTACAAAAGCTTAGTAAATTTTAATTGCATTCCTGAATTTTCTTAGAAGCCCCTTATCTGTGAATATGATGGTCTGACAGGTTTTCACAGTATGCTACGGAAAGAGTATGTCTACCCCACTCCCACAGTTGTCAAGAAACACCACTCTGGCACAGCTCACTCCTGTTCTCAGTGGAGTTCATGTCAATGTGACTGAAACTATGACAAAAGATAGGTGGGATTTGCAGGAGGAGCTGTCTGGATGCTCATATAATTAATGCATTCCCCTGGTGGGGAGCTGGAGGGATTTCAATTGACTTTGGTGCACTTTGGCCTGCAAACCGATGTAAAATGCTGCTGCACACTGGGCCAACGGGGCAAACAGTTCTGCCCAGGTTGCAGGCAGCTTCCCTGTGGATCCCTCCTTCTGGCAGGGCTGCCTTCAGGCTATGTCCATCCTGAAGACAGGAAACAGTCCCTTCTAGATGCACGAGGAAAATCACAAAGATCTGGTCACATACAGAAATAAAATCCTAACGTAGCTCCGTAGGTGCTTTGTTGCTCTGTAATTGTGCATTCTGCAAGGACAAAGGCTTGAAACCTGTATGTTTCTAGCCAAACCTGTCTTATATTACAGCCTTTTAGACCTGATAATGTTGTATACTGCACTGGCAATGTTTAGGTACTGTATTGGCAATAAACCTAATCATAATCATCTACAAAACCAGTGTCACACTTCTTGTGCCTGACCAAGAGTCTTCTCTCTACTACTCTGCCACAGTCAATCAATTACAGAAGCTGGATCAGGCCCTCAAAGTGAAATGCCACTTATAGTAATGCCCAAAAAGGTGCAAGTTTCACCTTCAGTTCTGCGCAGGAGCAAGAGAATACTGTTGCATGGTACCAGAATACAGTTTTGCTTTGCCTTCAGTATTAATGCACACAGCACGTTTCACCTTCGAGGAATATCTAGTTATACAAACCAAGCACTTAATAAGTGGTCTTGACACAAATCCATTAGTCCTGTCCTTATGTGATTAAAATTGAGAGTACAAGTTTGCGAACAGTGACTAAGATACTATTCAAATCAAAGTCTAAGGTGTCTTTAGGTTTGATCTCTCCTTTAAATTCAATCGACACATCTGAGCAGTGAAAATGGGTTTTATTTAGTTTGCATTAACTAAAATGTCACATTCTATACCATTTCACACACTTTATGTTTTGCTTTAAAGTTTTTAAGTCTGCCTGAGTTCTGGGCTCGTTTCCTAGGAAATGAAGGGAAAAAAAATAAAGCAACAAACAAACAAAAAGCTACATACACAAAAAACCACCCCCACCAAACAGGAAAAGACACAGCCCTGCACTAATAGTTTCTCTTTGAATCCATTCTTGTAGAGTGACCTTTTTTTTTGCTCACAGACCGATGTTTTAAATACCTTTGAAGGAAGATGAATTACAACATGTTCTGTAAACTTACAGTGAAGAAAAAAAAGTAATCTTTCTTTACTTTGCACCATGAATTACGGTTATTTTCTGCAGAAAGGTCTAATGACCTTCTTGGGTCATCTAATTCCCCCACCTTTCAGATAGCTCTTGTTGATAAGGCTAAGAAGCCCCAGTAACTATCTACAATTCCCATGATGTTAAGTTACAAACACAGAAAACTACTAGATAAAACTGAAGCACTGTAGCTGCAAGCAAAGAGACAATATCACCCACCTAGAAATTCCATGTACTCCATTGCGGAAAGGTCACATTATGTGCTCAGAGCACAACCATTCAGGTAAAGGCCTCATATACAACTGCTAGCAGGTCAGTGGTTATTGTGGGGTTCATTCTTTCAGCAAATTCTAGGGCACAGAAGTCCAGATATTTAAAAACAAACTCTTCTTCTGAACACTTGGAAATTTACCACTTAAAGTAAAATAATCTTTCTAGCAATCCTGTTGCCAAATGTCCCCTCACGCGCAACACCACATGTACATGGGCATTTTAACATATAAGAAACACAAAAGTTTAACCATTCAAGAACTAAAACCTCCAAATATCAACTGTCTAAATATGCACCAATAATTTTCTTTTAAACTGGGATCTTGGATAGCAGTTTATCCCGGTAGAAATGCATTTATACTACTGGCATACTTGATTTCAGCTTAGAGAAATATGCTCCAAAGTTGTAATCTCTCTAATGAATACTATGTCTTTATTAGTCTCTGCTTATTGACTTACATTCCTGCTATCATGAAGGAAAGTTACAACAAAGGCACTTCAAGTAGAATGAAATATCCATTATGGGAGAGAAAGTGAATAACCAAATAGAAAAAGTATATGAACTGACATATTTATATTCTATTTTCTACCTCAGAAGACAAAAGTAGTTCAATTTTCCTCTGCATGAAGATGCTTTATAATCAAGTTTGTACAGAATAAATAGTTTTCCATTCAGACAAATACATCTTACAAAACAAAAGGTGCTCCTGATTTGGGGGCAGAGCATTAGAAACAAGAATTTCTACTAACAACCGTTGCTGGCTCTCAAAGTCACATTGCAGCAAACCCAAGTAAAATCAGTAATGACCAGTTTTTTCTGTAGCCCTTTGCATGGTAGTTGAGTGGTCTGTGAAAATCATAGATAAATTAATGCTAAAGAAATAATTCAGTTCCATTTTATAAAACCATAGCTGCTAGACAGCTATTATGTGCTTTCTTTATGTGCAAAATCAGCAAGGCAGCCAAACCTTCTATGTGAGGAATTGGTACTTTAAATGCAAGCAATGTTTATAATCATACACTTCTCACATTTTGGGGTCTGGTAGAAGTAATATTTTAACACAGCATATTACCAACAATCACATTTAGCAGAGACAGCAAGATGCAACTGAACACTGTAGAAAAACTAGAAAAGTTTTTTGAATCTAGTATTTTCTGGTTTGGAATTATTTTTCCCATCACAGTCATTGGACTACTTTTGCAATATTACATTAATAAAGTGAAACTGTTTGCAGGTTCTTGGCAGCTCTTTTGTATCATGGGGCTTTAATAACACACATGGATTCAATTTAGACTAGATTGCTAACACAGTCATTTGGAAGTCCATGGTTCTGAAATTTGAAAAAAAGTACATATTGTGAAAGCAGCTCATGATAGATATAAAGATTAGAGGAAGAAAAACAAAGCTGATTTATACGAGGGATGGAAAAACTGTTTTGTTGTTAACTGTTTTATCAATGGGGAAAGTTATCTTTTATACAACTCTTACATAACCATTAAGAAAGAAAAACACAGAAGGGTAAGAGAAACAGATGAGGCCTTAGGATATCATGAATAAAATACATGTTCCAGTCATTTTAATATTATTTAATTTAGGAGACAGATGAAGAAAAACCTGAGTTTCACCAACTGAGCAGTGAAGATACGATGGCATTCTAGCTGATCGTTAAATTATCACATTCTGTCTGTTGCCTGAAGATAAAAAAGCAGACCATTGAAAATCCCATTTACCTTTGCAGCATTATTAAATGCTTCAGAGCAGTCAGGTGGAGAAGATCAGTTTTAGGATCCCAGGGCATGTCTCTAAAGTCAGAAATTAACTAGCTAGACTAACACTTAGTTTCATTCCTATGGTTTTGAATTACATTGGCCAGACTTTACAAGCTTCCATGAACTTGACTGCCATGGCTCCAGCTGTTGGGAGGGTCACTGATGTGGTTGCCTCCACCCAAGAGTGTTCAAGCTGCAGCTTTGTCTAAGAGCACCTAAATACCTGAGGGCAATCTGAGGACTGGCAGGACAATGCTGCTTCCTCCTCCATTGTGGATGGTATAAATTATTATCTCAGAGGGGCAGTCTCAAAGCTTATCAATGAGATGTTGACATGCTACTGCAGTACAAATAGTAATATTAGAGTGTTTTCCTGCAGGACGTGGCTCACTGTTCATCACTGAAAGCCAAAAGGAGTGTTCTTATAATCCACACTGCCTGGAGTTACAATGACTTGAAAAGCTCTTGCATTCAGTATTGGAGATTATGTTGATGAAAAAAAAAATCCCTGAATACTTGTGGAGAAAAAAAACTTGCCAGTTCTGAAATTAAGTTACTTAAATTAGTAATTAAAATAACACACATTTCCAATGGTGGGTACCCTGACATACTCATAAATAACTGCCTGCTTCATTGGAAAGACCCTCCTATTTCTATTACAGCAGATAGTGACCAGGTTCCATAGACCTCAGCCTTAGTTTCACAGCACACACATGAGGTTAATAACCTTGTAATTTGTCTAGGCCAGAAGGTTCCTATTGCATGAAAATCACTAGGATAAAACCTCTATTAGATCAAACAGCACAGTACATTTCTTCCAATGATCTAATTATTTGAACAGTCATTGACACATACATTTTTCTATAGTTTCTAATTGTTTTCTATTCTGTAATGTTTAGAAATGTCCTTTGTAAACAGGGTGAGGGGGGAGAGAGGACTCCATTTTCTGGAGAAAGAGCGCTACAAAGTAAGTAGCAAGTCCCAATTATTGAAGGCCTCACTTGGCAATTTCCTATAGTACAGCATGGAATGTTATATACTATCAAAACAAGTTGTGATTAAAGTTGCTCAAGGATGATATGTCTGCACCAACAGCTAAGGAACATTTATAGTGCAGGATTCGAGCTCATTTTCAGAGATGGGGAAAATCCTGCCAAAGCATTTGCACATCCAGCTTTTAAAAGCTTGCGCTACTCTTCTGAAAAAATAAATAACTAATCTGTTCAAACTATTATTTTTACAGCCTTGATAATTATCTCTTTTGCTCAATTATAAAAAAATAAACATGGTATACAAAATTTATTATTTTTAATTAAGTCATCTGACTCACATAAATTGGTTTCTCATACTGAGAACACCAAATTAAGATATTTTTGATTTATTAATGGGTACATCTCAAATTAAATATTTCTGAAGGTAATGCATAGAACAGCACTTCATTATTTTGAATGCGTCTTGTTAAAGGGCCAAGGTCTTGCCTATTTCCCATGAGGAAATTGTCACTTCATATTGTGCACTTCAATTTATAGAAGCAGTAACTCAACTGAGCCAATGTTTCAATTACAAGGCTTCATACGAGTATCAAAGTACTTTTTCTCTTCTCTCAGTTATCGAGGTTTCAGTCTCAATGGATCTGTGACTTGCTCTACATTGCACTTCCTCTTCTCATATTATAAGTTCTATTCTTCAAAGTCAAAGTTCCTTGTGAGCAAAGTATTTCTAGGTCACAGAAAAAACTGGGATGAAACACATGTGGTATAAGACAGCTTTACTTGACATAATCGGTCCAAGTCAAGCAAGTCAACAGTATCTGTTCAAAAGAAATCTCTTCACTTGTGTTCCCAAAACTGATAAACTGGCCTGGACTTTAATCAATCTTTATGATGGTTCCTTTACATCACAGCAAAGAAACAGAATAATTACTAGCAGACACTGTATCTGACACCTAACCTTTGCATTCTGCTCTAGGATCTTACTCTAACTGTAATCATTATCCTCCTCCTCATCCTTAAGGCTCCCTGCTTTGAAGGACCGACCTAAGCACTTCTCTCCATTTGTTTTCTAATAGTCTCCCAAACTGTCCTATAGGAATAACAAACTAATCTCTCCTTGGTGTGTCTGTCCACCGTGGTTTTCAAGATCTGACATCTGTATCATCTGTATCTGTATCTTCTTTTTTTTTTTTTTTTCCTTTCTTTTATTAAATGTGTTCAAATATAAAGAGAAAAGCAGATGGGCAAAGTGACACCTGTTTTACCTTGAGTTTCAGTTTTGTGATAGTCATGGTACAGATACTGTACCCATGCAAGTCAGTCATATTTTGATGTAGAAAACTCACCAGTGTAGAAAAAAATGTCATACTACAGTCACATGAGTTATCTCATCCTCACCCATCCATGATTTTCTGCTCAAGATGTATCTCTTTCTTTGCTTCAGAGTGATGACCTAAAGCTACACAGTGTAAAAAAACCCAATACCAAACAAGTGATTTCTAATCACTTAGGCAACCCTGAAAGTTTACCAGATGCAGAGCCTTGCTTCCATTAATCACGTTTACCCTGGTAGAGCAACAAAATTCTTAACATAATATAGAAATGGAGAAGTAATTATTTGGGGTGCCTAGGATAAGAAACTTAAAACAGAAGGCAGGGCAAGCTGTTCTTCTAACTACTCAGGAGAATAACTTTACAATGGCAGCCCTTGGTCCCACGGTCAATTGATAATAGTATCTCCAGTGTAAATAAAAGTATTCTGGATCAATTTGCCATCACTTTTCCTTTGTTTTCCATTTATTTAGATCACCCATTCCAAGAGGCATTTCTGAGCAGCCTAAGTCATACTCTTATCCATACTGACATGTCTCCTCCACATCCCTCTGAATGCAGGGCACAGGGAAAGCTATGTGCCCTCTGTAAAGCAGGACTGACAGGTGGAGGTTCTGTGGAATTTGCTCCTTCTTTTTGTTGATGCCATGCTTTTGTGTGCCCAGAAAAGGGCAATGGAGCTGGTGAAGGGGCTGAGCACATGTCCTGTGAAGAGTGGCTGAAGGAACCAGAGAAGAGGACGCACAGGATGGACCTTATCACTCTCTACATCTGCCTGAGAGGAGGCTGTAGCCAGGTGGGGGTTGGTCACTTCTCCCAAGTATCAAGTGATAGGAGAAGAGGAAATGGCCTCAAATTGTGCAGATGGGGCTTAGGTTAGGCATTAGGAAAAATTTCTTTACCAAAAGGGTTGTCAAACATTGGAAGAGGCTGCCCAGGGAAATGGTGGAGTCACCATTCCTGGAGATATTCAAAAGATGTGTAGATATGGCACATACAGACATGGCTTTGTCATGGACTTGGCAGTGCTGGGTTAATGGTTGGACTCACTGATCTTAGAGAGATTTTCACTGCCATGATTCTATGTCATCTCTCTTTTTCCCCCCCTATCTGTTCACATGGGGATAAGAAGATATTTTTCCATTTATCTCTTGAGATTTTGAGCTCTACCTCTTCTGGAGTTCAGTCTGCATCTTCTATTTTGGAAGAGTAAAAAAAAGATTTCTCTATATGCTAGTAATGTGCAGCCCTCAATAATAAAATAGCTTTTTGGAAAACATTTTCAACCTACTGTTAGATAACAACAATTATACATGCACACAAAAAAAGGAAATCAATTTTTTTGACCTGAACATGAAAAGGTTTGTCATTTTGGAGAAATAGCCACAGAGCTTTATATCAGTGGGAGTGTGTCCAGAAAAATAGCACAATAGGATAGAATAGAAAAATAAGTACAGATCACACAAATCATTGCAGCTCAAGTGCTACATATCTAATTTTCTCTAATTTTCATCTCATTTTACTCTGATCTGTTTAACTTCATGATATTTTTTTTTCAATAAAGATGTAAAGAATTATTACTTTAAGATTTACTATTATATATCTAGGTTAAGTATTAATGAATGAATTTCTTTAAAATATGTTTTTGTTTCAGTCAAAAATTCAGGGACAAAAAAAAATTAAAATCACTGTTGTGGCTTAAAAAGTTCAATTGGCCTCAACACAGCAAAACTAAACAAAAAAAACCCCCGCTAACACAATTCCCCCTCCAAAAGTCTGCTTACTGTTTATGCACTGTATTTTTATTACCAGCTGAGAAAGAAGTTGCCTTAATATCCTCTGTTGATTATATAAATTTATAATAGACTATATCAATAATGAATTAAAATGATGACATAAGGAATAACTACATATTGTGGTTGCTTTCATCCATCTGAGCACTACTTTAAACCAGCTGTTTCAGATCAAAACATTATGCTCATTCTTCCCATTTTCATTCATGCACTGGGGACAATAGGATATAATTAGAGAGCTGTGACCATTTTTAAACCTTACAATTCTAAGCTACAATTTCGTAACAAAATAGATTTATTTTCTTTAGCAATCCTATCTTTTGCTGCACTGTTAAGCACTTTTCATGCTCAATTTCCATTTTGTTCCCTTAATTTGAGTGTCAGGAAGCCTCTATTCATCTTCTACCACACCGTAGGAGCTACAATGGATTTTCTCTAAACAACTGTGTGTCCTATAGGTGTGTGTACTGCTGAGGTTCTGTGACACTTATGAAGTAAAGTGGCTCAGATACTGTAAAGTCACCCAAAAGACCAACTGTAAGCCCCCAATTTTGTCTGAGATCTTTTCATACAAGTGTGCTGAATGAAGATCACTCCTTTTAGGTGCCAGCACTTCGTATGTGTGTAAGAGCAAAAGGAATGTTCTTGGTCACCCAGCCATTTGACCTTTATCAGATTGATTGGACCGCTGTGGATGCTGGAAGCATGCAGCAGGGAGATATCTCAGCTTTCTCCCGGTGTCTGTGAGAAAGCTCACTTTCTCACGGCGCTGTGGGAGAACAGCTGGGAGATTTTGTAAACTATGGAATTGTTATTGATAGTAAAAGAGAAAATATCTGAAGTAAGTGTTATTGGGTTCAGCCAATCCCTCTGAGGGGTGGCTGGTCAGTGAACCAATGACCTTATGCCAGTCCAGCGTGCTAAGGTATATAAGCGAACTTGTAAGTGAATAACGTGTTGATTTAATATCACAATAAATCGTCCGTGTCGTTCGTCCTTCGGTCCCTGCTCGCAAGCGACAGACAGCCTCATTTGCCTTGTCCTTCAGAGCATGAGCTTCTATGGATTGCCATTCTCCTCTAGAGCTTTGCCTCCTTAATCTTTTGTTCAGAAAGTATTTACGAGTTTTAAGATTATCATCTATTCTTTTCCAGTGTTTTCCTTAGCTCCAGCACATCACTGCCTCCACTTGAATCTAAACAGAGTACATGGAAAGAGACATAAGATATTATTATCACTATTGTTATTATCATTAGACATTCTATTAGTGTAGGACTGAAATGCTGTGCCTAATATTAGCCACATCATCCTTTTCACATTACAGTAGTTACAGCTTGTTTATGTGGCATAAGGGATGCTCCTGCTCTGCAATCACAATGAACATTCAATGGCTTAATGGATGTGGCAAAGAGTAAAAGTCCATTTAGGCAGCTTTTCATGGGTAAACAGGCATTTCAGGGAAGAGAATATCTCCACATTTTCTCAGAAGCCCCTTCATTTCTCAAGAAGGCAACTTTATCAGCTGCTGTATGTCACACATATGTTTCACAGGATGGTGAAAGCAGCACACTGCTCTGCACTGCTAAACCATCCCCACATATATTTGCCTAACCTGTGTCACAAAACCTAATATTTTGCCTCAGGATATTTTTCCTCATAGTTTGAACAGACTGTCTGAAACTGTCTGTGGTTCACTGCTCCACCCACCATTGCTTTCTTTTTCTTTCCCTTAAGTTTAAAGGAGGAGAGGTATAAGAGCTGCCTTTTAAGTTCAGCACCAAAGCTGCTCTTTTCCTTCACCCACCTGGGTGCTGTCATTGCTGATTCTAGGGCATTTTAGGCTTTTTGTCTAGTTCAATGCTGTTATGCCCAGAAGCCCATTGTTGTGACTAATAGCGGGTAATCACCTTCACCACCAAATCACTGAGATCTAGAGGCACCCGGGGCAGAAATTCCTGTCAGCCCATATTTTGCATACAGATACAACCCCTCATTTCTACTCAACCTAAATATAAATGCGAATTCAATTAGGCACAATCTGAACTATAAAGGATTGGGGGTGGAGGGGGTGGGGGTGGACCCCAAACCGTCATTCCCATTGTGGATGTTCCAGCTAAGCATCCCAATAAGGACTAGACAAAAACATATTCTACTTGACAATCCAACCATAAAGTCGTGAAGCTGTGGTGTTATTGAAAATATTTTAGTGCAGTAACTCAGGGAAAAAGGCCACGCCTTGATTGCTATATGTGAATACTTTAAATCACAGAAGTGTAAGTTCAAACTAATTTAAATCCCTTGCACATTTATTAGACTACTGAATTTCTGTTGAAATACAGAGAGAAAGTGTCCCTTATGCCTTATAATCTGTACAAAACAAATTACACTGGAGGTGGTTCAGTATATAAATCTCAATTTATTAATATTATATTTCTAACTCAATTTAAGAGATCAATTTCCCCCCATTTCCAGAATACAAGAACTTCAAATACAATAGTATTTGTACAAGATTAACAATTTAGGGTAATTCCAATATCCTTAATCATGTTGAACAATACTTTCCTTTGCCAGTAGCCTGAGTTAGTTTTGCTGAGAAAATTACTACTCAACAGCAGAAAGAACATCAGAATATTATTTTTAATAAAATACAAATTAAAAAAAAATAGAAGAGAGAAAGAAAGCGAGAGAGAAGAAGGATATATAGTGTAACTATTATAAGGAATATTAATATAATAAAATGGTAGTAATGTTCCTTGTATGCCTGTTAGATGGATAGCAGCAATTCAACATGCACAAGATTGTTGCATTTTCACAGAGCTCTAACAACATGTTTTTAACCTTTATTGCTAGGCAATTACAGATATTTGTTTCCTACAAGAAGACTGAGTCCTTAAAAAGCAAAGAAAATTGTGTCCTGCAAGACTGGATGTAAAGTTACCACCAGAGGTGAAACAGGATTTTCCCTGCAATAAGGACAGCAGGAACAGAGCCGGTGTAGGAGGCTGAATGAAGTTCAAACTGTATGCTTTATTTTTCAAGCTCTGTTTAGAAGTGTTTATGAAAGCTTGAATTGTCAAATGAGCTGGGTCTCCTTCCTCAGTTCTTTGTTTTTGTTACTTGCAGAAGAAATAAATAACAGTTCTCAACTGAGACTTGCATAACATACCTTAATGAGTCTGAAGAAATATTATTAGCTAGGAAGGGAGTTATAACTGGAAACTGGTACACCTTAATTGAAAAAAAAACCCACTCACAATCACATTGCATAGCACATTTTTTGATAAGGGCATAATGAAATATCCCATCATTGTCTGAGGGCCTTGCAATGATCCATAGACCTCTGTTGATCAGTATAGACAATTTCCATAAGAAGTGAGATTTGTGAATATAAATGTGTCATTTTCATCAAAACCAGGCTATCCAAAAACAGGGTAGTCAGCTATGTCAAAACAGAAAACAATCAAGGTTTAATAATTATTTGGGAAGTTATATTCTTTCCTGTAGATGACTGTTTTAAAATAGGAGAGCCATATGTCAAGTTCTCTATATTTGAAATTATCAGCAAGCCTAAGATTCTTTCTAATTATGGAGGTAACTAATAAACAAAAAACTTTTGGAAAACAGATGTGCCTTGCCACTCTGAAGAAACAGAGCTAAAATAAAAAGTAAGTTTTTCCTTTACCAATGAATATTGTAACATGTATAAATCTAGGAAAGGTGTTCTTTTCCAAAATTATTTAGAAAGGTAAAAAGAAAAGCATTAAACAATTCCCTCACATCGCATATTCTCACTGCATTCAGAAAATGAAGGCCAAGTGAAAAACTGAAACTGCCAACATGCAAAATATATGCATTTCTATTTCAGGAGTTGAAGAAAGTGCTAATCTTTACTATCATCTTTCCAAAAGAAATTGAAGCCATGGAAGCTGTAACAAAAGGACATTATATTATGAAATTGAGCACTACAGTAAGTTCTGTCTTAATCCTACCCCCTTTAAGTTGGTATTATAATCCAGACACTCATTAGTCAGATTTGTCCTCTTTTTCTCCTTCTTGCAAAAGCTGTTCTACCTTTGGGAGGCACTCAGGAATGTGGAGAAACAGTTAACATGTAGAATTAGCATCCTTGCATTTAGTACTCTTGCATTTTCATATATTCAAATAATTGACTTTTGATATATTTTTTTGAAGATGATACAGACAATAAGCTTTTTAATCAGGAAATCCATCAAGTACTTCCTTTAACAGCTTAGAATTGATTGCCTCCGCTTTAAAGGATCACCTTCCCTCCAGAAATCCTATAGCTAGCAGTCTGAAGAAATATCCCTGGTGTAAGGGCTACAAGAAGAAGACGACTTTATTGCTCAAAGAAGACTTTACCATATCATCTTTGGGTAGATGAAAACTAAACTAGGTCTTCATGAGTGTTCTTCTCACTATGAAGTTGCAACTAAGTCCTGAAAATGCAGGTACATGCCAGGCACTACATGCATAGTAGAGAAAATCTGAAGTACTGTGGCTACTGCCTTGCTCTGTGCATATTCTGGGGTACACAGAGAAAAAAACCACATATTCCTGCTTACAGTATCTCTTTGCAGACCTTGACTGATCAGTCATGCCTCTGGAGTAATGCCTCCAGGGCTGGTTTAATGCACTTCATGGAATCATTTAGGTTGCAAAAAATCTTTAAGATCAAGCCCAACCATTAATCCAGCACTGCCAAGTCCATCACTAATCCATGTCTCTACACATTGTATCTACGTATATTTAGAACACTTCCAGGGACAGTGATTCCACCACTTCCCTGGGCAGCCTGTTCCAGTGTTTGATGACCCTTTTTGTAAAGAAATTTTTCCTTATATCCAGTCTAAACCTCCTCTGGTGCAACCTGAGACCATCTCCTCTTGTCTTATCACTTGTTACCTGGGAGAAAAGACTTCCCCACCTGTCCACAACCTCCTTGCCCCAACTCTCTGCAGCTAAAGCAAGCAGCAGAGAACCAAAGGATAGGAGCAGCAGACTGAAGCTGTGGTGCTCTACCAGGCTGCTTTGGAAGTCTGTAGAGCTCTAATTAACCAGCATGGATGAAGCAGCTCCAGCACCAGCTTGCTGGTGGCACACAATTGCAGCGGTATCCTGCAAACCCTTTTCCCATCAATTGCCATTATGGAAAGCATGCTCTGGTGGAGGGTGGTCTCAAACTCTACGTGCAAAAGAAGAGGAAGGAGCAGTTATGCTGTAACTGAACCCACCAGTATAACTTGAAAATGTTACTTCTTAATTCTGCAAGCATAATTTGGCTGTTTTTAGCCTTTAGCAGTGCTGCACTGGCAAGGCATGCAAGGCCAGGATCCTGCAGAGTTCTGATATGCTCAAGGTTGCTCAGGCTTGTATTCTTCGCTGATGGCAATTGTAATACATTACTAAGTTAATTGATGTACTGTCAGTGAGATTCATTTGCCTATCATTCTTTCAAGGATCCCACTTATTTGCTGCTGCTGCAGATGATGAAGCTGCACTTGTACCACAGTCAGGCCGAGTACAAAACACAGTTATATGCTAAGCAGTCAGATGAGGGTGATTGAATGAGCACTTGAAAGGCTGAAGGCAAGATGGCACTAGTCCCCAGTTTGGAGGTGATGGCTGAAAACATTATAAATAAGTCTCACTGGCTACCTCTTGTCAGCACAGCCAAAAGTGAATATTTTTGTAAAGTATATATCCTGCACACTGATTTTCTTTACTGATTTGTCCAACTAGAAATCAATGCAACCAGCAATATCAGCTGAGTTGCAAGGCAGGCAGTCAGTGCTGTACATCATATGTGCACACATCCAATAACAGGATTTAGATGTTGTGTGTACATCTTGTCTTGTGCTTTGCCATGGGATATACTATATCTGCATGACACAGGAGTGTAAGTCCACAGATATTTTAAATTCCTGGGATGCTGTGCAGTAATTGCAAAGCGGGATCCTGTAAAGCTTAATAGGTTTCAGGCAAGAATAGATGTGCTGTTTAGCAAGTGTTACATCACAAGTCTCATAAAATTAATTTCTACAGGTAATTTAATATTACCCCAAAACTTTACTAAAAGCTTTTGGCTCAACCACATCTTGTGAATTTTCTCATACATATGCTAAAGACAGCCAGTTAATAGAAGCAAAGCTAAGCACTTAATATATTAAAGTGCCATGGAAAAGGAAGTCCAGACAAACTAGTTGATCACTAGCAGTAAAAATACAGCCTTATGGTGATCATCATTTAAGATGAACTCTCAAACAAAATTTCACATCCTAAGAACAGCTACAAGCAAAGATGTCTCTACAGTTCAACTGTGTTTTGCTGGGATCGAGACAAAATCATGCATTCCAAACTCTCCTTGAAATAAACCAAACACTTCCTTTATAGTTATAATCACAATACAAATGAGGGATATGAGCACAAATGCACAGGTAATCTGGCACTGCACTTATGCCATGGATCAACAGAACAGAGAAGAACATTTGTCAGAATGAAGTTTCACATTCCGTTCCTTTAAAAAAAAAAAATGTTGTAAGATAGAAACATAACACTATTCTAAAATTTTCTTATTGGGGCAAAATACAAATTTCGATAAATTGCTCTGCTGTGGAGAAAAGCATACCTGTTGGGCCACTTGCAATATTTTTTAACAAGATACCCTGAAACAAAACTACTGAAATGCAAAAAGCCAGTGGGGGGCTGGGAGAGGAGTGAAGTTAGCACCTCAGAAAGATAAAGAACAAGTGACAAAAAGACAAGATATGACATTTTCTTACTATGGTCAATTTTAGGTGACCACTAGAGAGTGTCCAGAACTGCAGAAGCATTTGACACAAACTATTGGTTTAAAAAGTGACCTTTAAGAAATTTTGATTTTTTTTCTTCCCCTAAAGGCAATGCCTGAAAAAGTTAGTTACTTATCCAGCCACAGCGTGTGCTTTCTGAAAGCAATGTATCTATAGAAGTCTGTCTTCCTTATGACAGATAAAAATGCAAAAAGCCCTCAAAAATACACATAAGTTTGAAGAAAACGATCAGCAGTTAATCTGGGTATCATTTTTAATGTATCACAATCAATTCCAAGTGTGAGTTTACAAGGAAAATGGTTCACACTAACATGCTGCTTCTACATACAACCTTACAGAGAAAAGTGTTCTTCTCCATTCTAAATTATATCATATATAGAGAATTCATACAAATACTTCAGATGTTTCATTTTGCAGTACACCAAAATGAGTGACACAGTCTACCTAATGTGCTGGTACACAGCAGCCTGACATGAACAAGCTGTGGATAATGCCAGCAATCCACATTTACCTGCAGGCTCCATTAAAAACGTAGATTTGTTTGTTTGTTTCAGGGAATTATGGAGAGCACTGTCCTACACAGAGCTCCTTGCCTTGCATTCCCAAGGCTCTTGTATGTGGTAAAGGCAATGCTAGCAAAATATTCTCTCCAAAAATTCTAGCCAAAAGATGGGCTGTGAGACCTGACTTGAAGCAGTTCTTATTTCTCCATGGATAGCCCTGACTTCCTGAAGATCTTGGGGAAATATTTGTGCATCTATATAGCTTTGCTACTGAAGAGAAAAAAAAACCCTTTGCTCTCCTCATGTGATGACAAAGTAGAGGTGATTTCCATGGAGGGATCATTCCATCCAAACACTTCTGAGTTTTACAGCAGGAGGAGTCAATCAAAACAAAACCTTGTGTACAAGTATACATATATTAGACACCATACTTCAGATTTAGCACTTTTAGTTGTAACAGGGCACCAGGATAAAAATAAGGATATCTGCACTTTGTAATACTACATTCTTCTCATACACAACAGCACTCACTAATTAACGTTCTGATAAACGTCACAGCCCTTTCATTGGGACTCCAGATTCACCCCAGTGCATCGGTGCGGCTCTAAACAACAGATAACCTGCCTACAGAAGACCTTCATTATAGTCCTGCACTAGGGACAGCACTAGATTATCCTTATTTACCCACAAGGGAGGAAAGGCCAGGTGATATGATCTGATAGGTCGGAATAGGGTTTGATGCAACAGATCTGGCTTTAATTTTCCTGACACAGTGTTGAGTGTTAACTGATTAATAAAACGAATAGCTCCTGCTGAGTAACTGCTCTGGTTTATTTAAAGTGTTACATAAAGTGTTGCTGTCCTATAGCATAGCAACATATCCCTTGCTTGTCACTCACAGAAGTGAAAAAAACCAGTAACAGGCTAGCGTGGTTTGAAATACCCTCCAGCTGTTTTGTTATTTGTTAGTTTTGTATTGTTCCTCCCCTGAGGAGGTTCATTATTGGTTTACTATCATGTACCTTCTTTCATGATTGGTTCATTCTGTTATCTCTACCTGATGATGTAACACTTTAAAACTCTCTGCGAGAGAACAAACGGGGTCTCTCTGCTTTAGCTCCCCTTCAAGCTAACTGGCCCCTGCCCTCTCGGGGGCAGGAGAAAATAAACTTGGAATGCAGCTGACAGAGTTTCCACTCTTTTCTCCGTACCTTCCGCTGCTGGCTCCAGCATGCCTACATGCTGTGAGGAGGCGTTGGGCTGCACTGGTAAACTGAGGCACGCAAACCTCAGTTACCATCTTCCCGTCGCTAGCTCACGCGGGCTTGGACCCCGTTAACCTGCAAGCCAGGCTGGGAACAGCCAGGCAGGCAGAGATTTTAACAATAAAGAGTCTTGCTTTAGGACAGATTAGATACAGAAATGTCTGAGCTTTTAGCAGTCTGACCTCTCAAGTGGAATCAAACCCCAAGGTTTCCCACACTATGTATGGGGAACATCAAAAGTCTCTACAGAATGGGGAAAGGACTTCAAACTAGTCCATGTAAAATGTTCACAGTATCTGTGTACTGCTTCCCTTGCCCCAGGCCACCAAACCCTGAGCTGGTCTCACACTGTGCCTGACTTCGACCTATGCCAGCCCCAAATCCTCCCCAGGAGTCAAAGCACACAACTGCTCATAAGGACCTGATGAGCTTTTCCTCCCAAACAGGTGCTGGTTCTAATGATTCCAAGAGTGGTTTTGTATGTTAAAGATGACATTCTAGTACCCTCAGTTCAGGAAATTGAAGAACAAACTCAATTGCTCTTCTAGAGCCAGAAAGGGCATGATGCTGTTATATATTTCTTAAAAACTGTTAAGACATTATTTTCAAGTCTGTGACTTGACTATCCCTCAGTGTCTTTTCTGACTGCCAAGAAAGGGCTCTAAACCAACAATATGCCCATCGATTTTTGTTTCAATACGATGCCCCTGCCTTTCTGCATACCAAATATCTGCAAGTAGAGTATAGTAAAAACATGGATAATAAAGACAAACTAGAAAACAAACAGCTTTGGCAGCAAGTAGCAACATAAGTAAATATAGAAAAGGACAGCAAGTTCCCAAAATAGCTGTCAAATTATAAAAGCAAGTAACTGGTTCTTTCTTCTATTAACTGAAGCTTCCCTTATCCTACATGAGCCTCTAACAGTATCCAGGGACTCAGGGCATGCAACCACCCTACAGCTACCGGTCAGAATAAAAATGAAACTAAAACAAAGAAAACCCACAGGCTTCAAAGGTTGCAAGCAGCTTCTGGATGGATCCCTGCCCCAGCAAGGAGCCTGCAGGGTACACCTGGCTGAAAATGGGGGAACACTCGCTTTTGGATAGGCAAGTAAAATCACTTGGATCCTATCAAATAAGGAGATAAAATCTTAAAGAAGCTACCTAGGTGCTTTGTTGCTTTGCAATTGTGCATGCTGCAAGGCCAAAGACTAAATTTGCACATTTCTAGCCAAGCCTTCTTATATTTGGCTCTTTAGACATGGACTGTTGAACAAATCTGAAACTAAGTGATCCTAGCCACATCTAGAACTTCCCTGAGAAATTTAGACAGCAAGGAAGTCTCACTGAAGCTCATGACTCAACAGGAGGCACCACAAACTAATTATAGCATAATCAATTGTAATAAATTACAGTGTTGTTGTTTAGACACTGCATTGCAGTATTTAAACATTGAATTTGCAAGAAATCTAATCATAATCATCCATGTCATCATTGTGTCCTACTTCTCAGACCTGAGAACCTTCTTCTCTTGATAGCTCTGCTACAGATACCAGAACTAGAAGGAAAATATGTTAATTCTCAATGAAGAGAGTGTACTTAGTCCAAAACCAAACTAATAGTTCAAATTTGATTAAGAATACACCTTTATAAACTCTACAGTAATCTACTAGGAAAGGACTTCTCCTTTGAACTGCTAATTTGCAGTCCTCTTCAGAAAAATGACAATGTGAAAATGATAACTTTCTACTCTCTTCACAAGCAGACAGTCCCACATGATCTGACTTCAGGTCAAATAAAAGACGATATATTTTACTCCTTCTTTTCCTGTAGGATTGGGATAGATTGAATCATCTGCATGCTATTTCTATACCTGCCTGACAGAACTGTCACTAAGTACTAATCAGTTACACCTTGCAAATGTATTGTGAAGAAGGCTTAAATTAGTTCTGTTTCCAGTGATCAAATGAATGCTAGGAACATGTAATCATAATTGTACCCATAGCGGTTTACAGAGCTGGCAGCTTGTTTGCAAGATGAATAACTTCTAAATTAGCTGTGCTCATTTAATAAATAACTATCAACTGTCTATTTCTAAATCAGTTTATAGCTAATTATATATATATATATATGTAGCTCAGTGTGGCTCTCAAAAGACAGATATATCTGGGGTATCTTTTTATCACAGAAACCAATGGCAATCATCAAGTCTGCTTGCAGAATAAAATTCCCCCCTTACTACCCTTGTCAATATTTAATTGCCAAATGAAACAACAGCCTTAAAATACAGTTCTGTACCTATTGATCCAGAAACATATTTGGCAGAGTCCAAATTCCAGGAATTAAAGGTGTCAGAGTAGAACAAAAGAGCAGCCAGTAATAGTTAGGCAGTCACAGCCCATAATTTGGGGTTCATTCTGCAATCGTAAGATTTCTGAAAAAATTGTGCATCAGATGAGTGCAACAGACAAGCAGCAGTCGAAGTTAAATTCGGTAAAATCCCAGGAACCTTCCTCTAAAGGGCTTTTCTTTCAAGAAAAAGTAACATTTGATTTATCTCATTTGGACAACATGCTGGAACCGATTGAAAAGTGTTTTGAACACAGAGACAACCATAGTGAGGTTTTTTTCACCCCCTAGGATAGGTCAACCAAATGTTATTTTACAAGTTCATTCTTAGGGTTTACCTGCCTTTACAAGGTCACCTTTTATAACTAGTGATAATTCGAATTTTGCAAGTGCTCCCTCTACGGAAGCATTCAGAACTGTACAAGTTTTAATGTTGGCACAGCTTTATCTATCAAGTTTCTTCCAAAAGAAAAAGACAGACTTTCATATGCTGCCTTCCTCCAAGCTACATTTAACTGTGATCACTGACCTGATTTAAGGATGCAGAGGCTAGACAACCATTTCACACAGAACTACGCCTTCAGCCAGTGAACTGAACATACTGGACACTGCAGGTGTGATAAGCTAAGTACCCACATTATCCATCCATGTCCTGACCCTCGGGTGCATTCACACTGTGCAATCACATAACCTTCCAAACCATTTCTGGGATGTAGAGGCATCTGAAATCAGCAGATCAGGGGCGCATGCTTTCCTACAGCAGGTCCCACGTGTTCATGCTGAAGTGCCAAGAGTACTTCAAAATCTACAGGAGAGGAAGACACAGGATTCAGAGGCAGCTCTGGCTGCCAACAGGACAGGTTGTGCAGCAGCAGCATCCAAGAAGCCCTGAAGACCACTTGTGATGCTGAACATGAAAGAGGAAACTGCGGCCTGGAAGAACTCTGAATGGAAGCACAACCACAAATTAGAGCAGCTTGACGAAAATACTTACTTACAAAATTGAGACTCTACCTCACATTTTGCTTTCCTCATGGTATATAAGCATGTTTAACACACCCTCAAGGTCTTCAGACCTGATCGTGCCCACACAGCATTATTCCTCTATGTAGTTTCACTTGACCGCCCCCAAGCCTACAAGGTAGCATTTGGCCACATTGCACAGAACTCAGGAGGAGATAAAAGACTCACCTGGGAAGCATCTTGCTCTTTTTAATCTCCTTCTGTGACCTGATCTAACCAAGTGATATTTACTGAAATACATCTATTGACCCAGAGTAATTACTTGGTCTGTAATAGCAGCCTAGCCTTGAAGTACTGCCTTCCTTTATGTTTAGAAAATGCAGAGGGTGCCTGGTGCTTGACCACATCAATACCTGCACATAACATCCAAAGAAATTGTTTCAAAGAAACTAGCACAGGAAACTAGTACATTGACATTTAAGTCAGGGAGTCAAAACACTACAGGAGCTGAGGGGGAATATTGGAATACTGAAGCACAGAGATGTTACAGAAGTTGAAGGAAAAAAATACCAGAATAATGTTAGAAAGGTTATAATCAACTTATAGAAATACTACATAGGGCCGTAATTTTTGTAATACTCACAATTACCCTATTTTCTTGCTCTGGGTTGTAGTACTTGAACCAGCCCCAACCTTCTCCTTCACTAGCACTGTCCTAACCTGGTACTAGATCCAGTCTACAAACAATTAGAGGGAAAGGATTTAACCTTCAGATGGATAAACCAAGGCTCCCAAGTAATCCACGGCACGATAAGCAAGTTGGAGTTGTGTTGCTCTCACACTGCATCTTAAGCCTGCTTAATGATAACAAATGATAGCGTTGACCATAAAGGGAAGTTGCAGCCTCTTCATTCTAAGGTACCCTAAAGACTCTTTTGACCTCAAAACCATCAGGGGTTAAGAGAGTGAATGAAGGTACTCTAATACTAAAGCCTAATTTGCCCTCTAAACTCTTATCATGCTCTTCTGGCAAAGACAGGGCAAACCTTTCCTCTACGGATTTTTTTTCTTTGTTTGTTTTGGGGTTTTTGTTTGGTTTTTTGATTTTTGTTTCTTCAATGACTGGGATAAAACTGACATTGTGCAACACAAAATAGTCCATAACAGTGTTTCATACCTCTCTAGGAGCCCAAAATTCACAGAGTTTCAAGCAGTGGAGGGGCAAAGACAGCACACCAAAATTAAGTAGCCTGTATAACCTGGCAGTCAAAAGGGACTTGAAAAAGCTTTTCACATCTGCCAATATATCATGGCTCATTGCAGGTGAGCATAAAGAAAACCTTTTAGATATTGTAGCAGCACCTGCAGCAAAACGTTATCCTCCAAGTGTGACTCACTCTCACAGCTCCATTCATAACGCGGCTCGCGCCTACTGCTCAGTGTGGGCTCCGACGAAAGCTCTCACAGCCACACGCGGCTGAGCAGAGCCGGATCACTGCAGAGCCTGCAGTCAGCAGAGGGCAGTGGAAATTATTTTCTTCTCCGAAACTTTGTGCAATGCTTCTATTATCCTCCGCATTTAGCAACTTCCCTGATAGTGATCTCCCACGGTGTTATAACGAACTGAGTAGAAAAGCTCTTCTTTTTTTTTTTTTGTCTTATGCCTTTAGGCTGCTGGAAGGTATTAGTCCCTCACACCTTGATTTTAAATTTCACTTCATAATAATAGATATACTGGAAAATAGACCCACTCAAGTACTTATTTCACCACGTATTAAACAATCTGATTTTAAAAGATACAGAGTTCTAGATATAAAACAATTCCTGGCTCCTCAGCAATCCATTGCAAGCAATTTCCTCAATTTGATATTGTCACAGTACGTCTGCACGCAGCAGCAGAGAGAGAAGTAGTTTAGATGGGCCAGGGGCTGTCATCATAGGCACTGCTTGATTTCGATTTGCTTGAGCTGAAGTCTCATCCCAGCTGGATCAGCAACTGCTAATTAAAATAGATCAGTTCATCATACCAGGAAATACTGAGAGAGCATTATTTCGTGCTATTAGCTATATGCACTTAGTAACTTCAATTAAAAAAAAAAGGGGACAAATTAAAAAAGAGAGCATTTGTCTTGCCTAATCCACAACACCTATCTCTACTGCATGATGACATAACAACCTGGAAGCCATTTTTCTTTAAGCTTCCTCATCATAGTCTATATGGATAAATTAATAAATAAAAGTTACCAGGTTTTTAAAATTACTTTTTTTAAATGGACAAATGATTAAAGGGTGAGAAAACAATACACTCCACAGCATCCAAATACCATATTAACCCCATTGCTAATATATATCCTTTCCTTGCTGAAATGCTGTCTGAAAATTTTGAGAAGAACAGCATATTGCTACAGCAAAAGTGAATTATAACACATTTTTGGCTAGTTTATTCTATCTAAAGTAAAAGCATGTGCAGCCAGAATGGTCAGAGCCACCACAAACAAATCTGCACCTCTGGAAAAAGCTGCAAGAGCTAAAGGTTTCTCAGAGTTACTGTACAGTAAGGAGGCTATCTTAAATGCATGCAGCTACTTATGATAAGCCTTTAGCTTCTTTTATCAGAGGGCCATTAGCCTTCATTTTATTCATAAGATGTAGAGAGGCCAAGGAAGGGTAGAAAGATAGAGAAGGAAGACAGATGTACCTTATCGGGAAAGAAAGAGACTGCCAGCACTCCTTGTGTTACTGTTGAGTCCCCAGTTTCTTTGCAAACCTTTATCCTGTCTCTAGCTCCCAAAGGACTACAGATTTACTGAAAAGCATCTGAGCAGGTACTTGGTACCAAGTTCTTGTGTTAGGACCAGCACACTGATGTCCTTCTGCAAACTTATTGTAAATCAAATTAACAAAATTAAGAAAGCAACACTGTGTCTGAAAGCAGATAGCATGTCCTGTTAAAGGGCATTTTATACTATTTACTAATAAAACAGTCATAATTAAAACAGAAAAGCTATTCTAATCATTCCTGAGAACAGAGATGTGTCCAGTAGGTTTCAGCCAGGACCATATGCTCCTGGCTATCCCATAGTCCATAATGTTGCCCTTAAATTGTTATATTGTCACCTGCTTGCTATAAATCCTAAATGAAACTGCAAGTTCTACAATATTTTATTTTTACTCTAGAAAATAGTAGAAAAATAGAAAAATTTTTCTTGACAGAAAACTTACGTTGTGTCTAACACTTTGTCTCATTTTTCTAAATTTCAGGTGTTACTGATAGTGCATGGAGATCATTTTATGTAAGTTAGCTTAACTTGGTTCAGGGGCCCATCAAAAACAAAGGTTCATCTATAACTATCATACACTCCTGAAACCCAATTTATCTGAGTTATGAAGGAACATCAAAAGCTTTCCTCCTAGTTTCCTGAGGTTTTCTGCATTGTTGGCTTTGGGTGTGTTGATACATTGTAAAAAATATTTATATATCTATGTAAAATTGACATTATGTCAAAACAACACAAACAGCATCTTCCAAAGAAATTCTTTAAAGATATCAGTTGCTGACAAGTACAGACAGACTGTGAAGTTGAATATTTACAGCAGTATAATGCCTCAGTGAGGACCATGGTTGTATCCTCAGCAGCACTGCAAAAAGCCAAAATTAACTCAGCCTAACCTTTTGAAGTTAAGCAGGTAGAGACAAACAGCCCAAAACTCCCCCAGTCCTGCCAAATATCAGTGTTTGCAGCAGCCACCTCAACATCATGATTTGTTTTCTAGGCATATACACAAATGCCTATGACCTGATTACTCAGCATCTAGTTATGAGATCCTTGAAAGGCTTTTCATTGGGAATAGAAAAAAAGTTTTGACACCCTGAGAACGAAGTTAAAATTAATGAAATTCATCCAATAACATAAAGGCTGCTTACAGTCAAAAGGCACAGAAAAGAAAGGTGAAAGGAGCCCAGATATTCCCTCTTCTCCATCCCCTTCCCACTGCTGCTTATGCTCCCTTTGAGCAGTTAGCAGCAGCCTGACCAGCATTTAGCTTAACTTTACCCAAATCTGACCTTGATTATTTTATAGCAAGTCTCTATGAAAGTCCCGTAGCTTCTGGAGCAGCTCCCCACAAATAACTAGCTGAGGGCTTCAAAGATATGCAACACTCCCCCTGATTTTGCCCTATTCTGAAAAGGGGTGTAGGCACTTATCTGCACAGGAGATTCAAATTTACAACTCTAGAGTTTAGCTCACAACCTTAGAAAGGTCCTCAGTAAATGCTTATTTACCAAAACTTGCTATTTTCCCTGCCTAGAAATTATAGAGATTTTGCCATATCAATGCTCAGCATCACATCTTCAATACCAGGGCTTCTACAGCCACAGAGCAATATTTTAAACTTAAGGGGAGGGGTGGGTGGAGTGGTGGTGTGTATATTGATCCCAAAATCAAGGTTTTAATGAATTCCAGCTGCTGGCAAGGCTACTTAGAGTCACCTGTTACAGCAGTTTATGATATCTGTAAAACTTAAAGACTAGAATTTTTTCTCTATTGCCTTAAAAGGCTGCTCAGGCTATTCAAAACTGTAGAAAAGAGCACCTGAATGTTTTTCACTATGGTAACCCATCCTGTGCCCAAAACAGTTACTGATAATTAACTGCTTTCCAAACTTCTGGTGTTTTCAGAACTGCACATAATATTTCTCATATTGGGGGAAAAAAAAAAAAAAAAAAGACTTATTCATACAAGTATTTTTAATCCCCTTCAAATCCAAAAGTTTCTTTTGCTAGGTGCTGTCTCACATTGCAGGTGTCAGATTTTCTCTGTTTCCAAACATTTGTAGGGTCTTCCCAGGTCTGCATAGGCAAGAGTCTTTTAACAGATCTTCATACTTCAGGTAAGGCTGAGGGGTAAAAATGCTGCAGGTTTACCGTCCCCAAATGGTGTGTGTCCTCAGTTTTCATGCCAGCAGCATTTATTATTGCCTTTCTTGGGGCATTCTTTGGGGACTCTGTTATATAGGAACTTAGCTTGCTTTCCCTGTAAGTAAAGGACAATCTCCTAATGCACAGTCTCTGCAAAATCATTCTATTTATCCCGGGAACAGTAGCAAAATATGAGAGTTTAAATGTGGCAACACGTAAGTGCATCTCTATAAACTCTAGAGAGTTTCACTGCACAGCTACACAGCTCTCACTGGGAATATTCTTGCCTTTCAGGTTATGAACTCCCTGCTGTGGCCAAGCTGTACAAATCTGAAAGGCTTTGTATTACAGATTATGACAACCCCAGGATATGACCTGTAGACAGTAATATGAGAATTCACTAGGGCTTAAGTTTAGAGGTTTGGGGTTTTTTTGTACTCCTCAAGTCTTCCTACTTTATTAGGGAGAATACAATATATAAACCAAATCTGACCCAGTCTTATATCATCTACTGGAAAGTGCCTTTAAAGGAATATATTATAAAATATAATTAATTAGAATAGCTCTCATACTCTTGCCATAAAAATGCTAAAATATTGAGACCATTGTAAAGAAAATTATTTTTTGAGTTACAGAATTATTTGGCACTGACACTTTCCTTTGTTCTTGACCTGTCTTATCTTTACACTTACCAAGCTAAGCCAACAGCTGTAACTATACCTTTGGCAGGGAACACAACCTGGATTTAGATGCCAAGCACATGAATATTTTGCATTTTACTCCATCTCTCTACCACCCTCCTCAGGAACAGACTCAAGGTCTGCATATGATCTTTTCTGATCAGTTACTTGGCCAGTTCTTTTAGAAAAACTGATCATTGACAGTAGAGCAGCACTGACAGTAAAAAGAGCTACAGAAAGACTCAGAAAATTTAATTAGGTTTGCTATCAGTTGCTCAGACTTTCTACCCAACAGATGATGTCCTACGACATAGCAAAGTTTAACAGTGTCCTCAAGCTTTTATTACCAAATGAAAATAGTTTAATGGTAAATCTGTTTTAGATCCTATGCCTGCTTTCAACACAGAAGTTTCTCTTCAGTAGAATCAGTTAGTAAGAGTAAACTCCAGCCACAATGTTCAGTCTTTGACCCAGTGGTAGCTGATTCCCTTTCTAGAATATATCCCTTTCCTTAGAAGATATCTGTAACAATACTCAAAGCTGGTGTTGTATGCAGTAGAATCCACTTAATCTTATTTGTTTCCAGCCCAAAAGCCTGTGAGAAAGTCTGAATTGAAAATGTGAAAGAAAAGAGTAACCAGAATTGCCTTTTTCCTCTCATGTGTTGAATTAGCCTGCCTGACTGGGTCTGTGCACTGTAGAGGAATGTGCAGGCTGGAAGAGAAGCATTCTTTGTACGTGGAAGTAGCTGAAGTAACTGCTCTTTTTTACAGTGACAGACAAGCAATTTGGTGGGAGGCATTTTAAACAGCAGGCATTTTAAAGTGGTTACTATCATTTAAGAACTCATTCAGTTGTAAGAGGTAGCAAATGTACAGCAGAAATGGGATCTGTGCACATTGTCATGTGAGAGGGGTGATACATTCATAAACCCACAGAGAACTGTCTGGCAGCATTGCAGCCACAGTCACAGCTACTCTTTTGCAGCCATAGAGAGCCAGAGGTGCTTTGGATTCCCAAATAATATTTCTTAGGCACACTGCAGTGATGAAGACAGAGAGCATTCCTCTTGTTCCATAAACTTATGGGATCCATGCCTGCTTAAGGAGTCCATGCACACATGCAGGCCTTTAAACCAAAAATTTGCATCAGCCCTGACACGAGTTCTTACTGCACACAGCATTATCAAGGCAGTTTTAAAAGAAGGAACATAAAGGCTCGGAAGAAATGGATTTGTACTGAAGTATCTTAATAAGAACCTTTGGAGGGGAGGTCATAAATAAAGCTGGTATTTCAGCAAGCAATCTATCATCCCTATCATCCCATTGAGTTATAACAGCGTGGAGTGAGTTGTAACTTTCGCACACACACACTTCACGCTGAAGCACCTCAGTAACAAAGGAAGAGACAAAGCCACAGGCAGCCTTTAATAACGTAACAAGTGCTCAGTAAGAAGAAGAGGTATGTAAAGCAGTCTTCCATGACAGTAACATCATGCAAGGTCATGCTGAGTAGATAAAAACTTCTGAATGACCCAAACAGCCACATACAAGAAGGGTTAAAATTTTTTTTTAAAAAAAGCTATTAATTTTTCTGAACTACATCAAAATAATTTTGAGGATAATCCTGCCATTGCAGTATTCCAAGAGGACAGCAACATACTAACTGTTCCTAAGCAAATGCTAAAGGTTAAAGAATTTTACATCCCACGAGTCGTTTGTTACTCGATACAAGAACTGTTTTATCTTAAACACCATTAATACAACACTTCCTAACATAACACAGGCTAACACTCTGCTAATCATCACCCAAAAGCAACTTACAGTGAAAAGCACAGATCTAGATATCAACAAGATGAAATCTGACATAGTTATTAACAACTTCATATAAGCCATTGCAAGATAATGGGTCAATTTTACCGTCTTTTCTTGGGTAAAGCTCCCTTTCCTTTCTAAAAGGGCTCCACCTTCTCAGAAAAGATCAGGTACTTAGACAAGGGGACACTTTGGGAGGGACTGAGAGGATACTGAAGAAAGCCTAAAATATATTCAAGCATTTACATGACACTTTCCACAGCAATAACAAGAACAAAAAAAATATATATGCAATAAAATATATAGACTTCTACTGTAAGTGGAAGGCAAACGTACCTACGAGAGTACTGAACAAAATTTTGTCTCTCATCAATGAAAAGCAGCTCCCAAACTCACACTATTGACTGCCTAAAAGATCATCTTGGAAAGCAGTTGCTTAACCTCTTTCTTGTCATTAGTCTTTCTGGTGTGTAAGTCTCTTCCTGCCATCCACAAAGCCCAGTGATGAAAGCTGCAGCTCATTGAAAAGATACAGAATTAAATGATATCAAGAAATGAGTGTAAAATGCAAGAAAACCCAAACAGATCAAAATAGAATCTATAAAGCAAGAGATGAACTACAACAATAAGTCATCTATCACAGACCAGTGAAGTATGCATATTTGTAGGCAGAAAATAAACTTTGCTACAAAGGACAAAGAATCTGTAATGTCTTACATAAGCCTGAAGATGAACTTTACTTGAAGGGTTTCCCAGAAGACCTGTGTGGAGCACCTTGGGAAGATGCTGACTGTGAGAGCTTTAGAGAAATCAAGAGAGAATTGCATGCAAGACTAAACCAACACATGGCAGACATCAGCAAAAGCCCAGCCAGCTCCCAGCTAGGAAAACATGCCTTATCCACAGGTTATAGAATAAACACAGATGCAGCAAAATGAGTCACCAGAGGAAAACAAAAATTTAAATTGGAGGCAAATGAAGCTTTTTGCACATGCATGACAAGAAATCCATTGAGCAAAACTAATTTTATATCTGTGCTGGAGTAGCTGACTTGCATGTTAAAAAAAAAAAAAGACTACAATGCTAAGAAGGGAAGCATCACATAGCTCAGATTTTAGCAAAAAAAAAAAAAAAAATAGAATCAAACAGCCCATCCAAATAAAATACTACTTTTATTAATTTAAAAAAAGAATAGGTCCTTCTCATAGAGCCTTATGTTAGTATATTTTAATTTCTATGTACTGCAGGCTAAGAAGATACCATGCTCATTCAATGCACCTCAACTGACAGCAGCTCATTAACCCACACCATTATTTCAAATGGCAAAGCATGACTGGTGTCACTCCATATTCAGGGGCATATAGAAAATAAATGGTTTCCAAAATATGTAAGTATGTGATGAACACATAAGATTTAAATTAAAAAAAAAAAAAGAAAGAAAGAAAGAAAGAAAAAAAACCCCTCACATTATAATGATTTTATCTTCTTTATAATGAATACCAGAACTGATCATCGAGTCAGACCCTCATCCACTCAGTTCTCTGCAAACTCTGAGGGAAAAGCCAGGTTCAGTTCCAGTGAGTGTAGTTCAAACATTAATCAAACATCTTCTAAAATGTGTGTTAAAGATAAATATTTTCATAAAGGCTCAAGCATGAGGGTTTTTTCAGAAGAATGCAGTGTGTGAGGTGGGTGCTTCATGCACAGCATACCCTAACCCTGTACTCTATCAAGGGAAGTGAAAACTGTTTCAAATAATCAATGAACCTTTCCTATATAGTATACATTTACTATATAGTAAACACGATTCATAAACTCCTTGAAAATGCAGAAAATGACCAATAGCTTCTTTAATTTTTTTATACTATTATTATTTTACACCAATTTATCTCCCCATAATAGCTTTTCTAGCACAAAAAGCCCTATTCACAGAGTAAGAGCCAACTGATTCCTACAAGCCAGCTGTGCAAAATAACTGTTGTCAAGGGGCAAAAGGTCAGTATCAGACTCAGGAGTCACAAAGGAGGGTTTCTGTACTTCTATATAGTTCTAAGAACTTGTTTAATATTCACCTTACCACCTATGTATGCTGATTCTTGATCATGCAACAAGAGGAGGAACTGAATGAATATTTTCAAAGAGATCTGCTGTTCTCACATAAATGGGAACACACCTACAGCTTGGCAGAAATATACATGGCTATGTGTTTATTTACATTTGTATGCGTTCATGCTTTATGTTTCCTAAGTTCATAGAGTGCAGAAGTTTAGAAATCTAAGGAAAATACTTTTTCTGTGTAGGAAGTGGTGGAAGAGCTTAACTCAAATACGTCACTTATTTTAGGAGATGTAAAATCACATCCAGCTAATAAATACAAGGAGAGAAAGTGTTCAGACATACACAAATACTTGGACCTTACAGAAAATTCTATTTTTATATGGTAACACATAGGGGTACATGCACGACTGTAATCTTGATTTTGGGCATGGACCCATAGGAATTGAAATGCATTCTGTTACAAGACATCTCCACGTTTTGGAGTCTCTCTCATTTGTTTGTTTGCATTTTAAATGGGTTAAAAAAAAAAAATCCAGACAGACTTGTCTGGAGATATACTTGCAACAGAAAGAAATAATTGAGAAGAACAGTAAGTGCTAGTTGCTAAGCAATTCACTTCTCCTGGTCCAGATGGAGTGCCACCCTTCATGGGATTCTTACTCTTTCCCTTTAAATACTGTACAATAACATCATTTGAAAATATGCTCTCCAAATGGCAGCCTCTGAGTCTGCAGAGTGGAGTGCTTGGTTCAGCCTGGCTGAAGCCCTGAGTGCTGCCTGAGGAAAGCCCGGCCGCCAGGCACTTCCCCTGCCCCTGCATTCAGCAGCTGTCCCGTTAGGAGCTCGCTGCATTTATGGGGACAGACAACTGCATTTGTAACTGCTCTGGGGTTTTTGTCTCTTTGGCAGGTGTAGAGGGGGAAAAAAAAGAAGAGATGGAAACTCCAATGGTTCATGCCTATGCACTGCCAGCTGGAATAGGCTTTCTTCCCACTTTATTTCCACTCGGGATGAAACTACAAAAAAAAACACCAAAACCAAGCCCTAAACAAACACGTGCATGCACCCCAGAGCAAATTACAAGAACAGGAAGAAAAAGAAGGAGAAAATCAGGAGTGGCAAACCAAGGATTGTTCACAGTTCAGCCTTGCTCAGCTCAGGCAAGGCCATAAGGGGATTGTTCAATCACCAGGTTCCCAAGCTCCCTCAGCTTGGGAACAAGCTGGGGCTGCCTCCTAATTTCCTATTACAGCTGAACTAGAGCAGAATAGACCATCCCTAGTTACTTACACAAACATGTAGGAAACTCTTTTCTTATCACCTTTGCTAGCTTAATTTTCAGAAATACTGATCACTTTCACCAAGTTCCCAAGTAGATGTACCAATAAACAAGTTAAGCCAAACATGCAAATATTTATTTACTAACGACTTTCAACTATACCAAATATCACTTATACAAACACTGTAAGATTTAAATATCTCAGTGTGTTATTGCTGTGAGATGATGTGTAACAGCTGGGAATCTGCATTTTCTGGGTATTAAATATCACTGAACAATGTTAAAGAACAAACATATTTTTCTCATAGGGCCTGATTCGTGAAGACAAGAAGCTCTGACTCCCACTTTCTTTCCTGGGAGCCATGAGATTACATCTCAGAGGAACACTCTAGAAGGGTGAACTTCAAATTAGATTATTTTATTATTATTATTACATTCTGGATCTTATAATAAGCACAGCTGTTCACTCATGTGCTAACTATATTCAAATAGACATTAGAGGTTAAAATTTGATTTTCTAATTTCAATATCATGTGCAAATGGTCTTGCTGCTGCCAAAAAATCAGAGTGTGCTATAAAAATCCATAACCATCTTCATCTCTGTTTTCATACTTCACATACATGCTAGAATGGATAAACATGCTGACATTCAGAAGCAGCAGTGTGTTTTTTGGAACATCCCAAAAATGGATACCATAGAGCTAGCTGCATATCACAGCCAATGAAACACATTTGAAAAGACTGCATGTTATTTTGCTTTTTTTCATGATTATCAGATATTTTGCCAGGTGAGACTGTGTTATACCAAGACCAAACCAGAAGGGGTTTCACCTTCCTTCTGGTTTCCTTCCATTGCTCTGCTCATCTAGAAAAGGAATTGCCACCACTTGCAGCCCCTGCAGTGGGATGCAGAGCAGTTCTTTAGTGCATCACAGTAAAGTCAACTGAATAAGTCTCCTTTTCAGAAAGGGGGGTATACTGCACCACAAAGCCAAAAAAGAAGAAATTAATGTTTCTTAACTTCCTTTTAGCTTTATTGCACTTTCCTAATTCTGCATGTTGTGCCTGAATGTGTAAAACTCTTCTCCTTAAATAAGGTAATTCCGTGACTGTGCATTATTTGTCTTTTTATCATTAGAAGCAATTCAAGCAATGGGAGGAATAAGAATGTTTTCTGTCTTCTCTGTTGCAATTGCTAGTCTACATCAAGTTATTGATTAAAAAAGATGTTTCTTCATTTATAATTCTATTACACTCTGAAGAGCCTGTAAAGAGAGTTGGAATATGAGCCCTTTTTTTTTTGTGAGCTGCAAGCATATCTTGGTGGGATTTTCAGCCTTTGATAGAGGTGTGATTTTTTTTTTAAATACTATGATATGTGCTTACATTATTGTGCATGGTAAGTGCATTTATGTGTAGATATACAGTAGGTAAAGCCCTAAGTTTCTGTTATAAAAGGATAAACTATAACCAACGTAAATGGCATTATGTAGCACTGATATGGACAGCCTTTGAACATTCATTGTTTAACCACATAAATAAGACTTTTGAAAGGATTAATTATGTTATCTTAGCTTCCTTTGTGTTGTAATATTTCTGCTCTTTCACAACTTACAACAGCTTTATTTAAGTCAAATACCAAAAGCAGTATCACAGAAAAGTAAAGAAATATGGGAGCAAGAGAGAGCAATCCAGTGTTGAAACAACCACCATCAGAAAAGGGACATGAAACAGCCCTGCTTCCATGTGCATGAGCACACAATCTATGACTGTGTGCTCACATATGTGCTCTGTAGGGAGAGGGATGGCTTCAGAGTGGGGCTGTGCAGTCCCAGAAAACAGCAGCCAGCGTGCAGCTGATGGGGAAGCACAGCATGCAGGGAAATCCCAGAGGGAAGGGCTTTAAGGCAAGAAGGAGAAGGAGAGGAGGCTGAAAAGGGTCTTAAGCGAGGACATAGTTTCAGGGAATATCAATAATCCTCAATGCTGTCAGAGTCCTGGTGAAATTGAAGTGCCTAACTACTTTATAGCCATGGGGAACAGGGGCTGAGCTCAGCCAGTCTTGGAACACCCTGCTTGGCAATCTGCAGGATCCTTAGTGACTTCATTGGGGGTGTTTGGGGCTCATAATGCTTCTCTGTATGATCCCAGGTTCATACCCAGAGAAAGAGGCTCAAAAATAGCCAAGTGGAAAGATGCAAAGGAAACAGAAAGAAAGAGACCAGCAGTAATATGGTCTTTGAGAACATCAATATTGAGTTTCACAGCTTAAAAACTTACAGAATGCAGAACTCTGAGGCAAAATAGAGCACTAACACACATGGCAGTCTGAAAAATTTAAACATGGGTATTGGAATTGAGAGATGGGAATTAATTTCCCTGTTGTTGAAAGCTGAGTTCCAGTCCAAAGCGGCAGAAAAGGAGGCACCGCAAATGGAACATCAAACATTTTTAAAAACTGACATTATACTGTATTCCTACTCAAGAACATGGTGAATGTCTTAGCGTGACATCAAAGGAAAAAAAGGAGAGTAATGTTATTATAAAGGTTGGTTTGAGGCTATCTTATATTAAAAGTCATGCAGTGTAACTGAACACAGAAAAATCCTGGGCAGCAGAAAGTATTTCCCAATAACTTCTATTTGTCTGTGGAAATCATTGAAAGAAGGCCAAATGAAACTGTCTTCATCTGAGTTCTTTAAAGTGGACATCTACCAGGTGGAAAACATTGGCAGACAGAGAGGGCTCCCTAACAGATAAAAACATAGCATATGAAACATATTCAGGAAGCAATGAAGTCTAACTTTTAGTGCTCTTCCATGTAGAGACAAACAAATTCAAGTGGAAAGTCCTCATAGTTTCAGACTGACAATCTGCTTAATTTTAGATCAGGAGCCATTTGGGCAGGAATTCCTTGTTTTGTAAATACTTCTATAAGCCTCATACAATTTAGTCCTAGCCCAGAATAAGGATTTTAGATATGGCTGTAATTAATAATAAGAATGAGAGTGGCCAGAATAAATAAGCCATTCTCCAATAATGCCATGTCACTTGGAGAAGACATTACCAAAGCAATAATTGGGTTTTCTGAATAACTTTGACTTCGTCAGTAGAATGAATACAGAACCAGGCAGTACTTCACGTACTGATACAGTCCTTGAGGGAAAGCCATAAAAGAGATGAAGCATCTCATTGCTGGAAAATAGCTATAATTTAAGACTTACTTATGCCAGACAGAAATATGAACGCTCATTTCTCTGCAAATACAAGAAGATAGTCATGATTTAGAGATTTTACTTGCAGTTGTTTTAACAAATTTCCAGTGCTGGGGGTAGGAGTGGGTGAGAAAGTAACTGCAATTGTACTTCACCTAAAAAGAGTAAACTGTTATTTTTTTTCCCTGATTTATAACTAATCAGATGTTGGACATTAATGTGGAATTTTAAAAAGTTCTGCAAACTGCTACTGCTTAAAGGAAGCAGGAAAAAAGTATTACAGCTATCAGAATGGGAAAGATGTGGTGGTGAAAGGAGGTGACTGGCAAAGGGAAAAATGACTGCTAGCTAGAGTTTTATACCGTTCTATCCTCAGATTTTAAAGAAAAGAAAAAAGGGAAACAAAAAACCAAACTCACTAAAGCTTACAGAAGCAATAGCTTTCCAAGGGTTTAAACTGTTTGAAAAGCTGTCTGTGGTGAACGCTGTTAGAAGGTACAAGGTGCACCGGAGGGGTTTGCAGGAAAGCCAAAACCAAAGTAGCTTTCAAGATCAATCAGAAACTGCTGTTTCAGGAGCTGTGCTAGAGTTAATGCCAAATAAAATGCATGCTACTCTACAGAGATTTTAATGAACCTGCTTGGAGGCAACAGAATGAAGGTGCCGTTGGCAGGGAGCAACATATCCAAATAACCTGAGCAAGTTACCTAAAGTCCAAACATTTATAACAAAACTGAACAAAACAAGCAGAAATAAGGAGGAGGTTAATGAAGTCCTGTAAGCAGCATCAATCACTTCCTAAAACACACAGAGAGAACAAACTGTTTTCAAAGGTGGTTTTTTTGAGCACCATGAGATACGTTAAAATCCTTTGAAAAGGAGGGAAGTTCCTTTGAACAACTTTAGGCATTTACATTCAGTAAACAAGACATCCCGAGAAAAATTCTAGTCAAGCCCTCCTGTCCCTTCAAGCTAACTTCTTTGGTATTTGTCTCTCCTTTTCTTCTCCTTCCACCCCATACTCCTTTTCCTCTGTGTTTCACTTTCAACACACCACTTGGGATCAGTGCACAGCAACAGCCACAGTACTCCTGTGTAGCTGTGCTGTGCCAGAGGTAGTGGTGAGTTTATTCACCTGTCTGCCTACGCAGCAGTTCCAAGGCATTCCTTACTTCAGTTTTCTTTTGTGTGTTAGATTTACTCTCTATTCCTGGACTCAGAAACATGTTTCACTCAGCTGTGTGGTAATTAGAAATTACGCTCCAATAATCAGTGCATTTTCCAAACATCTCAGTGTTTGCAAAGAGGTTATTTTTGTAGTCAGTACTGAAGCAAAAGGGGTGCTTCTGTTATCAGCTATAACATGTATTGCTCCCTTTTTTTTTCCCCCAGGTCTAGTATGCATCCTGGCCCTAAGAGGAAAGGGCCACTACCACCTGACAGAGCTGAGCTGCAGTTGCTAGGATGAGTGCTGCTTGTTTGACCTGTGAAGATTGGGCCAGGTTGTTGTTCTAGTAGTATTAATTAATGGTGCTGAGTTCCAGTTGTACCAGGCACAATGAGTGCTGGATCCTGGCACAGTCCTCACTTCTTTGTAGCAGTGTCCCCCAATGGTATGAGACTGCAGGTGAATTAGTGAAAGCATGGGAGAAAATCCTTAAGACTAAGAACAAAAGCCAGACCACAAGCTCTAAACTCATTAAGCTACTGCAAACTTTCTGGTGAAAACTAAATTTGTCCAAAGGAGACATTTTAGGAACTAATATTTACTTTGAGGAGAATTTTTTTTCTTTTTTTTTTTTTTTTTTTTTTTTTTTTTTTTTTTTTTTTTTTTTTTTTTTTTTTTGTGGGCAGCTTGAGTGGATGACATTAACACGTAAGGTATAGTACTTCAACAAGTATGGCACTGTGATGGAACAATTTGCCATAAAACTGATCATCAGATTTTTTTATTCCACTGGTAAATAAGATGATGACATCAGTTTCAGATGCCAAAAGAACTTGAAATTCTTTACAATTTAGTACTCATTAGGAGCAACACTGTTGATGACCGTTATGGATGTCCCTCGTGGCCAGTTCTTATTGCACTCCTGTATCTGAACGTGGGCTAGCTGGAGTTAACTCTCTTCCTGAACAGTAGGAAATGACAATAATTGATCTGTGCAGCTATTCAAGCCTGGCAGAACAAGGCAGGGATGAGTGCATTTGTAGCAGGTGCTGAGCAGCTCACACAAAACTTTTGTGCCCAGAAAAAGGGAACCTGTTTTGTTAGCTGTATGCATCAGGAACACTTAACTAACAACAAGGAAATGCTCCAGATAATAAATATCTATGGTCTTGTATATATCTGGCAGATCCCAGAGGTGGTGCTGTGTATGGGGGCGGCGGGGGTTATTCTTTGTTCTTTTCTTTCTCCTACTTTTCTAAGCTTTTAGAAATGTTTCCATGAATTATGTTTTGGAAAGTTTCTGGGGCCCCCAGCAAAGCTGTGAGAAACAGCTATTTCTGGCAAGCAGGTAAATGTACCAAAGCCATGAATACCCACAGTGACTGTTTTGCAAGCTCTGCAAACAAGCACCAAGCACATCATTATCTTTATGTTTGGATTCGTCTCAAGAAATATCTTTATTTGTAGGCAAGGCAAGGAGGAACAAAACTTAGCATAACTCAGAAATGTGATGTGTGCGATGAAAGAATAGGTGACTGCCAGCAGAGCACCGGTTCCATCTCACTCTGACTTTCTTTTATGCAAACCTGAGTCCTGTGGCCCATTGAGAGGCACAAACAGTGATGCTGAAGATGCTCACGGTATAAACAAAATCTTTCAACAGAAACTGTAGACTGGGTGGTATCAGGTTTAGGATCTCAACAGTCTTTCACCACAGACCTCAGGGATTTCAGGACTAGGATGCAAAGGCCTACTGAGAGAAACATCCTTTATTTATGACCTTGGATAAGGATAAATGTAAACAAAACACTGACAAACAGCTCAGCAGAAATTATATCATGTGGTTTTACTACATTAGGAGTTTTGATTAATAAAGTGTGGGGGGAGGTTTAGCAACAGTGTACCAATTTAAAATAATAAAACCTAATGAAAAATTAACATTAACAAGAAATGTTTCAGTAATGTTCCCTGTAATGGCTGTTGACATGGGAAATAAATCTTCAAAAGGATTTCTGAAGAACAAATTTAGCAAAGAAATATGTAATAAGAGTGGCTTAGATAGCCATATTCAGTACATAGATTTAAAATGTAATTCTACATTCTCACACATTAAATATTTAAATTCTCATAAGGAACAAAGAGTGTGGGACTATGTCTTTCTTCAGGCATATTACATTTCAAAGCAAGGATGTCCTTAGCATCCAGCTAAAGCTTGGATCTGCGGCTGCATTTTATTGTTTGGCCTCAAATTAATTGTAGCAGAAAATTAATTATGTCCAACATTTCAAACTTAAGTTTTAAAAGCAGCTTGATCCTGAAGGGCAGGAGCTGCTCAGCATGTTACATATTGAGCACTAAGTGGCCTGATTTTTCAGAACTGCTTGACTTGTCTAAGACATTAGTTTTTGATGGAACCAGATGGTGTTTTGGTCTCAGTATTTCAAGGCACCTTGACACAGATCCTTAGATGCATTTCTGTGTAATTCAGACTAATTTTTACCACCTCTGAGAGTGTTGCCCCCGTGTATGTAATGGTATCATTTGGAAACTGCAGTCTAAGCATTAAACCTGTGTGCATGTCAGCGTAATTTAAGGATTAGAGAAAAGGGGAAAAGTTCTTTTTTGTATCAATCTAAACCAGCAAAAGATCATAGGAAGTTCTGGCCTCTTTTATTTTTTTTTTTTCTTTTTTACAGTCTGGGACTTGTAAAAGGACTCCAAGGTTAAAAATCTGCTCAGTTGCCCCAGCTGAAGATTTCAAAATTTTTTTTCAGGGATATCAGGCCATGTATCACAAATCACTTTTCTAACAAATAACTCAAGTGGTGAAAGAAAAATTAAGAGAGAAATCCCATTATATAATAGATTATGTTATGGGTTTTATTACCCACACTACACAAAACCCCTGAATTTTAATTATTAAAAGCAAAACATCTTGAAATTAAGACCTGTTGACTAACCATGGTACAGCAAAAGTCTTCTGGAAGATTTTGCTTCCAAAAAGTGGGCAAATGTTATTTGGGAAAGCCTCAGCTCTCTCATGAAGGGTCTTCACTGCAAGGTGGTTCTGCTGGGTATTCTCTAAAAGGATTGACTTGAAAGAGAAATGTCCTGACCTTGGCTTGTGTTGAAACTCTGACACTTTCTGCATTTATCAACAAACTTAAATGGTGCTTATGCCTTTTGGAAACCCCTTTGAGGGGTTTATTAAGATATTTATAAACTATTAAATAAAACAATAACGTCAGCTATAGCACCAGCGCTGTAATTGAACCCCATCATCTTTTACATAACCATTCAACTTGAATATCATATTCTAGACCTCTTTGGTTTAGTATTTCCTTGTAGCTTGGCCTGCTGTTGTCTGTATTTAACTGAAGCTATCAGTAAAGTAACACTAAGGTGTTCCCAGAGCAGTCTGTGACATCCACCACCCACCACAAATACCCTATTTATCTTCATTTCCTTTTGTGTGCTATACTAGTCCAAATGCCTTCAACAAAATGACTGCACTTCCTTCACCCTGCTGTGAAATGAGCTGCATGACCTTTACAAACCGACTAGAGATAATATAGAAGGGAAAAAGGTAAATAGAAATAAAAAGTTCTACTGCATTTTAATTCTTGTATTGGTCTTTTAAATACTCCAGCTTCAAAACCAGAACAATTTAAGTGTCAAGGATAGCAATGTCCCCAGCTGGCTCTACTATTCACGGCATTTCAGATTGTGTGAGTGACTCCATTGATTTTGATGGAAACAGATATTTTTAAGTTTTATTTTGTGGTTTTGTTGTCGACATTAAAAAGCAAGGAGGAAATGGGAGGTGGCAGCAGACTCAAGAAGCCGCAGCAGTGTGTGCGGAACAGCATAATCAATCAACTATAACCAATCAAACTTCCAGTGTCACATCTGAGGCAAGACTTGGTGTGCAATAAATGTCTCACAGGTGCAGTTGTTGTCAGTAAGATCCTGGAGTGGCCCTGAGTGGCCAAGGCAAGGAGAGCTCCCTGCCTTGCTGGCTGCTCTGCTAAATCAAATCTAAATGCAGAAAGGCTGCTTGGGTCTCTCAAACCATCTCGAGCTGATTTGAAGACTGACAGACTGGCAGTATTTAATTTTTTTTTCCCCTCTTAGTTTTGCTGGATCCTTTTGGCTCTCTAAGCATCTAATTTTTCCAAAGAACTCTGCTAGAATAATTTTATTCAACCTCATGTTTAACTCTCGGATTACTCAGAAAGCGTCTTACATTTTAAAAAATCCCACATCTTTGACTTGTTATCTACTCAATATCATAGAAGGAGAGAATCTGTTACTTTATTTTGTTTTCATGAAGCCAATTTATCTAACTATCTGTGTATTCATGTGGGTCATCTCCTATCAGATCTGACTTATTCTTGAAGTTATAGGCAATGCAAAAGCATTTTACAATGTTTAATTATTTAAACTTACTGTAAAAGCATCAAGACATAAATAGCATTCTTCTGAAACAAAGATTAATGTTTATACAGAACGACCTGCAAAGCATGGAGGTTTTCAACTAACACCCACTTTGTTTCGAAGGAAAATTATGGGAGCACTTGGAGCAGAACTGTAGAGGAAATTAAGTAGTTGACCTTTTATTATGCTATTCAGTGTGATCTTTACTGTGAAATAATAATGATAATGATGGCAACAATGACAATGCTTGCTGATTTGAGCTACTCAGAATAATGAGGAAAAATATGTCCTGAAACCTGACCTAAAAGCAAAAATGAGCTGTTAAATCTCACAGGATCCCTCTAGTATATAATCAATAAAACTGATTTTTTTTTCTTTAAATCTTTAAATTTTTTGTCTTTAAATTCTCTTTAAATTAAAGATTTAAATTTTTAAATTTTAAATCTTAAAATTCTTTAAAATTTAAATTTAATTCTCTAAATTTCTTTAAAAAAAAAAAAAAAGCCAAGAGACAAGAAGTAAAGAGAAGGCTAATCATACTATGAAGTACTTGCCTACTGATACCACCTTCAAACCAACTTTTGGAATGAATAAACGTAACAACATTATTGAATTATATACAATTTGATCTTATTTAAAAATGTGATACATTTGCATTGATCTGGCTCTCCCTGCATGGAGATGGATAAAAAAATTCAAAGAGGGGGTTCACTGTTAAACTAGAGACAGGTCAGAATCAAGCCCTTGTCACTACGCACTGCAGCCACACAAGTGATTATGTTTTAGAATCCACAATATTTTTCCAACAGAGCTCAGTGAGACACTGAAGCCTGGCCTTTGCAAAGTGCTAAAAATGCAGACAGTAAGAGGGAGCATTGAATGTGCAGAGAGATGAACATCATGAGCTGACAGATCTTTTCAGCTTCACCTTGTTATCTTATGGGTTTATCAATAGGGGATGGAGAGAAATCCAGTGACTTTCCCAGCCTGAGGATGTAGCTGAATAACAGACTTCTTAAAAAAATTACAAGTCTTTAAGGTATTACAAGCTACGATTTCACTGTTGCAATCCATTAAGCTAATTAATATACCAGTTTCCAGTTCTAAATTTTTTTCTTTTCTGACTAAAGCACCTCCTCCTTCTTTTACTCAGGAAAGAAAAGGTGTGGGGTAAAACTCTGCTTGCTGAAGTCTGGTGAGAAATTACTCTCCTCCCACAGAATGAGTTCACAGCAATGATGTCAAAAGGCTTCGTTTTGTGTTCCTTTTCAAACATTTTGAGAGTTTTGAGACTTTTTGTATTGTATATTTTTATGGGTGAGGTATATGCCCTGAGTACAGCTCTAGCAATGGTACTGAACAGCCTTGTACAGATTAACATAAATTAAATTATACCTAAGATGTAAAGGTGTTTTTCATCTTTTAAAAAGAAAAGCTGTGATTATTTATATCCATTGCAGGCTTCCTTGACAGGCTGCTTAATACTGGTTGTACTGAAAAGTGAAACTGGGAAGTGAAATGAGGAAAGGGCATGCAAGGAATGAGATCTTCTCGGTGCAGTCTTCTAGTGCCAACGCATTCTCTGCTTCCAGAGACTGTCCATAGGTTTTTTGCGTAAAGAGGATCTTGACTATAACCTAGCCCATACAAAAACTTTACAAATGAATCAAATTAAACTACTTAACAACAGGAAAGAAAGCATGCAAGATAAATATGATGAAAACAGTCAAGCTTAGGAGTGACCACAATCCCTGGAGATATTTAAAAGACATGTGGATGTGGCACTTCAGGACGTGGTTTAGTGGTGCACCTGGCAGAGCTCGGTTAATGGTTGGACTCAAATACCTTAAAGGTATTTTCCAACCTAAATGATTCTGTGATTCTATATTCAGGATAACTTACAACCTGTCAGGGAAATGAATGGCATTTACATACATCATCAAAAAGCCACATAGGAAATATATGGCGTAAGAGACATGGGAGGTTATGTACCAACAGGGGCAAGCTTACTTCAATGTTTGTATCTTCTTAAATTTTTGTTTGTTCAGCCTTTGAAAGGCTGAATATCATATCACTTACAATACTCATTCGTTACCTATTTCCTTGATACTCATTAGCATTTTGTTTTTCTTTGGTGATGGATTCATATGTAGACATATTCATTTTTTTGCTTTATTGTCTTGCCTGGGAGACTAACAGAATAGCATTCGCTAAAGAAATAATACTGTGATTTAATGTATGAAAACAGATGGTTATTTAAAATTACTTAGTTCTGATGCTTAATATTAAGTAACATGCTTAATAAACACAAATGTGATGCTAATTAGGCATAATTTATTCATGTATCTCTCTGAAACATTGATGACAATTTATTTGAGAAAACTAGGCTCATCTGCACATTAGTTTGCTTACACGCTATAACACCAAAAACACTTTTGAACTGTATCTATTAGTATAGATCTATTTTTACTGTTATTCAGAAGAAAAGGATGACACTTCTGTGTTAGCTTGAATTTTTTTTTCTGCTGGCAAATGAATTTTGGAAACTGGCAAAAGAATTGTTAGCTTCAAAATAAAAAAAAGCCTTCTGCCAAGCCAAATATTTTTACACAAACTTTGCTTTTACAATGAGGCAACCAAGGGTAAAACCAATTCCTTTGAGGAGAAAAGGCTCCTGCCATTTCCAGGCCAGCAATGCTCTCTGTTGCTAGAGCTGTGTTACTAGTGGAACAAAGTCTTTACTGTATGACTCAAACAGAGCCCCAGAGAACACAGAGAAGTCAGGGATTCCAGCTATGACTCAGGCTTAAAGTGTCAGTGGAGCCTCGCAGAGATATAAACTGGCAACAGTCGTGCAGTATAAAAACAAAGAATAACATCCTTAGTGGGTCACAAAGCACATATAAGGCAAAGAGCATTAGGCATCTGACCATTTTACCACAAAGTTTCCTAGTTGGCAACTTGCTTTTGGCAAATCTAAAGCATAAGGAAAACACTTTAGAAAGAAGCTCAAACCAAACCAAATCAGCTCAAACTTTCTAAAAAGCTACAATTGGCAAAGTCTAGGAATACATAAAATGGACAAGGAGACAGAAAAAAGCTTTTGATGTTACAATCTATCAGAAAAAAGCCATAATGTGAGGATGTCATCTGCTTTAGGTAAAGCATTGACAAGCTATCGACATCTAAAAAAGAGAAAATATTATCCTAATTGCTATAGAAGCACTTGGTACAAACATTATATGAAATACATATGGAAAGAAAAGGTGGAACAAAGCCCTCCAAAATACACAGTTTTCATGCCAACAATCAAGCTAGAAAAAAAATTTCCTCCAAGGGCACCCACCGTGCCAAGGTAGAGACAAAGCTGCGATCATTACAAGCCTGTGCAGCCACGAGATGGCACCCGGAGTGACAGTGTGCAAAGGCACATCCTCAGGACTCTGGGGTGCCTACCCTCTCACTAATTAAAGTTTCCAGTGAACCATACACAATGCCTGCTTAGTCCTGGCAGTTGCACCCTCTGACATGTTAATGAAGGAAGACAGGAGTACAACCTTTAAATGCTTCTCAGAGGCAGAATACCAAGTACGAAGGGGAAAACTAAACAACAGCAAGCAGATGGTGAGATGCATAAAGAGAAACCAACAAGCAGATTATATTCAACCTCTCACCTCAGTAATATCAGTTCAAATCTTGCATATTCTGGAGTAGCACCATATCTGAGAAAATAAAAATAAATATAGGCTTGGGCCTTTGGCTTCATTATCTCTTGTCACAGCACTGAAGAAATTATGCCTTTGGGAGTCTCAGCTCAGTGATAATTATTTATTAAGAATTTAATAATTACAAAAATTAGGGGAAAGAATGGAATATCACAATGCACATCATAATTCCAAAAGATAATTAATTATTTCAGACATAGACAAGATAACACAACGTGGAAGGTTTTCGTTTTAGAATAGAATGATGTGATGGACCAGGATCTGCATTGCCTTTACACAAAAAGTAGAAATGGAACCTTCTTTTTTCTGCGTGCTAGTGTGGCTTTTAACTATTAATATACACTACCTCTACAGCAAGAGAGGGTTCCCCTGTACTTCCTTATTTGTTTCCAAAGGATCAGCCACAAAGGATGCTGAAAACAGCGAACACAAAGGAGGTAAACAAATACAGGTTTCATTGCTAAGCTTCACCATTGATAAGTTTTGAGAAATCTAGGTACCACAACTTATTTTCATCACCTCACATGAACTCTTCCCTTGTTGACTGTGTCATTCTTTATATAGCTTAAATTTCCTCTCTATAAATATCAATAAACCTGGCTAAGAAGCCTGACAAAGATTACACCTGAATATTCTAATTACAGTGGCCTTTGCATCCTCTCTTGCATTATCATTCCTCTTGCACACCGATGCAAGACAGCTGGCAGAGTCTAATCCCTGTTTGCTGAAACCATTCCTTACAGGCTGCTTACAAATGGCCTGAAATGTAGAAAAGATACAGGTGGCTTAAACAATACTTAACTTCAACCCTGTTTTTCTTTTGAGCAGAGCTTGGACAGAGGCAAAATCTCCTGGGACACTTTCTTTGTATTAGACTACATCAGTTGTTCCAATTAGAAGTGTAACAACCTTTTTCAAGAACAGTTGCTGTGTAATGGACCTAGCATCCACCCATCTTCATCAAGAATGGAAAGTAATTAAAACAGACCAAAANAGACAACAAGAAAACAAAAAGGAGGCTTGGGTGAAGAGATCAGTTCTTCAATAGAGTAATTAAAAGAAAATCCATTATTGGCCCAAATGCTGCAAGATTCACACCAAATGAGCCAACTCAAACTCAAAGATGATAAAGGGCCTGGCAATTTCCCAGCACAGTTGCACTACTCTTCTGAAACAAAGACTGACGTTAACTATGTGAAATATTCCCTTTATTATGTTATAGTGGAAGAGATATCAGATCTCCTGACTGTTGTCACACCTGTGGAGTTACTGAAAAGATACTCTAATTGAAAAAACGATATCATCCTAAAGACGCATAAACTAGAGTCTTCTTTTTGTCACTGCCTAAAAATAATGGTATCAGATTCAAAACTATTTCCTGTTTCAAACTTGTATGAGTAAACCACAGACCTACAATATCAGGGCCAATAAAACTCTGAGTTCGGGTTCCATTCATTTCAGAAGATTGAAAGCAAACCAAAAGAAGTTCCCAACACTATTAAAATCAATTTCCAACTGGCTTTTATGAAAATGCAACTTCCCTAAATACAACAGGATACTGTCTACCAAAGAGGACAGTCACTGATTTTTAGAAGATAATCTTATGACTGTCCCAAAAGACATTGTCACCTGATACCTCTAAAAAAAGAGACTGTTTTTTTTAAAGTAGCAACCACTCACATGACTGAGATTATAGCTGGGCTTCTGTTCACATAGCACTCAAGAAAAAATAACATTGAAAACAACTTGTCCAAATGGGCAGAGTAGTACTGTGATGGGCAAATGTAAAGAACTGGAGACCTTCCAAAAATATTTTCCAGTGAAGCAGTCCGTCCTTCAAATATATCTATGATTCAGAGGATAACACCTTCCTTTGTGTTTTATTAGGCTATTCTTTCAAACAAGAAAATATTTCCAGGGAAGTACCTATCAATGTGAAAATCAAAGACATGCTGAGTTCAAAGGCATCCAATGGGATTACCTAGTTCCTCTTCTTTCTTTGAGGCAAGATGAAGTGCATACCTAGGACACTCCAAGCAGATGTTTGTGTGACCTGTTCTTAAAAACTCCTGGCTTACCTCCTTACATAAATCCTCTGTGTACAGAGGATGTCTTATCCCATGTGCAGAAATGACAAATTCCTGATAGAAGTACTGATGTGCTAGAATATTTTCTGTTTCCTTAACAACACCTCCTTGCATTAATAAAGCAAGTCCAACACTTTTAACTTTCTAAATCGAAGTTAATTGCTATTATTTGAAACTTGTTACTCTCTTTTAAACACTGCTTCCTTTTTAAAGGGGGGTTTGGGGGACAGGTCCTGATACTTCCAAGCAGAACATATCTGCTGTTATGTTCCATGCAAAAGGGAACAGAAGCAGTGCCAGCATCAGCAGCGACAGAATCTGTTTGCCTTCCTCCTTCGGGAGCATTCCAACATGTGGAAACATGAGGGCTCTGTCATTTGCAGAAAGTGAGGCGATTTAAATAAGACAGGATCCATCTGCTTCAAGATGAGCAGAAGATTGTTTGCATGATAATAGCCTCTTTGGATGTTGCAGAAGATCTCCTCCACGTTAGCAAATGGAGAAGATGCGCAGTACTACACTTATTTATTTAGCTGTAAGTCATAGCTGTCAATATTATGGAGGATTTAACACACAGTTGACTTTCACTTAAAGAAAAGCTTACAAATAGAGTCACTTGAGGAGATTTGGGAATGAAACCAGATGAGTGGAGCTTTTTTTGTTGAAACATCTGCCTGACCATGGCAATTCACCTATAACGTTCTATCCACTTTTCACAAAACTGTAACTTTTAAAAGAATCTCAACTGATATGATTAACACAGAATGAATTTCAGATATGATATGGAGGATCTTATCTCAGCAAAAGGACACTGGATCAATTGTGGGTGCAGAAGACATCTTTTATTTATAACACAGAAATAAGAACAAATACCTGTTCTCCAGGTTTATCTAGCTTATTGCTAATTTTTCCTGTGTTACAATAATCTCCTCTCTTCATTAATTTATGCCCACAATTGCCTCGTGTCTAGTAAGTATATAAAATGGTATAGAACACTCATATTAAAACTAATCTTGGTATTTCCCCTGTAATATCAGGTAAAACCTAAAAAAACAACTAAATGAGCCACTGAAGATTCAAATAAGACACCATCAAACAAGTCACCAGCACCAAAAGATATTACCTGTAGCTAATTTATTTGAAAGTTCTATCTGAGATATTTCTCATTAGCAATGTTATTTAAAATAATTAGCATATGCAAAGGATGGATTGTAACTCTCTTCCACCAAAGTATTAATGCAAATAGAGTGGTTAGCAATTACTGATTTGGTCCTTAAAATAATGTAACTTTAAGGTTATGTTCTCCCCTTTCCTCTGCTCAGAAGTGTTTTGCACAGTGGTGCAGATTGCCTCTAAACTGCAGATTTATGATGTAATAGTGAAGCAATATGCAATGACACAGTGCATATTATGTTACATTTCTGCTGGTTGGCTTCCCCTTTTTTTTCCCAATTTTTAGCAACTGCATAGCCTGTTTTAGCTACTGGAAGCATGGTTCATAGGGCATAGATTATATTCTTTAATACAGTTTGCATTATTCCTCTGCTGGAATATGGATGAAGAGCACTCATACCTATCTCCCACTAGATTACCTGACACTGTAAATCTAGTATCTAGTAAATTTAAAATACTTTTGATATAACACACTATGCTGCCTTGGGGAGAAGCAGGGTAGCAAAAGCTCAGGTTGTGTATCTATCGTAGGCAACAGTCTCCCTGTCCTCTCCTTTTGTTCCACCAGTGGTCCACCTAGATCAGAGTAGCTCTCACATTACATCACCAGGGACCAGCTCTATAGTTTGCTGGGATTTCCTTCGTCCTAGGAGAAGGCACAGTATTTTTTTTTTTTAATTAAAAAGACTGGGTAATAGAATCAAAGTCACAGAATCATCAAGGCTAGAAGAGAACTACAAGACTATCCAGTTCAACCATCTACCCGGCACTACCACTGTAACCCCTAAACCACATCACCCAGTGCCAGGTGCAGACACCTCTCAAACCCCTTCAGTGATGGTGACTCCATCACCTCCCTGGGCAACCAATTCCAATGCCTGACCACCTTAAGAGTGGAAAGTTTTTCTAATATCTAATCTGTATCTCCCCTGTGTCAGCTTAAGATAATTCCTCTGCTCCTGTCAGTGCAGACACAGCAAAGACCAATCCCTGCCTCACTTCAGCCTCCTTTCAGGGAGTTGTAGCAAAGGAAGTCCCCCCTGAGCCTCCTCAAGACTAAACAAAACCAGCTCCCTCAGCCACATGACGTAAGTCATGTTTTCTAGAATATTCACAAGCCACAGATAGCTTCAAGTCTTCCTTTTCAGCATCTGTTTGTAATTCAGTTCACTTTCCATTACTAACCTGCGGATGAGAATTTCCTTTCATAGAGAGTAACAGTGGAAGCTCTCCTGCTTGTGGATACCTGAGCAAATCCATTTGGAATATTAAACACCTGCTAATTGGAGGCAGATTTCCAAAATCAACATGTGTGCCTACTTATGTGGGCAAATTACAAATTCCTCTCCAGCTGGACAAGAGAACTGGTTCAAGGATTTTGTTTCCAGCAGAGAGATCAGTGCCATATTCATTTGGAATTCCTTTGTATAGAAGGATGCCTCTAGACAGCCTAACTGGCCAATGTACATGCTTTAGACTAGTTATTTTCTAATAGCTCTGCCACTAGACTAGCCAAGTATATGACAGGTTTTCTTCACAGATTTGTGAGATATCTTTATATAACCATTCATTTTCACTGTCAGACTGTATTTCTTATATCTTAGTGTTCTTCCCAGAAGGAGACCTAGACTTAACACATAACATCAAAATGTCAGCTTGCACTGAGGTACCAAAGGCACCACTCAGTGCGTGGAGATTTTGAGAAATAGCAATAACAATGTTGCCTTTTAATAAACTAGGAGGTAAGTACCAACAGTTCAAAATCTTGCCTTTAAACTCTTGTCCACTAATTGCGTAAAAAATTAACAAAATAATAACTGAAAAAGGCATATTTTTGAAATAATTTTCTAGGACTAATATTGGTACAGGGTTTGTCTTAAGAAAAAGAATTCGCCACGAATCAAAAAGCAAAACACTTCTAAATTAGAAAAGATAATAAAATTATTCTGTGTTAAAACTACAATAATATGGCATATCCTTATCTTGGTGTTACTTTCTCAACTGCTGGTCATAAATTCCTGTGTGCTAATGCTAAACTTAGGAAAAAAAAATCTCTGGATTTTTTTCTTTTCAAATTCATTCCAGGAATATAATTTTCTTTTAAGTGGTCTTGTAATGAATGTTCTTACTGTGGCTTTTTTTCCCCTAGAAATATACCTAAAGGAATACTGGTGTTTTCTAAAAGTGTTTTGCAGCTTTATTATAACATGTGACAAACTTTCTGTGTATCATAATGAAAAAAAAATAAAAGAGGATTTTACAGAGGGGGAAAAATAAATAAACCACCACAAAAAAAAAACACCCCAAAAACCACCCAAACAACACATTTTGGATGTGCTCTTCAGAATATACCTGATTTAAAAAAAAAAAAAAAACCCACAACATATTAATCATTTTAATATCAGTGCCAAGAATTTCCAGGAGCAATCATTTTCTGTCTCTAAAAAGACATGACAGCGGAAACAACTCCAGTCCTGTCCCCTGCAATTCCAACTTCAGATCCCTAAGGAATGATCTTCAGAAACCAGGAAATTTCTGGTCCTATTCATCTCCTCGCTCTCAGTACTTCTTACTGCCTATGCACTGATAATTGAGCAAGGATAGCAAATAAAGCCAAACAAAACAAACAAAAATGCCAACCCAAACCAAGAACAGGAACCAAAAAAAGGACCCACAGAAAAGAACCCAAAACAAAACAACCTAAAAACCAAACCTTACAATCAGACATCAAATTTACTCAAGATGAAGAAAATTTGAAATGATGCCCTTATTGTCAAGCAATAAAGAGTAAATGACTTAGACTAATGTGCAAAGATACAAACCCAAGGTGCATATAAATTGATGGATGGATTACAATGTTAAAATTAGAAAAGAGGGAAGAAAGATGGATAATCTGTCATTTTCATAATACATCAACATTTGCTCATGCTCAGAGATCTTTTTTAAATCCCTTTTTATCACAAACTTCAGACTTCAGCTTGACTTAGTAACAAAGCATCTGAAGAGGGGGAATAGAGCAAAATTGTCTCCACAGCCTTAAACAGAGCATTACAGTTGGATGTTACTGTAATAAAACTGCAACACTGCTCTGAAGAGGAAACAGAACCTCATGTCTGTTACTCAGTAATTTTCTGAAAGATAGGTTCAATAAAAATATATCCAGTTTCTGCACTACTAAATCTCACAAGACCACAAAAGCTTTATATATTTTATTGTATTATGCCTGAAGCATAGATTTGTAAATGAGAAATTATCTGTTCCTGAAACCTAGCAAGAAGACACCATTTTATTCTCCAAAATTGATTGTATCACTCCCCCCGCCACTTTTTTTCCTGGACTATAAAGAGCAAGCTAAAATAGCAGAAAATGTTGAAGACTTTCTTGACTGTTTAAAATACTTATCTGCATACCACAAAAATGCAGATGATTTTCTTTAAAGTGAACAGTGCAATGAGATATTGTTACACTATGATAGAACAATCCTTTTTATTCTCTCGTTACGATTTTAAGTAGGTGAGTTTATTGCGTACAGCACTTAGTGAAGCATGAGCACAAAGACTGTTGCTGAGATACAACTAAATTTTTTAAAACCAACTAGAAAATGCTTTTTTGTTCATTTTTTTTTCCAACCCTAATACATCTTTTTGATACATCTACAGGTTATGTCTGTGCAAGTTGGCATACATGCACAATAGAAAGCAGTCAAAGTTCCTCTCCATTTTGAATAAAAATATTCAAATTACTTGTTTCGTTTTTAGCAACTTGTTGAAGTCAGTGGATAACATTCACTTGGAATAGCTATCTGCAAGAAATATTTGTACAAAATAGCTGCTAACGTAGTAAGATTTGGACATTCAAGACGAGGAAGATAAACAATCACTGATGAAATTTGCATGACTCTTTCCAACAAGTCCAGAGCTCCTAAAATGTGGGTTCTGTTTTTTCATAAGCCCAGAAACCAGTGCTGCAGCCAGAGATTGCTGCATGTCCTCTGTAACATCACCCAGCGAGAGGCCACACAGTTTAGAAAAGCAAACCAGAAGACTGGTGCCTCCCTGTGGAAAAATTACTGTATTTTCACACATGTCGGCCTGATCCAGCCATCAAAGGCAATGCTGCTGACTGATGTCTGAGTCAGAGACAAACAAACAAATCTAAAGATAACTTTAATGGAGCAAATATAAAAGGATCAAAGACAGAGGAAAGTAGGTGCACGCAACAGTAGCACACATGCAGAGTTAGCTGAAAAACAAGGAAATTCAAAGGGAGGGAGGGAACATGATTTCCTACTTCCAAAACTTAGACATAAGCATGGCACCTAAAAAAAGACATTGAGACATGAATCTGGTTCACCTCTCCATCACCACACTCAGCTTAATGGCAATAAAGCCAGCAACAACCCCGCTGCACACTCTGTCAAGGTACAGGTTGGCTGCAGGGCAAATGCTCTGATCTTAAAAGCACACTGAAATCGCAGCTACTGACAGCTAAACATTCCACTAGGCAGTCCCATTGAGGAGCCACTCTCGCCAGTTTTCCACAGTCACATCCCACTAAGGTGGTGTCACAAAGTCACTCTGTACTTTCCCAGCAAAGAGGTAGAGAGTGGGCATGGACTAATGTTGAATAGATTGTAAAGATGGACAGCTGGTGACCGGGTAGGTTTGAAATGTTTGTGGATAGGGACAGAAAAGGGTATAAATGGAATCAAAGCACTGTTTAGGTGTTACCAAAGCATGAGTTCTTTAAGGACCAAATTCTTCTCCTGACTCAGGAGAGTCACAACAGCAGTGAACCAGCTTCTGATTTACATCATTCCTGCACCACCCCTGCTGATGGGGTCTCAGCTTTTGCTCCAGTTAATATCATCTGAGGATTAATCTTTTAAGGCCCAAAGCCAGTAGTAAGACTATACTAATCCCCTGATCTTTATCTATCTTCAGACTAATAGCAAGAGAGAACAAAACTTAATATTGTTGTATTAGCTCTATTATTATCAGAAACCCTTGATCTCAACCTCATGCCAACTACATTTTGCCTAGCTTTGCAGCACAGATTTTCCTTACCTTACCAGTAGCTATTTACCTCTTTAAATAACACACAGAGTTACAATACAATAAAACCAATTTGCAAGTATTGTCATTGCAGTAGGCAATGGGAAATTGCTTCTTACAGATTTAGTGCAGTTTTTACAGTAAGAACAGTTTTTAACATATACTAGGACAATATCAGTTTGTCATAATCAGCAAATTGCATTCCTGTCACTGAATTTACATAATAACTTCAGCAGAGGTAACTACAACTATTAAGTTTAGTAACTCTTCCACAGTTTAATGAACAGAAAACATCTCATGTTATCTCTAAAAATAAGCTATTAAAGTTAGCAGCTTTCCAAAGCAATCTACATTGCAATAACTGCAGTTTGCCTTACTGTGAAGATCAGATAAAGGTACTTCTTCCTCAGAAATATCAACAGGAGAAGCCCACCTACTCGAACAGTTTCCTGTTGTTTGGACAACAAACAGGAAAAAAAGGTACAAGCACCTTTTTCACCCTGAATGTGTTCCTGCTCCTTTTTTTTTTTTAGAAAGAACACTTCAGCAGGCCAGCTTATCCCTTTGTGACCTTAGGGACACTAATAAGCCACAAGTCATATGTCGAGTACTGGCCAACTCTGTAATACTCATATCCCATCACCTGGGGACTAGAAATTTCAGAGAATAGTTATAAAATGAATATTTTATGAGGATGGAGAGAGATCTTAAGAATTCTTTTCTTCTGATTCCCATCAAAACATTATAAGTAAGGCCTACTAGGAATATTTACATATTGCAGTGTTGCCCCAGTGAAGTCCAGCTCCCCTAAACTAGCATGTTTTCAATACCTGCCCTTCTAGGTGTTTTAAAATTAAGTTAAAATACTGTAATCACTAAGAAGGACCAACAGCAAGGTTTGTGGAAAGCCACAAAAGACCAAGTGAAACAGGCAGTCAGAGCCTTGCATACTGAAGATTGCTTTTCTTTTAAAGTGCTTTCAGAAACTTGGTGCGCAGAATATTTAAGAGAGTCTTTAAAAAGAACGTTAATTTCAAATTAAACAATTAAGCTGTTAGGAATAAATGATGAGGAAGCCAGTGAAAACAGAATTGCCTATTACCAGAGAAGTAGGACCCAAAGAGAATGCTAGTCCTCATTTTAGCTATTTACTTTCTACACCTGTTGCATACTATGCAAAATCCAGTAGTTGCTAATCACTCTGAGGTATCCTAAACATTCAAATACTAGAAAATATACTTATGCACAATTTTCATTACCTATATCTATACATTTCTATACCTACATAAAGGTACTACTGTATCATATATCTATACTTTAAAGAGTCTTCGACATTCAAAGTTTCAAGCTTTATTCAGAACACTGAGGTCTGGAGATTTATTTAATGAGCTTCTTTACTTTGAACTAGGTATCAAGTTGAAATTGTTGAGAAACAAGGAAAAAAAATCAAAGTGCATTTTATAAAACTGGAACCAGCTCTGGGGAAAACAAGCACATGAGGATAGGGATGCTAACTGCTTCGTTGCTTAATGTTTTCTTGAGATAACTGTCGTCAATATTTCCATAGATCCCAAACAATTCTAAAAACTGTATAGTCCATACTGTACAGTACCTCGATTAAGTGTAATGCCGTGTAAATAGAAGTAATGGGAGGAAAAAAGGGAGAGTATCATGGGTTTATATAACTTCAGGAGCAACCAGTGTTGGTTGACACCCAGCTGAACATGAGCTGCAGTGTGCCCAGGTGGCCAAGAGGGCCAATGGCATCCTGGCTCATATCAGAGAAAGTGTGGCCAGCAGGACCAGGAAGTGATTATCCCTCTGGCACTGGTGAGGCTGCACCTTGAATCCTGTGCTCAATTTTGGGCCCCTCATGACAAAAAAAGACATTGACATACTGGAGCAAGACCAGAGAAGGACAACAGAGCTGGTGAATGATCTAGAGCACAAGCCTTATGAGGAGCAGCTGACAGAACTGGAGTTATTTAGCCTGGAGAAAAGGAAGCTCAGGGGATGCCTTATCACTCTCTACAACTGCCTGAATGGAGGCTGTAGCAAGGTGGGGTCAGTCTCTTTTCCCACCCAGCCATTGACGGGAAAAGAGGAAATGGCCTCAAGCTGCACCAGAGGAGAATCAGGTTGGACATGAGGAAGAATTTCTTTACAGAAAAGGTGTTTAAGCAATGGAATGGACTGCCCAGGGAAGTGGTGGAGTTACCATCCCTGGGAGTGCTCAAGAAACGACTGAACACTGTGCTTTGTGCTGTGGTTTAGTTGACATGATGATGTTCAAAGATGGCACTTAATGATTTTGGAGGTCTTTTGCAACCTTAATGATTTTATGATTCTATATGGTAATAATTGCATAGAAAATGTTAGTTCTGGCCCTTCAGTTTAGCCCTCCATTTCACATTGAATGTCAGTAATCTTCAATCTTCAATGCCTTGCTTGATCATACCAAGACATAACAATGACAAGTACAGTAGATCAGAAGTGTTACCTGTGTACAATAAAAAATTAATTAAAATTGCTCTGGGTACTATTACCTTGTTTAAACAAGTACAGTAGGATAATGTTAAGTACTCCCTTTAGGTGTCTGATGCAGAACACTTAACACTAAATCTCCTTCTGTTACTTTGGCTAAAGCAGTTTCATGGCTCTTTTTCAATTAGTTTTCGTAAATTTTGGGATATAAAGAAAAAGGCTGAAGTTTTGATAATAGTTTTGCACTTTTAAGTATACCCATAAGAAATTAATATATCTTTCTAATTGCACATAATTAAGCTGTTGTTGTGAAGGCTGTACCACTGATAGTGAATAAAACCTTTTCATACTTAAAAAAAATTAAGAAAATTATGCCCTTACATAAGCAGAGCCAATCATTAAAAAAATGAAAGTCTCAAACTATATTCAAATGAGTTGTCAAGCTATATTTTGATAATTTTTACCAGATATTTGAAACCTTTCAGCATCTGATTGGGTTTTGCTGGAAGATAGACTTCTGCTGTGTCTGCTAATTGCTTGAAAACATAAATCTTATCCAGCTATCAAACCCCACATTTGTGTGCATTATGAACTGGGATTATACTTTATCTGATCAATATAGAATCCACCTGGAACGACATTGGCCCTAACTAATGTTGCTAGAAAATTCCCACAGTAAGAACTGCATTTCAGTACACTAAATTCAGCATATGTAAGAACACAGAGAGTTTATAAAAAATCTGTGTTTCCCCCAAATTAATTTTACATACACAGATTGCATCCTTTGTGGCCTAAATTAGCCTAGAAACAACAGCAGACAAATTTAAGCTGCTCAGACTGAAATTTTCTATGTTGCATGTCTACCTCAGGCTGATTTCTTTTTCCTTTAAGTTTCATTTAAAATAGTTCAGCCTACTTTTAGGGGACAAAAATACAGTGCTTTACACTATGCTGGAAAGCTTCTGTGCTTTGAAGTGCAGGCTTGAAATCAGGATGTGAAATGTCTGGGTGTCAAGAATATGCCTTTTGCAATCCCTATGAAAAATCCAAGGGGAAAAAAATATTTAAAAAAAAGGTGGCAGTGCAATAATACCCTCCATTCTTCCACTCCGCTGATTGAGCTGCTTAATGTGGAACACAGGGCAGAATGACACACACACGAGAGTCAAAAAATATCCTAGTTCTGATCTCTATGTGGCGCAAATATGAGCATGGGAAGGGGGAGAATTGGTTTTCCCTCAAATGATTTGCCTAAAGTTTCTGTCCTGTTCAGCAGTGAGAAATTTGCGTCGATTGGCGACAGTTCAAGTGAAATTCCCACACTTCCCTGAGATGTGGTGCCCATGAAACTGTCTCCCAAAGAGGCAGCTCCACTCTGCCCCTGAGCATTAATACTGACATTAATACTGCTGTGCCTGCCCAATGAAATGGGTCAGGAAATGATCTGTGCTCAAAGCTAATCCAGCCAGATTTAATTATTTATTTATTTGTGCAGACCTAACCTCCAAAGAGAAACTACTTCTTTTAGGCAGACAGGCATTTCATGCCAATTTAAGTGTTCATGGAATTACGGGATTAGAATTGACTTCTAAGGAAACAAAAAAAATCTTATTTTAAATGATGTTTAACCAAGCATTAATTAAGTGTGAAACTCTGAGCTAGTCTATTAATAATGAAGTTGCCAACCAAAAATTTAAAGAAGCAAAGATCGAGTAGAGATGAGACAGACTAAATCTAACTTTTATTCTGAATTTTTATACAGAGAAGTATATTATGTCATTTAGTCTTTTCATACTTAGAGGTAAAATTACCTCCTACTGTTTTGGGAAAGCTGTTGAACTCGACCAAAACTGTCCACTGAGATACTGCCAGTTAGGGATATATTATGGAATTGAACCTGCATGTCAGAATAACATTTAAAACTTATATGTGTGTGGAGGTGGTTTTTTTCAAGATGAAGGTCCAGTTTTCTATAGTTTACAAGAAATTTATTCATTAATACAGGCACAAGGAGAATTTCTGTATAAATCAAGACTCTTCATAGGGTTGCATTCCCATTGCAAAGGTAGAAGTGAATCCCGATAAAACATTATGATTCAAACCATTTTAGCTTCCTATTTTTCATATTAGGGAAAGGAATATTGACATCTTGATAACAAAATATTTAATGGCAAAGTATGTGCATAAGAATATGGTTTATGAGTTGCTTTGTAAGAGCAGGAGCTTGTCAGAATTATTGGAATAACTCCCTCCTAACTTTCTCGCACTGAAGATAGCAAGTGATGCTTTGTGATTCATTGTCCTCTCCAGACAATAAGTCCCCTGCATCCTTATTTTCCCTTTCAAGACACTTTTATAAACAAAGAAGGCAAATGCAAAGCCAAAATAATTATAAACATAATGCATTATGTATTATATTCAAATGCATTGCATTAAAAAATTATATTCAAAATAAGATATTAGTATGTGAAAATTTTTTTCCAACTATTTCAGAGACTACTAATAGTTTTCTGGTCATTTTAAATTGACTACAATGTTTCACATTCATCACTTACTGTTTGCATTTGCTTTACAAATATGCTCTTACAGTGTAGTTGAACGTCTTGGTTTAATCTATTTTGTAAAAATGTACTTGGTTCTAATAAATATTTTTTAAACATGTAGTAGAAGACACAAAATTTCTCTGTTTTCCTAAATTTGCATTCTCCTCCCTTAAGACTCTACCATACTGACAGCAACCAGTCCCCATTAAACTGCTTTAGGAAGTGATGAAATGTCCTTGATGTGGCCTTAATGTAACAGAGAGTAAGGCACATTCGATTTCATACAGATGCTTTATATTTCTACTACCAAAACAAGACTAAACTTCAGTGCTGGCTCTTCATAAATCTGACTGCTATTTACACTGAGACCTCTTCACAGAACTCCTGCTTCCTGAAGTAACATTAGTGCAAAAGCAAATTAGATCCCTTAAGTCAATGACCTAGCAGTTGATCTAGTTAAACTTGGTGGGGTGGAGGGAGGTGGAGTGGGTGGGTATGTATAATTGGCTCCTTGAAACTTTTCTGTTTGTTCCTTTGGATGTGTGAAAAGCTATTGATTATAGGAAATAAAACTTGTTATACAATCCTTCCAGGGCCATTTTAGTAGTTTCTTTGTGTTTGTCTGAATAAAAATAAAAATGAAAGTTTAAAACAGTCTCCCTTTTACAACATTGTGATGTTCTAAGCTGTACAGGTCCGAGTAGAATTATTTAATATGACTTTTTAAAGTATCCAGTTGTCTAAAATACAATTAGATGCTTAAGTTTGTTTTTGAAAGTCTGTGCTTGACTCAAGATCATTAGGATCACATGAAATGGCAATCACAATTCTAGGACCATCATCAGCAAAAACACTTCCACTCTGGATAATGACAGCCTTTGAACAGTGTTCAAACTCTTGAAGGAGAGCATGTGGCATAAAGATGTCCCAGCTGATTGTGATTTGTCCTTCCAGAGGGTTTGGTGGTGGTGGATTAGCATCTTATTTCTCATGTGTTGTGACCAAGAGCTTGAGCAAAACAAGAACAGGCTCGTAGGAAAATATTACCAACCAGAGAGTCTAGATCCAGGTTGTTTATTTGCAGCTCTCAAAATATTACTAAGGAAAGGAAGTGTTGCTATCCACATCTTCCAGATAAGAAAACTTGAGAGTTTTGCCACAGAATAGTAAGAAAGCAAGGCAAGTATTATACTTCCTTCACTTTTCTATTCAAGAGACAGGGTCCTTGCACTCCTTTAAGCTATGTGCCATATTCCTTCCTTACAGCAGTAAACCATGGCTACCATTATAACTTTTTTTCTGCTCAGAAATTGCCTCATTGGAAAATGGCATAGTAATACTTCAAGAGGAATAAAACCTCTTAGTTCTTCCTGTGTCCTTGGCTTACATCAGAGCCTCAGCAGCCTGTCAGGTGCTGTATATGCACACAGAAGTACAGTAATTATGGTTCTGTTAAATGGAATTCTAACGAGAGTTCATCAAGGGTGTTTAAAAATTAACTAATCCACAAGATCGGCTTGTGAATTTGTTTACCATCCAAACATGAATAAAAACATTAAACGGATATAGCTACAGTTAAATACCATTGTAAACACTGAAAGAAACAAGTAATGACATGAGCAGGCCTCAATATTCATAGGGAAAAATATCTGGTATATATAACCTTTCAGCTGAAAGGTGATGCCTAAAAGTTACTGGACTAATACAGCTGTTTTCCTGCCCCACATCCTCAGACCATTAAAATAACTACGATCCTGCTTTTCCTCAGACTCAGTAAAGAAGCAAGGACTAAAGAAACATCTAATACTGTTCTCTGAAAGATACATCTCTCATTTCAGCTTTGCCAGGCTCAGCTTTTATTATTAATTTTCCTTGTACTACTTTAATTCATCTCAGTATAGAGGTGCAGAGAGACGACAATAATATTTGAATATGTTTTCTCTCTGGTTCATCTCTGGTTTAGCTCTTCTTTTTTCGAGAATGACAATTGCTACCATAGGAACATCAGTATTACTGCTATCCAAAGCAGATTCTTCCAAAATGTGTTTAAGTATTAGCACATTCCCATACGTAAAATGGGTCATGGCTATGTGTGTGTCATCCTACCACCACCACCCTGAAGCTTCCCCCAAGACACTCCTGAATTTCCAGCAGTATCTGCTAGCTAAGCTCTGCCTCTGACCTGCCCTTCTTCACACACCTGATGATGGTTACTGCAAGAAAAGGCCATTATGAGCTAATCAAGCACCAAGGAAAACAAAAGACCACTGAATGGTCTATATGTGGCAAGGTTGTTTCTTGGGATAGGGAGGGTGGGCTGCAGGGGCAGCCTTTGTGAGAAGAGGATCAGGGGCTGAAATGCAAGCAACCCTCCTGCCTACATGATAGCCTTTAAAAGATGGGTAGAATCAAATCTTGTGTGTTATGAATATCTAAGAAGCAAAGAAGTTTATTTAAGACCAATTCTACAGATTTCCAAATTCCCACAGACACCCACTCAAACTGCACAAGCTGTAAAACGGTGTATCTCACTATCAAAATTCCTCAGCTCAGATCCTCCATTAAACCTGGATTGCTTACCTTTAAAATCCTGCTGCTCTCTTACAGTTCCTGTCAGATGGATCACTTTTCTTTTTTTAAAAAATTTTAAATAGCTAATTACCTTGTCACAGCCTAGAGTTATACTGCTGACCCTTCTCAACCCAAGCAAACAGCTCTGGGTTGGTTCTCACTATTCGCAGAGAGCATCACTGGTAAAATTCTGGTATTTGGAGAAATGCTGCTGTTCACACAGAACATGAAAACTGCCCTTTTCCCTTAAAGTAGCAGCTTAAGCAGTTTCCTTTCCCAATAGGCATAGCCTGAGGAGACACGGCTCACTCTCACTTCAGGGTGGGGAAGGCATTTGATGTGCAGCCAGACCAGATGACCACTCAGCCCCAGCTTCACCTACTGCCAGACCCACAGCATTCCCTAATTTCCTAGGCTTTGCTATTGATCCTCACTTAGCCAGGGCTTCTTCTTGGGAGATGCAGGACTGCAAAAGTAGACTAGAGCAGCCATCCAAGTCCTGCTGGTGGTCTCACAAAATAAACCAAAAANCTGCTGTTGCTCCCACAAAAAAAACAAAAAAAAAAAAAAAAAAAACCACCACCAAATCAACAACAACAAAAAAAACCCAAAAAAAACCAAAAAAAAACCCCAAACCAAGCCCTACAATCCTAAGCACACTGCTGTGGTGGTGATAGTATTTGGTGCTTGCAAAGAAATGAGAGAACTACCCTTTAACTTGAATATGCTTGGTGTTCCTCTTCAGACAGAGGAAAAGAGCTCTGTTTTCTCAGAGGATTTCTCCCTGCAACCTGTAGGCTGCTTCAGCATAGGGTAAATGGATTTTTTTCTCTGGAACTAGTCATTAATTTCAAGTTGGACTAAAGGATATAAGTCAGAAATTTGCCAGCAACAGTGATAAAAAGCATCAAGAGAAAAATCTATAAGTCATAATTACAAAACAGAGCAAGACCATAAGTTTCATAGTGGTAAAGTATCATTAAAAAAGTGCGGTGTTGGGGGGAGAAAAAGGTGGAAGTGGTGATGATAATGAATCCCTTTTTTTATCTTGGCTGTGTGAAAGAAGAGTTACATAATGTGTTTTGTGATTATAAGCTTTATTGCTAGAGGAAAACAGAGAAAAGAGCTCAATTTAGTGCAAGAGGAGTTTAAAGTTAAGTGACTTTTTTAGAGCAAAATTTCTGAATTAACTTTGGAGCAGTAAATGAAAGATAGGATTCTCCTGCCCAGTGATGTGCACAAGATTATGATATCCTAATCTCCCTTTTATCTACTCATAGTTTCCCCTTTTCTCTTAATATTAAAGAAATTACGGAAAATGTCTTACATAAAAATCACTACAATCAACCCAACAGGGGCATGAGAATGACCTCAGGTAGGGAACGAAGCTGAGCTGAATCTCTCAGTCATGTACAAGGACATTGAGCATGGCAACTGTGTGAGCAGAGAAAGCAGATATCCCTATTTCCCTCTTAAATTATCTGTATCCTCCAGTAAAGACTACTGTGTCGAGATCCATGAGGCAGAAAGTGTCAAGGGAAGAAAATAACCCTTTTCTGGATAGTGACTCTTGTTAAGAATCAACTAGACTACTCAATCCTATCAAAGCTGAAGCCCTTTTAGGCATGAAGAGAAGCAGTCTTCCATGTGCTTGTGGAAAATAGAGATAAAAAAAAGTATGACAGCATTACAAGAGTGAGGCTGAAGCTGTTTGAAAATGTTTAGGGTTGAAATTTGGGATTTATTAATGTTTTTATCTGAAGTTTTAATGGATTTGAAATACGTGATGTGTTTTAAAATGTACTGACTCTCGCTTCCAAGTGCGGGTCCGGAGGTCATCCAAACTTTTAGAGATTAGTGTTTCTATCAAGCTTCTTTGATTCTAAAATTTGTTACTTGAGCCCTATATAATATTCTCATTAAGCCATTATGAAAGTAAGAACTTAAATCCTACTTTCAAACAGCATATAGCTTAATTCTTCTGACAAATGCACGCTCAGTCACTGGGAGAGCACAGGGAGAGACAAGCATTTAGTTACTGTACTCCTGCTTTCAAAATAGGCCCTACACCACATATGTGCTGCAAAAGGACTAATTTTTAAATTCCACTTAGTCAGCTGTTCTATCCACATCATACTGTGGGTGTATTTCCATCATATTGCATCGTGTTAAAATATCAGCTCCTGACCTGGAATCACTGCCCCTGCACCCACATTGCATCTCAGACCAGAAGCAGCACAGTTGGTGCTCAACTACCTCCACGTAGTATAGACATGTCCTTGATCTCATTGTTAACATCAGTTTAATTATGAAGTAATCAGATAAACCCAAATTAATTAATTATTGGGTAAAAATATATTTCTCTCAAAATTAGGGGAAAGAAAGAGGGGTGGGAATAAACAAGGTCATGTTTCTGCAGTTATACTAACGTGATGCCACAAAGTTATTTTCCCTGACTGCTCTGAGGATTTTTCTTACCCCTGTCTATGTAGTAATTCCTGGTTCTGGATGGGGAAGGACACTGGAGGAAATTGAAAGTGCCCATATAAGAAAAGAAGTTAATTCTGCTTATGTCAGTGTGAGGATGTTGGAAGTGGGAAAGGCAACTTCAGGCCATTTATTCTTTTTGCAAGGCAAATTTTGGGAGTTTTGGTAGACATTCCTGAGACTTGCTCTTAGACATTTAGGGTGGTATAGGGGCTTTGAACCAAAGAACATCAAAAAACCTTCCCTTAATGAAATTAAAACAAAAAACCAAAACCACGAAAAATACATTATGTATCTTTTAGCTATACCATAAGACCAAAAAAACCTTTAAAATACTGACATTCAAAGCCAACTAGACACATTAAACAAGCAAAACTAGCTTGGCTCTCCCGGAAGAAGGGCTCATTGTAGAGGCAGCAGGACTTCAAAGTCATTTGATATAATAAAGTTAGTTATTAACATCTTGTATTAAAATTAAAAAATTAAAGTAGACTTTTCAAACCAAGATGCCATTTTGTTATTAATGCTCTTCATGAGAAATCACTATTCCTGGTGTCCCTGTAGCATACAGTCAATCTCTTCACTTTACAGTTTATTAATAATCTCCAAGTTTCTGCCAAGATAAGTAAATTGCTCTTGCATTTTAGGTTTAAATTTGTTTGGTTTTTTTCTCAAGGGTTCTTTCATAGGCAAGATTTGGAAAAAAAGCAGTTGTCAGTTATGCTTTAGAATATGGTTTTGACAGAGACATTTTCTGAGCATTTAGGTCAAATCTGTCTAAGAACTGATAGGCCAAGGTCAAACCACAGCAACCTTTGGAAAGTAAATTATTAATCTTTTCAAGTATTTTGTCAGGAATCAAACTTTTCCAGCTGAAGGGCCATGGAGATACAGTACACAGAGAGGTGTGCATAAAGATAAATATTTATATACCCATGTATCCAAATGTGTGTGTGTATAAAATGCATTAAGAACTGGGGAAAAAATGGGCTTCTAACAGCACAGTCTGAGGCAACCTTGACAAAAAACAGGCTTTATTCTATTATATCCTAATTTTTACAGGAAGTAGGGGAAAGCTGTTTGGGGTGCAGCTGTCAGGAAAGCACTTATTGTTTAAAAGCCTCAGGCAACAGTGCATTTCCTTCTCAAAAGAGAAGTAACTGTTAGAAATTTTGGAATAAATAGATCAAAAGATCCACAGCTTAAAGCATTTTATGAAGCGATTGATGAATGTAAAGGATTGTTGTTTAAATGCAGGTACAAATTACATCTTCAAAACATACAGATCCTAAATGTCTGTACTCTAGTTGAACACAAGGCACAGCGACGAATCAATGGATGAGCAGTTCTGTCCCTCCAGCCCCTGATTCCTTGGGGAATTATGTTAACATACTATTGATAATTCTGCACGCTTCCCAGAAGAGCTGTGGAAAACAACGCTGCTTACTAATGAGAGCAACAAAGAGCAATGCATGGGAGATGAGCTCCTATCCATCCATTCCTGCCTGAGGCTACACTTCCATGCAATTTATTAGGCTCCTTGCAAACTGTCGTGTTGGACTGCTCTCTTCCTGAGGACAAATATGATGAATAGCATCCTAAACTTCTGTTAGCGGATGTAAAGTTTGAATTTTATTTCTTCCTAACCCTCAAAAGCAAAAGTATCATTTTTCCCAACACAGGTTGGTTAATTCAAATATCCAGATGGAGAAAATACTAGCAACTTTCCTGTTTTCCTTTATAACCAACATATAACAGATCCCAGCTGGGGGAATGGTGAAAAACAGGAAAATATTCTGGCAATTAGTCAAGTCTAGAAAGTAAAGAATAGCATTGAGCTGACTTTAGATGAACAATCACTATTTTCAAGGCACAGTGAGATGGATTTACTACAAGAAATATGCATTTACAAGGGTAAAATGCAAAGAAAGTAACAAAGATGTTTTTACATGAGAAGTGAGCTTGTTGCTCCCCTTTTCACCATGCCTCTATGTAAAGTAAACGTGAACCGATTTTCATCTTTAAGGTTTGCTCTTGAGAACTTGTGGAAAATATGCCTTCTACAATTCTCAGTATGTGTTTTAAAATATAGTCAGAGGTAAGTCAATAAGGATATTCAAATCAACAATGTGATTTTGTATTTAGATTTTTGAGGATACTTAAGGACTTTGGGTGCTGAAATGTTCTGCACATTCCCAACATTTTCATCTACCATCACTGTCTTAAGATAGTTACAGTCAAGGATCACACATCTGCATTTATCCTTTTATTGTCCCTGTGGTTCTCAAAGCAGCCAGCCCTGGAAACAGTGGTCTTTAAAGAGCTCTCCCCACCAGCATGTGGGTTCAGTTTTCTTCAGCCCTCTTATCATTGATAGAAGTATTTCTTTTTAAAAAGGTAGATTTAAAAACCAGCCAAGTTTTGTTTCATGTTTGTCTTAGAGTATTCCAAAGTCTTGGATTGCCTTTCAATGGCAGAATGAGTAACGGGTGGTAGAATGCATTCCTCTATAAAGGAGCACACTGACATGAAAGGAAGCATTTGAGAGCAACACCACTTGAGAAGACAGTCCAAACCAGAGTTTGCCACTAATGTCATTATGCTTGCACTTCCTGGAATTATTCTATCTACATGCAAAATGTAGGTCAAGATGGAAAAATAGAAATTAGTGTTTGCAGGTGACTTTAAATCCACTTAACACCAATGATGAAAGCAGTAACGGCACAAGGAGCAAATATTGCATAAACTACACATTTAGAGATCCATGTTTAAATGTCTTCTTAGAAGAAAAAAAGGAGTTAGATACTATTTCAAAAATAAAAAAATGCAGATATCAAAAGGAGTAGCTTAATTATTGTGATTAAAAAATTATGTGATTCTTGATAGTACTGAATATTGTAAAAGAACATTTTAGACTATTTGCGCTTATGAAAACGAGACAGGGATATTAGTTCAATCTTATTTACATTACAAAATAGAACTTTTCTTCCACTAAAGAGGGAAATGGTGAGCCTTAATGTTCTGCTGCTAGTTTATCTAAGTGTACTCCACTTATCCATGCACCAGCCACTCAGTTCTGTGTTTGAGCCATTAAGAGTAAGTATCTGCTACATTTCTCAGCCTAAAAGCTAGCCTAATAACTCAAATTAGCTCAAGTTGTGTGTATTTCTCTCTAGATTCACAAACAAACCAGGACTACTTCTGGATATCACACTGCAAATAACTTTCATGAATCATAAAAAGATGCTGTGATAAGCATTTTAACAATAGACACAGAATTCATTTTCTGCTTAGAATTTGTTCCCATCCATCCAAAAACCTTATTAAAGATTATACCTGCAAATTCTGCAATTTTCCCATTTCTTATTCAGGCAGCTGCTTTTCCCGTGTTATTGGGGCTACAGAATCAAACATATGCCTATAGCATTATTTCCTTGGGAACATGTAATTTGTCCTCCATTTTTGGCCTTTATGCATATTTGGAGACAGATACAAAGGAAGGGGATACAGACTCTGCTTTTAAAAGGAAATAAGGGCCTAACTGTGGCCTTAGGCCACAGGTTACAGGCAGGTTATATTCTTTTTCCTCTATAGTCAGAAACCTTAAGAGGGAATGCAAAGAAATTTAAATTGTCCTTCTCAGTCCTTTTCTTTTCTTTTTGATTGAGGCCCAAGTTAATACATTTCACTAACAGGGAGGCTGGAGGGAAAAAACCCATGCAACACAATAGAAATAGTAGGAAAGAAAATACCACAAAAATTTTTAAGGCTTTAATTCCCTCCACAACCTAATGAAAAAATAGTAGTCCTGCTGCCAATCTCCCTGGCTCTACTCTAATTCAAACTTGTAGTCTTCTGGTGGTAATCACTCATTTATAATCTGACTTAAAACACTAGAACTAACGAATACAGAACTCCCATGGAGAAAACAAGCTTTTAGGAAAACCTAACAAAGAGAACAAGTTCAGCACAGGGAAAAAAAAAAAGGGGAATAATTGAGGGTGAGGCTTTTTTGGATATCGTAGGCCTCAAATATTGGATGCAACAAGAAATAGTGTGGTGCAGGTCAACAGTATGCTGTAAAAATTGATCATAGATCAAAGAATCATCAATAATGCAGCTGTATTGCAATTCTCTGTATGTAATTCCTTACAGAGCTTTTTATCAAAGGGAACACACTAACTTTTGTCTCCTCTTAACTTCTTCCCCTACTGAGGGGTGACATCAATAGTTAAAATGCTGATTTTGGCATAAATAGCATCACGCTTCAGGATTCTTCTCTCAGCCTAACCCCCAAAGGCCGCCTAATGTTTGTGCTGCACTGTTCCAACAGTACTTCCACCTCAGGTGGGACATGAACTATTGCAGGGTGTCCCAGAATAAGGGGGTGGCTTCTTTCTACGTGGTGACCACTGCTGCTACACATTAATACAGGCTGGTGCTCCTGCTGCACTGGGTCTAGGTGAATGAAGGAGTGGAACAGGTCTCTGGTGAGGTCCTAATTTCTGTGTTTTCACTCCACTGGCTCTTCCTTTTTGTTGGTGTATAAATTGAAGCGCTTTGCATAATCCAGGAGAACAAGAGCAGGCGCTGATGCCAAGGCTTCACTATCATTTTAAAAGCTTGTTCCTGACATGGACTTCATGCCATAACCTCTACCTCCTCATTTATTGCTGCTTCTGCCAGAGATTTAGTTAATTTTCCCAACCCATATAATGTATATTTTTCTATTTTCACTGACTGAGCAGTAAGCAACCTTGAAGAGATTGTCTTTAAGACAATTTTTATTCAACTTCTTTTTTTTTTTTTTTTTTTGTCCAAGATAAATGATAGGCAAATTCTAGAGCACACATTTAGGGATCTGCAATACAGGTGATAATTGTGAATAACTGCTTTGATACCAGAAGTAACAAAATGGGTCAAGAAAGATTGTATTGACTTCATCAAGCCTTCTAAGAGGGAAAAAAGTTCAGGGAAAGAAAAAAAAAAATCAGAGTTGAAGACACAGGTCTTTTCTCTAGTGCTAGCCAAATCAAAGAAAAATATAGGAAAAAATAGCTACTTGAAAGAGTTTGATGCAAGTTTATGGATGCAATCTGTACTGTGGTCACTGTCAGCACTTTTTGACCTGTCTTTTTAGATGACTGCAGCAACACTGCATTTAAATACAGTTTTATTGTACTAATTATTTAAAAATATCTGTCTTATTCACAGTTGCAGAACAGAATCAACTTACTTTACACAGAGACATTGTAAACTATATGAATATTGTTTATGCACAGTTTTGCAGCTATAGTTTGTGTGATGTGCTGTCAGATGCCTTCCAGATTTCGAATATATGTTGTCTACCACGCAAGCTGTTCGGTCTGTGACACTTGAAAAGAGCTCAGATTTCTCTCAACTGTTTCAGCCTCTAGCTCAGTGATCAAATCTTAATTGCAGATTTGGAATGCCTAGATATCTAAATCCAGGAATTTTTTTGTTTGTGTTCCTTTTATGTTGAAAGACTCTGGTCCTTTTAAGTCTCAAGGGAAAATATTTCTGACTTTTTAAAAATCCCCTATATTTCATGCCAAAATCTGACCATATAATTGAATATAGCTGATCTTATGTGAAGGTCTGAATAGTAGGGAGAAGTGCTTTCAGACATGTTACACAGTATCTATTAGTAAAGCACTTCACTTGGAACAGTTTCCCTTTTTGTGGGTTAAAGCTTCTCAATAGAGCTATGGGGGAAAAAAATAATATTCTGATGTTTAGATGATTTACAAAGCAAACTATTTGATCAACACTGTGGCAAAGATCTGCCATCCACCTCACTACAAACTCATATTTACACTAGGCTAACTGTACTTTGCTTTGGCTTTTCTTTCTTGGTTTTCATGCCAGTAAATTCACTGGTACTACTATGACTTCAAGAGAAGCAGAATCTGTCTTCTAGATAGGTAATTGTTTGTCCAACATGAAAAAAATTCAAGTCCCCCATACTGGACACTTGTAATTTCGGTTCACTTCTAATTTTTGCACCAGAACTGTTTCCCCCACCCTCGCTCACCTATGGAGCACTGTTGCTACCACATGCATCTTTTTTATTCAGAGCACACAAGACCAAAGCATTGGTATTGAATGGGCACAGATCTCTCCCACTGGTGCTGTCTGAGTCTGGAAATTTTAACCAAGATCTTAAAATCCAAAACCCCTGTTATATTCCAGCATTTACTTATTTCCTGTTAGCAGTAAATTGGTGCTTACTTTTGAATGTTTCTGGCAAGAGTTCTGTTTTGTGAAGCCAGGAGTTCTGCTACAGCAGTATCACCGTGCCTAGCAGCTTCTCTAGAATCAGAAATAACTTGGTCTTTTTTTTGCTCTCAAGCACAGATTTTATGAAGAGACCATTTGGACATGCTGGAGCAAGTGATTTCTGGTAGACAGAGAGCAAGCAAAGCCATCCTGCCTGTCACTGCTGTGGTAGGCTTCTGAAATGAGAGAAAAGCTGCTAAGAAGATACCATCCCACTTACTGTGATGATATAACCCTTAGCATTCTGTGCTGCTGCATAAGAGAAAAAGAAATAAGGGAAAACTGCGCTAATCATGCAAACAGAATTCTCCTGAGCTTTGTCTATTTATTGTGAATCAAACCTGTATCATAAAATTAAAACACATTCATTTTCTTTGCCACACCTGCTAGGAATTACATGACTGATAATTTTCTCCCAAGCACCAGTGGACACCTCATTAGCACCCCAGAGGAAGCCCTGTGTGTGCACACCTAAGGTCAACAAATTCACACCACTTCAGATGGCAAGGACACCCCTGCCAGCACCTCTTTTGCTGTGAGAAAAGCTCAGTTTGGAAGCTGGGCTGACCTGGGCAGAAACAGCACAGAAAATGGCTCACTAAGCCACAGGAATTTCAGCATCAGGTATTTGCACATGCACCCTGTCAAAACTGCAACTCTGTTCTGGAGTTGCAGCCATAAAGGAACCTTATTTGGATGACAGAGACAGAAGGAGAGTGTAAGATCAGGAGATAATTGTTTAAAAGGCATGCCATGAACACCATGGTTGACTAGTGCCCAGGAGAATGACAACAATACAGTATTTCTGAGTGATGAATGGTATCCACCCCCCTGGCCAAAGATGTTTAAGAACATACAGATAAAAGTGATTAATTTCAGAAAGCTGCATGTTATAAATGCTAAATTGTGCTGCCAATACAGTTTCAGGTCACCTTGAGACTAATAAGGTAAAATATATGTTACTCAATAATATATTTATTAAAATAAGTTCCATGTAAATATTTAGGTGACTTTTTTATTGTACTGCAATGTGAGCCAACCAGAGTATTATATACTGACATAAATAGCCTAAAATTACTTATATTTCATCTGCACAGTTCAATAGTCTGTCAATATTGGAATTCAGCTAGAAAATAAAATCCTTTCAAAAAGAAAGTATCATTTAGCAGGCTTCTACTAAGTGGTTCTGAGATACCTTTTGTAGACTGGAAAAAAAGGTTGTTTTCTGTACATATCTTTCAGTGAAATACAGGTGTATAATCAATCCCTCATCCCCTTGGTTAAACCATTTGTGCTTCAAACACGCAAGTGCCATCCAGCAGTTTGATTCCCCCAAGGATAAGCAGTATGTTGCCTTCTCTATCGTGATTTTTGGAAAGTCCTACTTTGCCCATTAAGAAGGCAAAATAGAAGGTGCACTTCTAAACAAGACCACAGCACAAAATTGGTCATTCAGGAACTGATGTGAGTGGAAAAACATGCGGTTAAGTTATGGAAACTTCTCCTTGAACTGAAGAAATTTGATCTCAAGAGGGGTGCTACGATTTATATTTTACAAAGCCAATTTTCCTATTAGAATACTTTTTTTCCTCTATTTTTATCATTTGTTTTAGAATATTGTTTTTAACTACTTATATTAATTAAAGCTGTATCATGGTTAGAAATTGATTTCTACTTTGAATCATTAAGACCATGACCTTTATTTGTTCCATCACAATTCTCCCATATATTTCTAAGGAATCATTGCAATTTGCTTTGGAAATTACAGATTCCATGATGGTTAATTTGTTTGTATTTTTCATCCATATTCTAATTAACTTCTCTTGTTAAGAAGATATGTTTGTGAACTTAAAACACATTTTTTTGAGGATAGAAATGTCTTGCTGAGTGAAGCTATCTGCTATACAAAGTTGTTACTGAATTCCTAGCCATAAAATGTGTGTGTATTGTCAGCTGAGTACAATACTTTGCATAGCCTATTTTTGTATAGTTTTACTGATATAATTTTCTTTTGATTATATTTTCTTCTCACTCTTTGTGCCTCTACTTAAGATAATTCTGGAAAAGGTGCTGACCATTTAGCACAAAGTCTTAGCTTCCTTTACACACTTCCCTGCTTTTTTAATCTCTCGTGGTTCATGCATATAAGCTTTCATGGTATTACTGAAGTCAACGGATAGTTTATACCTCTAGAGGATATGAGATTTATATCTGTATATCTACTTCCTAGATCTGGAGAAAAAAACTCCAAAAACCCATTCAGAGGACAACTCTAACAACTACAAAGAGTATTATGTCAACTATGAAACAGCACTGACTTCAATGGTCCACATTATTTTTTCTGCATGAATGGACATACTAAAAAAAGATTTGTTGTCCCTTCTAAGTTTTAAGAGTAAGCATGTGTGTAAGCATGCATATCCACAACATTCTGATGGAGAAAGCGAGCTTTAAATCATACAGCCACAACTGAAATAATTGTGAGCTAATATAAACAACTGGATTAGGGATAGCACTTGACTATTTCCTGAATAACTTGGGATATAATAGAAGAAGGTAACAAGGAGACTGAGAAACAGTCTGATTGGAGTCTAAGATAAATATGGCATTAAGAATAATCCAGAAGCTATATTGTAGAATCAGCAATGTTAGTAATGGTGAAATCTGCATACAAAATTTTATATACATATATATATATATGTGTGCGTGTGAGAGAGAGAGAGAGAGAGAAATAGCACATAAAAAAGGTGATTGACCTGGGATTTTTACCAAATGTAGCATAGGTCAGTTCAGATTAACAAGTTCAGTTCAGGAATTTGTTCTGTAAGCAAAATTTGTTTATCGCACAGACAGCATGAAATGAAAGGGAAATAATCTTCTGACCCTGTCACATCATCTTGATCTGAACTTAACCCACATAATTGGATAAATTCTAACTTGAATCAGAGTTCAGATACAGAGAGAGTAAACAAAACATCATGAACTACACCTAACATAGAAAAATGCAAAAAACTACATGTGGGAGTGCAAAAAAGCTGACTTTTGTGATCAGTGACTACAGTTGAGGGGCTGTGGCTTAACAAGATTTAAACCTAGAAGAAAAAGAGATAAGAGCCACATTATTCATTCCTGTTGCTGATCTCCTGCATCGTGGATGTCTTATGGTTCCTACCATTAAAGTCCTTACACAGGTTAAAGGGTTTGGCAGTACATCTTTAACATCACCTACATCCCCTGGCACTTGCTTGCAGACCACAGGTTGACAACCAACCTAAGAGGATTACCCAGCATCCCCAACATCTGCTGAGCAAACAAGCAAAGCAAAAAAAAAAAAAAGAAAAAAAACTACCAAGGACCACAAATGGCGGGGGGGGGTAGGGAATCTTTTCTTCAGCAGGAAGGGAACATCCTGGGTTTTTTCCTATTTTCTGAGCAGATCTGATGTCCCCTGTTACTTTGTTAGCTGCTAAGAGAGGAAGAAGTTGCCAATACGCAAACAAATAAGAAGACAGAACTCAGGTAACTCATCCTGTGTTTACTTCTGTCCTCCGAATACAAGCATTTGTGGTTATTTTTGTTAAACCAGGCGAACTTGGAGTAAAACAATTTACACTCTTAAAACTGCAGCTTCCTTACAGGTCTCCCTGCAACAGCCTCATTGAAAACTACCAGTGTTTTACAGCCAATTGCTGACAGTGACCCAGTGAACACCCTTAGCACAGTCTTAGTTTTCAATGGAAGGAAAAAGAAAGGATGGGACAAGTGTTCAAAAAAAAAAAAAAAAATCTTGTCTCTTTGAAAACTTGTTTAATAGATGGATTTATTTTGGATGTTATTTCATGTCCAACAAAAAAGTTTTATTTTCTCCTTTTAGGACATTTCTTTCTCAAATTTCTTCTTTTAACTGCCATGCTAACAGATTAAGACAAACTAACAAGACAGTCTTCTCCTGAACTCTTCATAATTATTATATGCTATCAGAGCAGAAAAGTATCTGTTCTGTCATAGTTCAGGATTTGGATTGATTGACAAATCATCACAGGTTTCTGCAATATGTCTTTTTAAATGAAGTAAGTTAGAAGTAAAATGTTTCATCTTAAGTAAAATTAAAGCACTTCTGAGAATACCATTTAACTCTGTTTCTTGCAAATATTCAAAGCCAAGCAAATACTTTTATGAGAATGATTGATTAATGAGGGTTTAATTTAAGATAAATCTCATTTTATACGAATCGTCTAGAACTATTTTCCAGACAGATATTCCACAAGTATATGATGTTGTCAATTAACAAAATAATATTTGTGTTAGGCTGACAGAATGTCTTTATATATCTCAAGTTCTACTAGAACAGAGGCTCACATTCCCAATAATTCTCTGCAATAAAAATTATTTTATTTGACTTCATTCAATACTTTATGGACTCTAGAGTATTTCCTTAGAGATTAAGTTATACTAATAAATTTGAAATACCTTAAATCATACATTTCTATCCAGCATTACAATGTCATAGTTTAAAAATTTACAAGATTGTATGTAAAAAATTCACTAGGGTTTGGGGGGAGCCTAGCTAATACCTTATTAGTGAAATTGTCTGGCCTTATGTCTTTAATTCTCTCTCACGTAACTTAGTAGCCAACTCACACTAAGCAGCACCTGCTTTGTTGATTTTATGACCCATACTTAAAATTCAAATTTTTTAAAAAGTCAGGTGTCTGACTTGGAGCAGAAGAAATGAGAATGTTTTCTTCAGAGGACTACAGAGAAATATTTGGGTGGTTTTCTTTAATTTGTGTATAAATGCTTCCATATGCATGTCCATCCACAGCTGCACTCACACACTGAGTGAGGACCAAATCATAAAGTTGAAATTATTCTTCTTTTGAAGCACCTATAATTGTTCTACCTATAGGTCCTAAACAAAGGGCACAAGGAATCAAAAAGCCTGGTCAGATTAACTGATATGAGTTACTCCAAGTCATTAGAACTGCATCAATAGGGAAGAGGTAAACACTTAGATTTTATGTAAGGCACTTCTAAAGATACCTTAGAATGGGTGAATTACATATGAATGTGTGGTTCAGATAAGAGGGAGTGCTCAGCGTAAAATAAATATTTATTTTCGGTAGAACCTCTCTTTTGCTGACCTCAAAGACCTTTAGAGTGAACTATCCAGCTCAACACAGAGAACCTAAGCAATTAAGAATTCTAATTTAAAAAAAAAAAATTTGAAAAGTGCTAGAGAATTTTTTTTCCACAAGCATATATGGACAGACAAGTAACAGATAAAAAGTACCCAAGAAATAAATAGAATCTGAATCTACTCAAATTTTCTTCTTTACAGATCATGAGGAAGGATTGTCTACAAAGATTATAAAGAAAGAAAATCAAGGATCTTAAAATGCATATGAAGAGAACTGTATCTCATCAGAAAATGAACTTGTTTTCAAGTGACAAAAATGATAATGAGCCCATTAGTAATGCTATTTCCAGGATTAATAATGAAGATGGTGATTGTGAATGCAGTGTATAAGAAATATTTCCATTCTAGATGGAAGAAAATAGTGTAAACAATAGGTCAATGAAAGTTAACTAGAAAAAAAGGAGAAGGACAGGTATATGCTCGTTACAAAAAAAGCAATAGAAGCTTTACACAAAAATGAAAAATTTCAGAACAGAATGTGGTATTAGTAGAACTGAAATTGGAAAATAGAGAAATCAAATCAGATAAACCATGAAAGATATCAACATAACCTTTCTTATCTCAGTTTGAATATTTTAATGGTTTTGCAAGTCATTTATATGCTTTTAGGTAAGTCATGACCTTGTTTTCATCTTACAGTATACCGACAACGTTATTCCCTATAATCTAAGTTTTGCAACATTTTTTACTAGTGAGCCTCAGGACCTGTACAAAGGTCCTCAACGGAAAGATGTATGAAACATAATTTTCACTTCAGTAGTGATAAATACTATGTTGAATATACAGTTGATGTTTCCTGACTAGTTCAAAACTGCACTCACACTAAATAACTCTATTTTACATATTTTTTCACATTAGTAACTGCTCATCCCATGTGGAATTTAGATCTCATTCTCCAGGCATTTGATAGAAAATTTCAATTGAATAAAAGCACTGAAGAGTTACTTTATTAAAGGTGCTAGGCATTAAATAGTCTTACTAGCATTTCATGTCTCATAGTTCCAACAATGAAGTCCCTCACCCAGAACTTACAACTAAAGCATCTTTCAAGTCAAATTTCAATCAGCTACTCTACACTAAAGTGAACAAACAGTAAAAAACCTAATTTATTTGAATATTTTGTAAATCAAAATGCTGTTATTGCCAGAGTTACGTTCCAACCAGCAATATGCATCTGCTGTGCTAAAACACATATCTGACATTCACCAGTCTACTAATAAAAAACTTGATATGGCAATCTGCCACAGGACTTAAAGAAAAGGAAGCAATCATTAACTCTTTGGGAATTATTTTTGCTTGTTTGTGAAACCTGAGAAAAAAATAATGCTGATTTTATGCTCCCTGTTCAAAAATGGCATCCTTTTTTCAGAGGTAGCACAACAGAGCAAAAACACTCTGGGAAGAAAACACTTCCTGAATGGTTCTTTCATCTCTCCTTGAAGAAGGGACAGAGAAAGAACTACCTGAGTGCATTCTGTGCTGGGAATAGTGGGAGGGAAATGTTGTCTAGGAGCAGTAAATTGCAGAGCATATTGGGACTACAAGTATTCAAGGCCAGAAGAACGCAGACTGCAGTATTAGATAAATTCAGTCAGCGTTTTTTTAAAAGTGACCTTAGGAAGGAGAGATACAGGTGCTGCTGTCAATGTCTCCAGCAGTAGTAAGGGAACACTGCAATAGACCCAGAGAAGATTTTCAGTGTGGTTTTGGATTTTAGCATTAAAAAAAAATTAGAAAACACTTTATCTTTTGTTCTCATCATACTTGTAACAAACCAGAGAGTTTGTCCCTGCTGTAGGTGGCCATGGAAGCTAGGAGCTATCTCTTCACACACAGCTAAAATCTGTTTATCAATTTGGACACAGCTCTCCACAGCTTTATACTGGAAAACTGAAGTTGATCCTGTGAAGTGTATTTTCCAGCAAGGTATTCTTCAGACAATTAGGCCCTTATTCATCAGGCAGGACTATTTCATTCAAACACACTCAGTTTTGTGCTGTTTCTGAGTTCCTGTCTCTTGTCCTTCTAACTGGTAAAACACACAATGGAGCAGTTGCACAGCAAGACTCAACCCCTTCCTCCCAAGGCACTGCGATTTTTCATTGTTAGGTTTCACTCTAGTTCAAGTTTACCTGGCCAGTCCATGTCATTTTGTTGAGATGGACAAGAGCCCAAAGCTTAGAATAGGAAATTTATTTCAGATTTCTTAAAAGGCTTATTAGTGCAGGAGAAAACAGCAGATTAATGTTATTGTGCGTACATCCATTTCTGTGAAGGGATATATAACCCAATTTATGCACCTCAGAAAAAGTATAGTATTTACTAATGAAAAAGGACTATGTGTATTAAATATGCATATACTGATCTAAAATGTGGACTACCTGATGCATGATGGCTGCAAGAATTTGTAACGTGTTTGATTCAGACTGACTCTGGCACCTGGATTTTACTCAGCCTCAACACATTCACAGGGACAACCGGTAGGCTTCCTGTGCTTTCATGAAAAACAATCACTACTTTATAAATAAGTGACAGTGAGTAAAATTAGCTGATCTTCTATATCTATAAACACTTTCAGCAATGCATTATTCATTGAACTATGTACTGAGTTTATTGGAATAACCTTTGTTACAGTTAATTTAAATTGAGTTTCTATTTCTTATACAGACCACGTGATAAAATAAAGTACTTGTAACACTGTAAGATGTCTTATGTGCTGCATTCTGCACAGCAAAGTAATTGACAGAATAAATCCATCTAGAGACATGCTTGAGTGTTATAGTCCAAATAATTGTAATGAAACTGTCTCAAATCAACAACAGGATGTTAAAGCAGAATCAATTAAAATTCAATATGAGGCTGTAAGCGTCAGACTCATCCTGAAAAAAACACTGTTTATAAGACTTTTTAATTTATTTTATGGAATAGGTGTAAGAATCAAGATTGCTTTAGCCACAGAAGCATCAAATAAAGTGGCCTTGTGTCAAGGAAAGAGTGATTTTTATTTTTACTGCATCTTGGTGCCATCCATAGGACACAGCTTCTGAAATACCATGGTAGGTGTTAGATTTTGTTTCCTGGCATTATTTGTTAGTTGGAAATGTACCACCAATGCCTTGCCCTAAAATTGCATAATTTTCTTCTTGTGCATCTCCACCAGCAATAAAGTGCCAGTAGGCCCCTGGGTGACCCTCAAGGACACATTTCTGCAATCCTTTTAACCATTAAGTCTTTTTCCAGAACAGAGAGCAGAAACTGGAAAGCCATTGCATCTCAAGTGGCTAAAGAGAAATAAAAGCTTCCAAAACTTATAGAAGAGGTATAGAAGAAAAAAAAAGTATTGGCTATCTATACTAGTTACAGTAGTTGACTTAAACTTCCATGTTAAAAAGTGCAAGTGGGTTATAGATGAAAAGCAATTATTAGCTTAAGGGGTCAGAAAGAGTTCTATTCCTAAAAGACAAATTCTTTGATGCTTCAACTTCTCATATCCAAACTATGGGGAAAACTCTCTTTTATTTTAATCCAGTCTCTTCCATTATAACTTACAACATGTAGTTTCCTTCTCTTCCCCCACACCTCAAAATCACTTAGCACTTACTCCTTTTACATGAAACTTGGATATTACAATGCATGTGATATCACTTTGTGGTGAAGGGCCCATAATCTCATGAGTGGGTGCCAAAAAGTAACAAAATGCCCAATTCCATTTAGTGACCTTGCTTTTGAAGCAGGTCAACATCCTTTCAAAAACATCCCTAAATTTTTGAAGGATTTCAGTGCAATTTATATGCACAATATGGAGACATCATTATTTAAATGGCATTTAGCCATTTTCAATTATGTGCACATTTGAGGTGAGGTTATTGTGCATTAGTCACACAAAAATTCATTATTACAGAAGTATCTAAAACCACACATGTTAGTTTTCCTTTGTTCTCACCCTTCCTTCTCACAAAAGGAGAGTTTATTTCTTTGTATTTCCATGTCTGCTACTTGTGAATATTCAGTTGTTAACGTGAGCATATTCTCTTAAGCTTCCTAATAAATAATTGATACTTCTAGAAATAATTAAGCCCATTTATAATTATTTCAAATTACTCTTAGTTAATCCAACTGTACCATTAATTTGAACTGTTCCATACTAGTTGGCAAAATATACAGTAATAAATATTCATTTTCAAATATTTATATTTAAAACATTGTGTGATTGAACTTGATAATCAAGTATCTACTGAGATGCTTTTTCTTTTCCTCTTCACTCAGGTCATTTTTTAACAAAGTTCAATTATTTGCGTGTTACAAGTTCTTCAGCAGGTCTTTGTCTACATAGTGGTACAAATAAACGTAAAGATATACCAAACTAAAATCAGCAGACACAATGAGTTTACATGTCATATCCATACCTGCTCTTTTTACCTATCAGAAATTCACATTTTGTGTAATTAATTTTGTCTTCTCAGTAAAGATGTGAAACAAACACAAAGAAAGAAAATCACCTCAAATATATATATATATATGAAAAATCTTAGCATGATGCAAAATTTAAGGTTATTAAAAAAAGATCATACAGTTTCTTCCAAAAAAAATCAGAAACATTTTTGCAAGTTTAAGGAAAACTAACCTACTGCAAGAACAAGGAATGCTGTAAAGGCTACTTAAATATGGAGAATACACTGAAGTACGCAAGATACAAGAAATTAGAATGATCCAGCACCTCCATTACCCTCACAAAATGAAGAACGCTTCAGATACTTAATAAAAAGATTCAGAGCACTCATCTTTAGCGGGTTGCTTTATTCTAAACACAGTCCTGTCAGCCAAGAACATCAGAGGTTTCAGGCAAATATTGCCTGAAATCTCAGCATCAGAAACCGGGCACTTACACACTAAGTTCCAGACCTGCTGCACATTTACACCTCTGAAAACAGAGATGAGTTTGGATCCAGCTCTATGAAGGATTGCACAGGAACTAGTTTAAGATGTGTCCCTACACAGTGCTGCAGGTGTAAACAGAGAAACTTCTTTCCATGCTAGGATGCTCACGTTGCTGACACACCCATTAACAAATACTCTCAATGCTTTACACACAAAGTGTACTAGACCAAATCAACTTTCTTGTATTGTTCCTTTCCAGAACAACACAGTGAAATGCATTAAAGGGTGTGGTGATGATGCATTTCATGTTGGAAAGTTTTACTACATTTCACTGACAGATGCCTAGTGTGATGCCACACTTTTATTCTGCTGCTCTGTAGGAATCGGATCCTCAAGCAGTTTGGGAGTCTGCAGCGTATGAGCTACACAGCAGGTGGAGTGTGAATGAGTTAAAAGTGTCACTGTAACCACTGTCACATCTACTGTGGCATAACTAATGCAAGTATTACTTCAAATTATAAAGCCACTATTAAAGTGGAATTTTGTAACCTTTTGCTTTACTTGAAATAAAATACTTAAAAGATATTTACCTACTTTCCTGTCACACATGGTCTATGCTAATAAATGTCAGCCCTCTGACTGGGTCTGGACTTTTAGTCAATTGCCCCAATTTTCCCCAACATGTTAAAAATGAAGCTTCACAAAGACAAGTAGAATAATGTATGATGCCATCCTGTTCTGAAATTTCCTCTTAACCACTGTCAGGTTCTACAAAATGTTTTCCCAATCAGAAATTTTGAAAAGTTTTTCTTTTGGCAAATAATTTTGATAACAAATTTACAAGAGCTAAAAGAACATTGATAAAACTGAAGAGTTCACTGCCCCTTACAGTCCTTCTCAAGATTAATACACTTCAGGAATTTTAGGATGCCAAAAAATCAATGTGTGCATACAGTGAGAAATGTATTTTCAGTTTGGAAAAAAAAAAGGAAGGGGAAAAAAAAATAAAGTCGCTTGCAAACTTAACACAAGATTATTTTGATCACCTAAAGTCTCTGCATAAATAACTTCCCTCTTACTTTCTTTTTGTTGCCACTCTAATGTGTTATTTCGCTTCACTATCACTATCCTCAAGCTAGCTCCCCTACCAAGTTTTTCAAGTGTCCTTTCTCATTTGAAATTCCTTTAAAACATTACCATTTCTTCAAGTGTACTTTTTTTTAATTTGATGAATCAGTTAATTCTAACCCATTCTGACAAAGAACAGTGTTTGTTTCCAATGATGCATCCTCTACCTTGAAGTTTTTCTTCGTTTCCACAGTTCTGTAGGTATACATTGCCACAGGCATATTAATCTCATTTTTCTATTCCAGAGGTAGGAAAAAAAAACTACAACAAAGTTAACAGTCCTTCCTTTAGCTAGTGGTCAACTTTGCATTAGTAGAAAGTACTGTACTTTGACCACATTTGAAATAATTTACAGAGAAAATAATCAGTTTAAAGAAAACACTCTTCACATACTCATTCAGAATGGTCTTAGAAAACAGATGATGCTGAAAAAATAATCTGGAGGATGTATTTTAGTTTTGAACTCTCTATTTTGGAGAAGATTGAATGTAGGTATTGGGGAAATCATCCAGAAGAATATTAATGGGTGGAAAAGAAATGCCCTTTTCTGTCTCAGGGTGCCTGGAATTGGTATGTAGTACCAAATGGAGACTACATTTCATAAGAGTGAAAAAAATACCTTTCAGATGTTAATGCCATTGTCAGCTTATAATTTATACTAATCTGGAAAATCTGAAGAGTTATTGCATTGAATAATACTGCATAGAAAGGGATGATAATTAAAAGTAAATGTAGGGTTGAAGATTTTTAAGTGAAATGCTAATGAATTGGAAGAAGCTTAGATGTTATATTAAAAAAACCACCTTTTTTATGCACAAATTTAATAGAAGTCCACAGATCACTTTTCAATTCCAAGAAAAGTGATTTCTACTAATATTGTACCATATTCCGTTTAGTCATCTGAAAAAATATAAACTCTCTACATTATATTTTTTTAACTTACTACATATTCAAAGGGACTCTGCCTTGCCTGGTTGTTCTTTTTTTAGAGGGGTTTTTTATTTGCTTCTCCCCCCTGCTCCTCTCATTGTCTGTATTGTCTTTTCAGGTATGTCTTCAAAGACTTCAGCATTCAAAGGAACAACAGAGCAGCAAATAGAGAAGTAATATGAATTCTGCCAGTTTGATCAGAGTGGGAAGGAGAGCAAGGGCAGGCGGGAGGTGAGTGACAGAGGAGGGATAAAAACCACTTAGAGGAGAAGGTGGTCAGCAGACAGCTCACAGAAACAGGCACATTTTGTATTTTGTGTGGTGATTGACTGGGGGAGTGCTGATTTAGCAAACAGAGTCGCTATAGGTGGTGAAGGATGAGATAAGCCAGCTTTGTTGAACAGCTTTGTGTAGGAGCAGGGAATTCAGTGTCCCATTGTAATTATCATTTGTGGGAGGACTGAGCAATGTGGACCCAAGCAATTGTAACCTGAGGGGAAAAGGAGCAACGTTCCTTAGGGAAAGCACACCAGAAGGGAAGAGGCCATTATTAACAGATAATCAGTTCACAAGAAGACTACAGAATTGGTGTCAGAGTTCAACATCTTTATATCTTGTTGTTAAGACTTGCAGAGCAACAAGCAATAATGCAAACTCTAAAGTCTGGGAAGAAACAGTGGAAAAAGTTACATCATCTGCCATTGTCTGTTCAAGAAACCAAGGAAACTAACTGGGCACATAACCAAAGGCCAATCCTTGTGTTCCTACAGGGCAAGAAAATGAAAACAGCGAAATAAAGGAATGATAGTCTGACATTATCTCTTAACAAGATAATGCTTCCTTTTATGGAAAGTCAAAACATGAAAATGAACAGAAAGTAATCTCAAATAGTGAGGTACAACTGCATCTACAGTCCACACAAAAAGAACAGAAGCACATTCTCTCCTTTTGTTTTCAGGAGTCTTGTCCTACAATAAACCAACAAACAAACAAACAAACAGGATGGAGCGAACTGATTGCCCCCTTTTGCATCAATGGCTCATCTCTACCAAAAACAAATCACCACTAGGGGAAGAAAATGCAGTGATAATAAGGATGAATCATAGTAAGATGATTAGACTGATTAATCTTGGTTCTCCTTCAAGCATAAACTACAGAAAAGAAAAACATTGAAAAACAAAAGGATATGTTTCTCTCTCTGACATAGGAATTGGAACTTATATTTTTGATAAATACTGAGGAGCATCCAAAGTGGGGTTAAAGGGAGAAGAAAGCATAAAACAGAAAAAATATCTAATTAAAATCTGAATCCAAAGTTGTTGATTTAAATTGTCAGATTTCATTCATCTTCACCTTGATCAATGTGATTCTACCACTTTTTATTATTACTTCAAACCATCTCTTGGAAGCATTATGGAACCTCTGTTACCTTCACATATAATTTTCTGAAATCAGAATTATCCACTATTCTATTATACTTTTATATACACCAGAAACTAGAACACCCCTTTGTGCAGCACTGAGTTTGGCTCAATTATCCCAAACATGTCTCAGGATTAAATCTGAAGGTTTGTTCTCTACCTTAAGCCAGCTGGCCTGCTGTTGATATTGTCAGGAAAGTATCTCAGAACTTCTGTCTCATAATGGGAACCTCTTCCTTGGCTGCATCCATTAGGAAAAAAATCACCACCTATCACAACCCATTTCATTGCTTTTCTGCACCTCTGAGTGCCTTCAGGGGCTAAAAATTGACTTACCAAATGTCATCATTCCTCTTCATTGGAAAATTGTTTGCCTTTACCTTACAAGAATCCTTCAAATTGTCTAACAGAAACAGAATTGTCTACCTTGGAAGTGTGAAAACATCTGTTTAAAAAACTGACAATCTCACATACTGGGTGCCTACTCAATTTCCCACTTCTACCTCCCAACTGATAAGTCACCCTGAGAATAAAGTTCAAAAAGGAGCAAAGCAACTCCATCTACTGAATTTTCTGTAAATCCAAACACTAACAAGCATACTTGATATCAATATCCAAGTGTGATTACGTTGTTCATTATGTAAACTTCATTGAAACAATAAATGATGCTGAGTGCTGGAAAGATAGGAGATTAACAACTCACACTACAATATAGTCTAAAAATACCAGAGTAGAGACACTTCATAAAAAGTCAGTTGTGGGTTACTTTTCCAATCAAGTTTCTTGCCTCTGTATTGAAGCTTCTTTGTACAATGAGAATGACTTGAGAGATCCTGATGGAACATCTGCATTCTGCCTTTTGTCTTTGGCTCAAACACACATATAACACTAAGGGTTATACGGTCAATGGAGTAGAAACAGGCTGATAAAGACTTAGCTTTGGTTGCCCAGTTTAACAGCCTTCTAAGCCACTGTCACCAGAGTAAGCACCTCCCAGCTGCTGTGATGGCAAAAGGAGCGTGAGTGCTTGGCAAAGCAACAGTCGCCGCTGAATGTAGGCTCATTCTTGCATGACAAGGCAGAACCCTAATTCTAAGTATTCTTAGACCATCCACAGAGTCTTTGTGGTGAGAGCTTCCCCTGTGGTTACCAGAAGAATTTTATTGGTGAACACAGTATTTTAAAGGACTAGAAATAGGACAAAATCCTCATCTCCTTGAGGTAACAAAACTGTCTAGTTCTCTTCTCCCACAGAGCTGTTTGCATTCTATTTATAGAAAAGAAGTTCTCTTGTTAGAGGAAAAGCATAAGCTCAATTTCATGTTAGGAGACCATGGAAATTGTATGAATTAAAATTACAAAACCTGAGCTTGCTAAAACCAGATTTTCTCAAACAGCATTTGTACCATAATAATAACACATACATGGTAGGTACCTGTGTCAGTTCTTTCAACTGACTCAAGGTTCACCAAAAACTTGCCTGGTTTGGCCTCTGCTTGGAATACACACACAAAAGCACAGCCACTGAAAACAGGCCTCCAGGAGCACAAGTTTGGAATAAACTTGACACAGCATTGCTTAAGAAGTAGAATTTCCTCAGATATATTTCCATGAATCTTAACTTACATAAACCAAGAAATCATCCAAACTCAGATTGGAACATCCTCCTTCCTAAAATAGCTCTGCTTGAATATCTGGGGAGTAATGGGCTCATCAATGTGAATTCAGGTGTGATGACAATACCACATACTGCTGTTGCTACTTTTTCCATGTCTTATCACCAGAATATAAGAAAAAGCCATGGAAGTGGCACTAATGATGTTCTTAGAAAATATTTCCTGAAATGGCACTATGTAGATGACCGAAGCATCCATCTCCTGCAACCAGAAGCAAACTCTCTTCACTGAAACATAATAAAAAAAACTAAGGCACTTCAACTATTTATCTTTTTGTTCAAAAGACAAGTTAAACACTAATCAGTTTAATGTTTATAAACTTGCTGAAAAAAACTGTGTTCATAGAACATTTGGGGATAATTTACCGTTATTGTTGATTTAACTCGTTTACAGGCCTTTCTAATGCAGTGAAGATGATTTTTCCTCTGTCCTCCTGAGACTCACATTGGTGGCAAAGTCAACTTTACAATAACAAACTAAACAGTATCATTTTTGTTAGCAGTTTTTCAGCACAGTAGCAAAACCACTCTGCTGGACCCTTGCTGCAGCTGCAATTTCCTGGCATTGTTTGGCAAGTAAAAGTCGGTAAAAACACGTAAACATTTGGGGTCACAGATCTGTGTAGCCCCAACCTTGGCATTCTAATCCTCAAAGTATATTGTGGATAACTGAAGCCATGTCACACATAATTAGAGTTTTACCCTTGGCTTTTGCACTCAGCACACTTCTCTAAGTGAAAAGTAGCTCCTGGTATTGAAAATTGGTTTACATTTAACATTTCATTAAAAACAGCGCAACATCCTCTATCTCTACTGATATAAAAACCTGTAAGAAGGTGCACTTCAATTATCACTTTGCTTAGGGGCTAACACTGCGCCTGTAGAACACCTCCTGGCTGTCCCTGAAACGCTGTTCTTACTGAAGAAGCCTTTTAAAGACGATCAGTTTAAGCGCTGTGTGAAGCACGGTCTTTGTCGAAGTCAGGGGACAGCATCTTCCAGGGGCTGTCTCCAAGCCCTCGTCCTCGCCAGAGACCAAATAAGTTAAGCCCTGGAGGCATGGAAGCTAATCAGAAAGCAGTTTGCTCTCCAGATCCCTTCATTGGATTTGGCCACGGCACTGTTGGATTACTTCCGATTTCCCAGATGGCAAGATTTATGTTCAAATTGCATGTTGGAATTTGGGTCTTTGGGGCGGAGTTTTTTTTTCCACTGGAAAAAAAAAAAAACTAATAATGACCTTATGTTCCTTCAATTATGTACTCATTTTAACTGTCCTACTGAAGATACTGTTACCTCTCTTACATTCAGACTCCTTCCTGATATTAAACTTTATTTGAAATTAAACCCATTCATTTAAGTAAAAAGAAAACCACAACTGAGATTTGAGTGCATAGCTGAGTACCTTTTCCTGTGCCAATCTGGGCACATTTCAGGAAACATGTTATTTACATCTATACCATTAAGACCTCCAGGAGTTTCTTGGTGTATTTCAAGCTTCCTATGCCTCCATTAACAGCTTGCCTCCATCACAGGAGAATCAATCTTTAGTACTTCATACCTATATTACAATTTATAAATTTTTTTAGACAGGTCTAAATTTTTAGACAAGGTTTAAAAGTAATACTCAGCTCTTGAAGGCTTGTACTCAGTGATGTCTACCAGTAAAAAAAAAAACACCCCACAAAAACAAATAATGGCTATAAGGGATGCACAAATTGGTTGCCAAGCTAAGCTTGTACTGGAGTCGGACAGCTGTTCTTCCTGTAGGTGAGACATGGGGATCTATTTAAACTGCTTGGCCTGGCACTGCATTTATTCTCTTGATAGGTTTGACCTAAATAACTAAGTCATTCTAAATTATTATTATATGTGTGGCTGCCCTACCCTCTTGTTGTTGTAACCTTGACAGATTAGTATTTTTTTAGACTATCATCATTTCTGAACTACATGTTTTACAGTTCAGGCTTCTTTGTAATCCATACCAGTTTTTGTCTATCTGGCACAACCCTCTCCCACCTGTCACAAACTCATGGTACAACTTTGAAAATTACTTTTTACTAAAAACTGTTAAAGACAAGACATCAAGATGGGTCTTTCCAATTTCACTATTTGGTTTTCCTCCATTTTGCCTGAACTAATATCTTTCTCACCTGAGTTTAGAAAGTAAAGTTTCATCACAATAAATTAATTTCCAACAAGTTTGAGCAAGGGGAAAAACTCATATCACGCTTCCAGTGAAATAAGACAACTGGTCATGTATAAACAATGAAGTGTCCAGTATTCAGCTGCATTTCTGCCAATCAGTCCTACCCTCAGCATGCACTGAGCCTGCTGGGAAATCTGTAGGCCAGATCTGCTGACTTAGCAATAGGGGTGTTTCTTGACTTGATCTGGGAACAAATAGCTGAAAGTGACAAAGTCCTAAAATATAAGTTGAACTTATCCTCTTAGAACTGTTTAAGAGGAATCAGCTGTGAGAAAAACTTAATTCCTAGAATGGTCATGAAAAATAAATTAACTGAAAAGCAAGTTTTTCTTTCATCCTAAATCAAGTCAAAGTCAGGATTGATAAGCTGATTTTCTTCACTTTTTTCCTGGTTTGCAAAATTGTCACGTGTACAGAAAGTAAAGGAAAGATGCTCTTGCCTCTCTGAAGCAAGAGGTAGCCAGATTTGGAAACAATAGACCTTTTTTAATTAATCAGAACGTGTATCAGAATCAAGCAGTTGTACTTGGAAGAGACAAGTAAAGAAAATAAATGAATTCCTAAACACAGTCAGTAGCACAACTAACCCTGCAAAATAAAGAAATTTAAAAAAAAAAAATAGAGATCCTTCTTACTAGAGCACTTCAGCCATGGCATTCTTATTAATGGATAAAGGCCATACCATTTATAATTGGGGCCATTGTTGATGCGCTGTACAAAGTTTCAAGCATCCATAGGATTATATGGCTTTATTTCTTCCCAAGAAAAGCTAGCACTTACCTAACTGAATGGGCATGTGTCTTACAACTTATTTGCATGACTTAAAGTGCCACCAAAAATTTCTGAGCCCTCTATCATGGAAATGTCTCTTTTCCTAGGTTGTCTTACTGACAAAAAGAGAACTTTGATAGTTTTTCCTGAAAACATGTAGATTTTTCTTTTTTCATTTCTAACAGCAAAGAAAAACAAGACAAAACTGGGTCAGAAATGAAAAGCATATAACAGGTGCAGGTTTTTTTTAAATACAAGAAAACACCCCAGGCTTGGACATTGGGGTGGGTAGATAAGTAAGATGCCTGTACATAAAGATTAATTCATACCTTCATTGGAAGGCTGCCTCTAAACCTGCGAAATATTTTTAAGTAGGGTTAGTTTTCTAGCCACTCTTCATTATATTGAACTTTTACTGAGTTTTTATTCAGTTACACTTTTGTTATTGGCTGAAAAAGAAAAAAAAACCCACCTTAGCCTGTCTTTTTGGAGCCAAAGTACAGGAATTGTAGTTCACCTGACTCCTCAGACATCAAAAGGTGATCACTGAGATATCACTTGACTTCTGCAAGTTTACGTATTTGCATTCATAGTTGATGCAAGCCCAACTATTAGAATTGACTTTCATGGTTTTGGTCATTCAAATCAGAAACAAGCTCTCATTAACCTGAGAAGGACTAGATTGCACTTTTTACTCAGGACAATAATAATTTCAAAAGGATCAAGTCAACACCCTTGCCTATAACACCAATACAGACACCTCAAAGTTTCAGACATTATATGGACTGTAAATGTTGTAAAAACTTGCTATGAACTGATTGAAATATCAAATTAGAAAAAAACCCCTCCAAATATTTTAGAGGTTAGCACAAATTGAGCTTGTAGCATTGCTCACACAGCTCAGTATCCAAACTGTGATGTGCTGTGATGCATCACTTAGGATGCACTTAAAACTAAAGACTCTTCTTTTTCCTGCATAATGTAGTTTTGTTCCCTGAGACAGAAGGGTATGCTATTACAGTGCCTTATTCCCATGCCTTGCAGCAGGGATAAGCCTTCCAGATGGCCCTTGCATGGACCAGGTAACCAAGAAAGTTTAGTCACTTAGAACACACACCAGCCTAACTCAAAACAGCAGCTTGGAAGAGGTAACAGGATCCTGTGCTCTCATGTCACACAGAAAAGGTTACTTTTTTTACAGTAATACATATAATTTTCACCAATCTATTACTCCTTGGCCTGTCACGTAGGCTGACATGCTGTCACCATAATCACACATATAGTGGCACAGAGCAGAAAGTATTTTAGTGGTATTTATCAGTACCTAGAAAGATGAAAGGAAAAGCATAAAAACGCTCTTGACACAGAGAGAAAGCACCTGTGAACACCACTGATGGGCTAATGAAGGGTCAAAGACACCTTATCTTCTCAGCATCTCAAAGTACCCATCCTTTTTTCCCCCCCCTCAAAACCTTGCCTGATATTTTGATGCCTAGTACTTAGCCCTTGTTCCCATCCACTTTTTTTCTCAATTTTTTTCTCTAAAGCTCGAAATTCAGCAGATGTCCTTGCAAATTAAGAAGGAAGCTTATATATTTCTCCTTCCTGATTGGGCTTTCTGCCGGCTATCGGGAAGCAATAACCTTCAAAAGGTGACTGTCAGCCAGATTATTGGCAAGCAACATCCTCGTAATTCCAAACAGCGAAGTATAAGAGACAAGGACAAGTACGACTCCGGCTCTTTTACCTCCCAATATAGCAACCTGCTTTTATTTTTACACAGTGACCATTACTTCCATTAGGGACATACTTTGAAAAGTTCTTCACCATCAAAGATTAAAACTGACAGTGCAGGATCAAGAATTGCTCCAGCCTAATATTTGGAAATCACAAGCCAAACTCTGTCATTCGATATTGATCATATTTTACACTAACACCGATAACGGGAGTGATGGCAGCCACCCACACAGATAAAAAAAGCAGCCCCTACACAGTGGGGCAAGCAGGAGATACATCCTCTGCACTCACTGGAAAGGATGTGGTGACCCAGGCAAAGCTCCCATGAAAACATGCAGCTGCCCAGGCCTCAGGCTGCAGCCAGGGCCAGAGCTTGTCACCGGTGTCAGAGGTTAGCAGAGACAGCAGCTGTCCAGGTGTGACAATCCACCCAGCCTGGTGGCAGAGATAAGGGAGGCACTGTAAAGGCTGCAGAGCCTCAGGGACCTTGAGGAGGTAGAATATGCCTCCCCCAGACCACTATCCCTGAGACAAATGCACCACCACCAACCAGGGATCCCCTGCCCTCTCACCACCAGGCAGGAGGGGACCAAGGCGAATGCAAACAGGTTCTGCTGGGGAGAGGGGTTGGCAAATACCTCCCAGCAAATACCTCACCCACCCAGGTGCCCTGACACAGTAGGCACTTGGGGACCAGGCAAATGACAATAGGCATGGAGATCCATCATGAAGGCTGGAGGAATTGGGGCAAGTCAGATCTACCTCCTAGATCACAACCACGTTGTTAAGAGAATGAGAAGGGCAGTTGTCAATGGTGACTCCTTCCTAGAGAGGGACAGAGGGCCCAAAAGAACCACCAGACAATCCACAGGGAAGCGTGCTCCTCCCAACAAGAACAATGAGGACAATCAGGAGCACCCTCAAGAGCTTGGGATGACTGGTTGAGACATCTGCAGCACAAGCTGTTTTCCTCCATCCTGCCAGTTGCCGTGAATTATGGGAGTAGAAACAGGAAAAAATCATACAGATCAATACCTGGCTCCAAGCCTGGTGTCCTTAAAATAAACTTTACCATTTCCCCTATCCCATGTTGTAACTTGCTTCACTTAGCTTATCCAGCCTGTTTTCTGGGTGAGCCTAAAAATCTAGACAAAAACTGGGAAACAGGTCGATGAGAGAAAAATGAGAAAAGTATCACAGCAACATTTTTGTGCTAGAGTTGGTACTTAATCAAAAATAAGCATAAACACATGGTAATTTTGACTAAAAGGGTTATGACTTTTTTGTTTGAGATGCAAATAACTTGTTTACTTATTGAAATCAAGATTCCTTTTTTCTCCCTAGTTTAGCAAAGCATGGTCATGTTATTAAACAAAAACTTCATTCTCAGCCTTAAGTATTAGCAGTTTGACTGGGCCATGGTGCCTCAAAACACTTATTACAATGTACTGTAGAAAGGGTACTGTTGCTGGATGTTACACAGGGGTTTTCAAAGTCAAATTCTCAGTTGCTTAAAAAACCCCTCATAGCTTAATTAATAACAATAGGACCTCCACCATGTTAGTCCTCCATATAACACAATACAGAGTTAAATCCTTAAATCTGCTGTCACACTGAAGAAAGGTCTCTAGACTGCCCAGAAAAAGCAACCATCTTTCCTAAAAGTGCAAGGACAGCATACTAGAAGAGCAATGCACACAGCCTTAAGACCACAGAATCCACTTCAATGATACTAATTTATCAAAGAAACTACACTTTTTCTTAGAAGAGAAACATGGGGCCCCACAGAAATGTGAAGAGCCCCAGGTATCTTCAGATCTTACAGAGGTGGATGCCAGGTCCTTGCACTAAAGGATGAGACCATTTTTTGCTATTAGCACCAAAAAGCAGCACAGTTCCATAGCTAAAGTAAGTCTGGGCACAAATGTATCTGCCGGTCCTTCAGGATGCATTTACAGCGCAGCAGCACAGCCCCTGGAAGAGTGGCTGTAATTGGAACCCTCAGGGCATCTCGTCCAGGGATTGCTGAGGTCCTCTGCTTGCCTGGTGCATCAGGAAGTGCTTAGGGAGTCTCAGGCTGCCCCACATCATCCCATACCACTGACTGCGGGAGTTGACTCAACGTGTGACAAGAAGGGGTGATGATCAAGCATTTCTGTGACAGCTGCTTTACACCATAGGGCAATGTTTCAAAATTGAAAAAATACTCTTGCAGCCATTTCTCTACACACATCACATCCCTTCCCCGGAAGATTAGGCATTAACAGACTCACCCATGTTGTCTTGCATATTGATTATTTTGACTCTACATTATGAAAATACAAGAGATATGTTTGAAAGACTTACTGAGCATAACTTAGGACTTGCTTTTTTTGTTTAAAAAGAAAAAAAATAAAAAGCTTGCTTTCCTAAGTCAAGGACACTACTTCCTGGTTTGCTATATATATACAATTGTATGCACAATTCTCTTTAAGGGCATAGGAGAGAAACAAATGGTTTCTCTCCTTGCCCTTCTCAGGGTGCCAGACCATTTCAAGTATGACAGATCTTGAACAAACATCAGCACCATTTTTAGGGTGACAGATGGAAATGGTCATTATTTCTATAAATATTTAAAGAACCTTAAACAATTTCTACAAATGTTTTGCTGCTTTATAAATACCTTAAGTAATTCACTTTCTTAGTTGACTGTAATGACCGCAGAAAGCAAAATAAGGACTCAGCACCCTTGATTATATTCCTTCCAAACAGGAAGCTGCTGTGGCTCCTCTTTTCCTACATGCCAGATTTTAATAATACATTTGTAAACTCACACCATGATCTAGGTTTTGCACTGGGAAGCATATCTCAGTTTCAGTGATACAGCATGAAGTGAATTTGATCCTTTATGGACTAAAAGCTTGGTGTCTGAAGTTATGACACATGAAGTGTGGTTTGGGAGCTGCACAGAGTCTGCAATGATCTTTCATTATGTCAGAAGCCAGAAGGCTAAAACCACCTGGATAAATTAGATTCCCATATGGCAGGTCGAAATAATATGATGTGACCCAGTGGCCACATGCCCCTGCTGCTGTGGAACAAGCTGCAGCTATTTCAGAGGACAGAATTTGACATTACCTGATACCACAGTGCCAAGGTCGGAGCACACGTTCCATATGGGTCAGGACATACGTTCCCTACGTGCTCCTGGGGGTTTACTTCCTATTTGTTCAGCAACACTTCTACAGCAACTACTTAAGCTAAACTGAAATGACATTTATTTAAAAGAGACCTTTAAAGAAAGGGGGGAGGGCAATTTTTAAACCTGGGATAGTTTTGTGTCTAGTTTAAAGAAGAGACCTCTTGGAAAGGCTTTAGAACCACATCAGTGCATAGTTGAAATACAAGTGAAGGAAATCATAGGTTTATCCTGAAATAGCCTGCCTAAAATACTGCAATTTTGAATTCTTAGCAAAGCAAAAATATTCCTCACTGGGGCAATTAGCATTAAGGGCTGGCTTGATTGCATCCCCATACACAGTTTAGCTCCAAATTACAGACAAAGAAAATAAGATTCAGCTTGTGTTGCCAAGAAAGCTACTTTTTGGGTCTCCTGGTGGTCAGACTCCACTGTCCAAGTTCTTTGCTGATTTTATAAGCTAGCTAATGTGGAAGGCAACCCATGTCCGGCCCTAGCAGGGTTTTCTGAGATGCAGGGAAGATTACATGACAAGGATCTTCATCAGTGTAACTTCTAGAGAATAGGCTACAGAAACAGTCCCTCAAGGGATTTCATATGCAGAGTACAGAACAGTTAACACAGAGAATTTTCTCTGAAAACTACCAAGATATATAGCTCCTCCTCAAATGAAAGACATTTACTGGTTAATTGAACCTAATTCAATCCCTTCCCAAGCCAGCACAGGAAGGCCACGTTAGTACAGACCATCCAAAAGCAGATGGAGGTGGAATCAGAAGTTCTTCAATTTTTGATTTCCCATTTACCACTGAATTAGCTGAGCCATGATGTCGGCCACTACTGACCACTACGTATTTTCCAGTAGATTACACCTCAATGTTTGGAAGAGATTAATCCCTTAAAAAGACAACAGAAATACGTTAGCTGTTGCCAGCAAACACCAGTAAAAAAGCAGGGAACCGAACAGACCAGTGCGTGCCAATGCTACCAGGGTAACACAGACAAGTCAAGCACTCCCTGGACCTCCCTAAGAGCTGCCATAGTCAACAGCTTCCTTTCAACATTTACCTTACCAGCTCTACCAATACCAATTTATACAATCACACCTCAATGTGAGAACGCAGGATGCAGGGGGGAAGGTGTACTTTGTTAAGGCGCTTTTTTCTTTCATGCATCAGTGTCCTGAAGCTACTATCTTTTTACCTACTTCTGAGCCACATACCACAAATATCTGCATATTCTCAAGTCTTTAGTGCCTGTCACACACATGAGGCACAGAAAGTTCTTTCAAGTACCCTTCATAGCAAAGGTTGCTGAGAGGAGAGATGATTCCCCAATTATTTATCAGATAACTATGCTGATAACTCATGGAGCAGATTTAGGGATCTCACTAGCACTCAGTTCCCACAGTTTTGATATGCCATCCTGTTGTTTATCACTGACAAGCCTGGTTGTGTCCCTTTTCCCCTTTCAAACTAATTTAAGGAGCCCTGCTATCTCCTGTACTAAAACAGTTTTTCCCCTCTGGGAAAAGTGAATCCCATCAGGTGTCAGTAGACCTTCACAAGGGAGGATGCCACAGAAGTGATCTATGGGTCTGTGTGTTAGTGTAACATTTTCTTTCAGTTTTTTCTGTTCTTCCAATCCAAACAGGAATAGCAGTCACCAGGACACACCCCCAGGAATTTCCAAAGGAAAAAAAAATGTCTGCTGGTTGCTGGGTCTGAGATATCCTTTACTGAGTGTATACAAATGCTTATTAATATCAGCCTTAAATTTCCACATTCTAATACAATTAGAAGGTTAATTATATTTGAAAGGGGAGGACAAGAATATTAAATTTATAAATGAATTTCTAATTAATTTATAATCACTTTTGAAATAGGGTATAAGTCATTTGCTCGAAGCTGTCCACTGTTAATTTAGATGTCCTAGTACACCACGTCCAGCTTCTACTTGTTGCTCTGAAGAAGCACAAGCCTTGGTTTTAACTTTTATTTTTTCACCTCCTTATCTTGTACAGATCCTTGGGCAGAGCTGTTAGGGCCAGTCAGACACTTGGTACAAGCAAACCAGGCAAACAGTCCAAGTGGAGAGTGGGACAGAAAAGATGAAACAGTGAAGCAATTCAACAAAACTGCTACTGAAATAAGATACCACAGATTTGAGATGACTATTATATAATAGCAAAGCAACAGGGGAAGGATATTAGCAATTTAAGGAGAAAACATTTATATATAAAAATATACCTGTAGCATGGCCAGAAAGCAGAAGGGCAAGTAGTCTCTGAGCAGACAACTCAGCCTTAGAGTCAGTGTCAAGAGTCACCTGGTCACTGGGGCAGCACTGCCTTCTGGAACTACAAGATGAAGTTTTTTTTCAAGGCATAACCTGGGAGGGTTTTCCAGATTGATATGCCAGATTTTAGTTCTGAATTTTTTCCTTGGAGTCCGCCTTTCAGTTCAGGAACCCGAGAGCAACGTCAGAGCTGCCAAAGTCCCATTGAATTTAATTTGGATGCGTGAACCTTTTAAATAGACCCCAGTTACTCTGCACAATGTCTTGCCTTTTCCATTCTATCAGCTTTTCCACCGGTTATGAGTAAAAGACTTTCCTTTCACAGCAAAAGAAGATTTTCATTTTGCTGTCATTAATCCTGTTACAGGATATAAGCCTTTTGAGAAATGGTGTGGGTCAGTATCTAGCAGAGCCACCTCTGAGTCCATACAAATTGCTTTATCACAGCAATATATTGCAGTTCTATGGTTCCAAGACTCAGGCTCTTAATTTAACAGTTAGATTGCTACCACTACACATTACAGTTTTCTTATGCCTTTACACATCAGACAAGCAGTGACACTGTTCACATGGTTGAATTAACACTGCATTTTGTGGACTACTTCTTCAGCTTCATGTAGTGGTGTGTTACCATAGAAACTAATAAAGAAAATTGCTTACTTCATATGCACTTTATCTGATGCTTCTCTAGTTTGTACTTTTTTAAATCTTGGTGCAGCTGAGTTGGCTTAGCTCCCCTTCTTGTTAATGGAGTAGAATGAAAGATCCTATCACAGTACTTTTTCTCTCATCTTCTTATCTAGTTTGATCTGCTTAAAAAGCTTAACTTAGAATCAAATAGGCATGTAAAGAATTCTACCTCCACAGAAAGAAAGCAAAAAGGCTTCAAGAAAGGTAGCGACAGCAGGGTCACCTATAAAATTTTACAATAGATTGTGTGTGTGCATGTCCATGGGTTCGAGCAGACCACAAACTTGGATGTTTTTCACACTTGGGTCTTGAAGATCAAGAGTCTCAGGCCTTAAGTTAATACAGTCTGGAAGCAGTAACACAGAAGAAATAACTACCCCAGGACTACACACCAAGTTATCACACACACCTAGCAGAATTAGGAACACAAATTCACACAATCTTAAATTATAGTTGGAGTTCTCTCCATTAAGCCATGTTAAGTAACAGGAGAAGTATCCCATTGACTTCAGTAGGCACCATTCACATTTCAAAATGAAAATCAATTTCCTAGAAAAAGAAATGTAACAGGCAAGTAAATCCATACTGGTATAACTTGTAGGCCCATAAGCATGACAAACTAAGGGATTAAACACAACCCAGTGTTACTTAATGAGTACAAAAACACCAGACTCCACAACATAACCATCTCCACTGAACAAAGATTTCAGAATGCTAAACCATAGGAATGCATAGACTTACCGAAGCACTTTTTCAGCTGGTTTCTTACAGCATCTTTTGTGCAGACAAGTCTTGATTTTGTGCAGTTGAATCAATAGCCTAAAGTACTATACTCTTAAACCCAACTAAGCAACCAAACAACAAAAAGGCCACGTAAATCAGATCATGCTGCTCATGGCAGCATCACCCTACCCCAAAATACACTTCCACTACCTTTTCCTGGGTGCTATTCACCCCAAACCTCAGCCACCCTTACCTTTTAAGGCCTGGTACTTATCTCATCACCTGGTAATTTAATCAAGCACAGGTGATACTCAGTTCTTAATGTTCCCGGTGTCTTAAAGGGGTCAGCATCGTTTAGAATACAGATAGAAATTTGTAATAATGTGAAATATGAGAAAAGGAAAAAACGGAAGGGTGGAAGGAGGAATGGATTAAAATAACTGAAGTAATTTGGAGCAATATCTGCATCTAGCCAGTGCTGGTATGCAGCAGCCTAAGGGTAGATGCTGATTCCTCTGACACAAAAGTATTTCACGTTTGTCATCAGAAGAAGTGAAATTGAGCTTTGCTGATCATTAGAGTTCTCCCAGCACTTGAAAAATCTGAGAGATCAACTTCCTTTAATTTCATATTAGTATTTTTTCAATCTGAAACTATGTTTAAGCTTAGCTCATTCTCTTATATGCAGTTTTTCTAAAGCAACAACATTCATATTATTTTTTGAGTTATTACAACATGAAATATTATGAATTATAATACATAAAAACTAATTGATGAATTACTTTGCTGTCTGATGAATATTGTTTCACTCTCAGTAATCAGTAGCTTTTGAGGTATTTCTGTGATAGCGAATAAATTCCTCTCCCATTGTTTCATAAAAGAATGCTTTACAAGGAAGTCTAATGTAACCATGAAAAAAATTCTCAGGCACTTTAAAGACCATCACAACACAAATACCAAGGTTTCCATCATTTTGGACACACTCAAGCTTCATAGAAGTGATGTTATGTGGGAAAGCTTCCTGAGCTCCCAAGCACTTTGTATAACCTGTGCTAATTTCAAAGAATCTTCCATTTTCCAGAACTTGCATCTAATTTGATGTTTCTTTAGCTTCATTTAGTAGAAGGCTGATAATACAGTAATTTAAATTCACAGAAAAATATCTGATTAAAAACTTTTCTTCTATTTCAGTCTTATTTTTTTCTTGGAAGATTATATATAAAGTTACAAAGTCAAATAACCCATTAAGCTTCATATTCCTGCCAAGGACCCAAATGCTCGAAAGAATTACCACAAACAGCACTGAAATGGAGCAGCTATTCAAGAGTGGATGGTAACAGGAAGAAACAGCTTAGTGGGACACATATTTTAAACAGTATTACTGGGAGAGTAGCAGGCATCTAAGTACTGTGAAATGAGCCATTTCTAGATGAAGAATTGGAAGCTGAGCCGAGGCTTTCAAAGCAGGGACTGAAAATGGCACACTGGTAGTGATGCAAGAAAAACCCCAAACCAACAACCAGAACCTCCCCAAACAAATAAACCTCCTGGTCTGAGAATGCAGCCCGTAAGAATTATTTACATGCAGGCAAAAGCTGAAATGGAACTCAGTTATGACACGATGAGAAATCATTTTGGTCTTCATGCTTCTTTTATTTATATACTACTGTTGGTGATGACAAATACTCTATAGCCTTACAAATGTGAAAGTTTGCTTCTTTCTTCTATATTTGAATTAAAGTAATATTAATGATTTTGGCCTTTAAAGACAAAGACATATCATTTAGATATGCTGTGGGGAAAATGAAGCAAAGTGGAGGAGTGTTTTATAACATCCTTAGTTGAAACACTGGGATGGACAACACAAAAATGCATGCATACTATAAGAGCGAAAGAATAAAGTGGTACAAGACGCTAAAGAGAAGAAAAACAAAAGTAAAGACTAATTTTATTTATGGACATTACTATTTTCACACTAAGAACAACGGAGAAGCGGAGTAGGGAATTGAGAAATGCTGTGTAAACAAAATTATTTGGATACGCAGGAAATAGTGTAATAAAGAATTTGCAAAATACCAAGGCGGAATGGATTTTTTTTTCCCCTGCAATACAGTAGAATTTTTGTAGATAACCTTTAGATTTTATAAAATGTTCTGAACAGGTGTTTGTAATTTATTATTAGCACAGTATCAAATAGCTTCAACCTAGAGTTCTCATCAAGTGATTAAAGGACCTCAGTAAAAAATGGTATGTCTCTTGATCGTGACAGATTGCTAATAGCATTAAGCCATAAAAGAATTAGTGTTTATTAAAGTGCAACATGTATTTCCCAGCAAAAGTATGAAGAAATGTCAAAGAAATACAAGCTATTTCAAAGACAAAACCAACACAGGCTCATCATAGAACACAGGATTTTTATTAACAAATTATCTTTTGGCAGCATGAAAAGAAAAAAAAAACCTGTAAGAGCCCTTTATGTTCATTTCAAATATGGAAATATATGAATGTGCACCTCTACAATAAGGTTTAAAGTTAAAAGTCCGTACAAATATTCAAAAATAATATTTCTTTCCACAAAACATAGAAGGAGAAATAATGCCAACTAAAATCAGGAACAAACAAATGACCATGAAACAACACCAACAGAATCCCATAGTACTGTTTTACAAACTGCCATAACTCTTCGGAGTAATACACAGTAATCTGATTTAAAAAACCAACAGAATGCTGCTTGATATTCTTCAGAGACAACAGTGTTCTCATCTAAAGGCTACATATCTGTTTTCAGTCGGTGCAAAACAACTGAATTTGAAACAATCATATTCTTATTGCACAGAAGTTACAAAACCTCAAACCAATTTAAAAAAGAACAGAAAAGAAAAAAATTCAGAGGATGTGTGGTACTGTGGTACTAAAGTCAAAGGTTAGGGTTGGTTATGCCTTGGCAATTCTTAAACAATACAAAGTATTTGCCTGTTAAATAAGAATGAATTTAACCAATTACGGCTTTGTAGAGTAAAACCACTAAAATCACTAATGAACTTGTTGAATCAGAACTTAGATATAATTTACAGTTTTCTTTTCAGACCACACCCTGAGGCAAATACCTTCACTATTGCAAATTCTGCTCCAAGTTGATTTTTAGGTTGCCTTTGTAAGTGTGTTATCTCTTAGCAAAAATATTCTCATTTCTTTCCTTTTAAATCTAAGTTACCAACTAAATCAGCAAAGTGATCCTGGACTGACTGGAGTCTGTCCAGTGAAAAAGCTTTACCTTGTCTCCCACAGAACTTTATTCCTCAACACTCTTCAACAGTGCATTTTATATACTTAACCTTCCAGTTAATATTCTTCTCCTTTTCTCATCTGTGTTGCTCTTCTAAAGTCTCCAATTCAAGTAATCTCTATAGTACTGCCAATTACATTTAAAAAACTAATTTCAATAGTATATAACAAATAGCCTTGCTGTGTACTGTTATTAGAATTAAATGGGTGTTTAGCAGCACAGAATACAAAATTCAACATCTTATTAGTCATTTAATTTTTATAGTTGTCAGTAGTTTTGAAAAATACCATCCTGGACAGCAGGATATTCACAGACAAGTTCACAACGAGGAAATGACCAGACAAAATGTCCAATTTTAATACATGAAACAGAACACTTCTGTTTATAGAAAAATGCCCAAAGCCCCCTAATGGCCTTCAGCAGTATTAAAGAACATATTTTCAAAAATAGTCAGAGTTGTAATCATCTCTTTTTAATTAAAATTTTAATTTTCCCCTAACCAGTGTGAAATTCACATAGGCCAAGCTGCTTGTGGAGATGTTTCTACAAAGGTTTTCTCACGAGAATCCTGGTCCTTTATTGGAAAGGAAAATCAAAACCTTGACCCTGTTAACCAAGTGCAGCTCTCGATGTAGGGTCAGGGTCACGACTCTCTTCAATGTTTTCTCCTTGTTGCCCAACATAAGGGCGTTACCACGGCTGCATGAAATAAAATTACATAAAACTACTTCAGATAATTAGAGAAGACTGTACAAAGTGGAAGGCTTTAGAGATAGAATCTTTTTATTTAATTTTTTTTGTCTGAATTGTTTCTATGTTACAATGCAAATTGCACTGTTCCGCTTACACTTATCCTTCAGATAAAGACAATACCCTGGTAATAAAAAGGTGTAAATTCACTCAGATTCTGTTTGATCAAATTATGGAAGTACCCTTAACCATACTTTGAGGTGTTACACGACCATTTAATCTCATTTCTTGTTATTCCAATAGATTTACTTCATAAATATTGCTTCAGTGTTATTTCACAGCAAATGGCTCTGCACCACCAGCCCTGCAACAGAAAAAGAGCTATTAATCTGTCAGCCTTTACCCTTCCATTACAGTTTTCTGAGCAACAAAACATCTGTTCTTTTACACAGATTTTTATATCCTGTTGATCCTCTTGCTTACAAAACATCAGATGCATCACTGATTAAGGACTTTGCTTATATTCTCCTTGTGATATTGATCATCTCTCCACACATTCTGTAGAGCATGTACTAAAACATTTTATTTTTTTCACACTCTTAACCATGGAAAACAAATAGATTTTCTTTAAAAAGAAATTAATGATTTGGCAAACAAAGCCTAATGGTATAGCTGGACAAGTCACTTTAATATGAAGGTAGTTTTTTATCTTTTCTGCTTTGTGGGGTGTTTGAAAAGTACTTATGTTTAGATATAAGTAAAAATACCTTTTATACATTGTACCTTTCAAACATTAAATATGAATGAAATCATATTTATGTCGGAAGTCATGTTTATGTCGGAAAAGATATTATTTATTTGTGTGCTAGCTTTTTAAAGAAGAGGGATTTGACTGTTTTATGGATTGCTTACATGCTTAAATAATAAAGAATTCTGAACCCTGCTGAAATCGCGTTTAGGTTAGAAAAAAAATACAAGTCAGTGTGTAGTTCATATTAAACCCTCAAATAAAGTGCAATGACATAATGGAAGATTCAAAATCAATTAAAATTCTACTGCTACTGTTGATATCCATATGCATTTAAAAATTGCATTATTAGGGCCTTTTCAATGTGACAAAAGCAGGCTCAAACCTGGCAATCTATTTGTTTATGTAGGTGCTTAAGTAAGTTTGACAGTTTTTGGCTACACGTAAGTCAGCTGTGACTTCAGCTCACCAACAGCCTACCCAGATGGGAAAGGGACATTTTTTGTGAATGCACTGCTTTTTACTACACCAGCAGCACAGTAGTTCTGGGGGAAAACGTTAAAACATTTTAATGATGAGATATTTCAAATTAAAAAAAAAAAAATCCAGTGGAGCCTTCCCATAGCAGAAATAACACTGTGGTGCAACCTGTTAGAGAGTCATCGCAACTCCATACCTAAGGGAAATGTTCCTAAAATCCAGAGACACACAGAAATAGCCATGATACAGGATATAAGGAGATACTATTTGCCCACTAGAAAATTCTGCTCAGTTCTACAGAACAATCTTCTGTTCTACAACCTCTGTGAGGATTTAGAAATCAAACAGATCTGCTACTTGCCACATCCATCAGATTCTCACAAATCCTTCACAATTAAGATCAATCAGAAAAGGTTTTCCATCCCCAGGAAAGACATAGAGACCTTCAGGTAGGTTTCTTGTTGCCCTGCTTTCAGAGTAACAGGATTACTTCCAAAGAAATTCTCAACAGCCCTCCCTGTGTGTTTCAAGTACTGGATTGATGGCCCAAAAACCCCAGAACTAGGGGTAATGATTTGCAGGTAATGAAGGCAACAAAACCAGCGAATCCAAAAATATTTCACAGCTGTACAGAATGCAAGTGACAGCTGTGGCTAATGAGAATCTCAGATTTATGGGAAATTTATGCTGATAATTTTTTTTTTCTTTTTTTTTTTTTTTCTTCTTGTCTTTGGATACAGGGACATAAATTTTAAGTGTATTTTAAAATAAAATTAACCACAACATCTTTCCAAAATACTTCAATAAGCAAGTTTCTTTTCCACTGAATTTGCAACAACAGAAGATCCTTGAAGAAGAAGATAATTTAATCCAGGTAGTTCTCCTAGACTGAAAATACACTGCAAATCTCAAGCTCTTCAGTGAGGATATCCAGTGTCTTTATAGTGTGAGGAGTTAGTATCATATTCATTACAGCACAGAAACTCACACAGCCTGGGCAGCTCACCAGTGAACAAGCAAATTCCTTTACAAGGTTAAAACCAGCACATGGCACTTTTATATCAAAAAAACCCCAACAAGCCAGCAAGGTGTGTTCTGCAGCTGCTGAAACTTCCATATTATTTTAGGAGTGCCTTATGTAGCACATGTTAAAGTCCATTTGAAGGCAGTCGTGGTCTGCATGATTTGAGGCTGTTCTCCTGAGGAATCTCTGTCAACTTCTTGCTGGCTGAAGAACACTAAGATACGTCCTGGAAATGATGCTGTGTGCTTCCCCAAGCTGGGAGAAGACCTCCACAGTTACTTTCCATGTACTTCCTCACACTGTATTGCCTGCTTTGTCTAGAACAAGCTTCAGACACCAAATTCTCCCCCTGAAAAAAATCATCAAAGTGAGGGTAGTAGAGGCCATAGAACATATTTCATTAGTGCACTCAGAGACAGAACTTACCATCTTTACAAACTTACCAACTTTACAAACATCTGTGAGAAGACTCCCCTGGATTTTTTTTCTCCAGGTATTTATTTCAAGATTTTGCATTTTGTTAGCTGTTAATCTACTTCATTTATGAACTATGTAGATATACAAAGGGACTTGCAGGGATTGTTTGCTTTTGAATGTGAAGGGGAAAAAAAATGCATTCACCATAAATCATGACCTGGTGCTTTTGTTAGATTAAATATTTTCTTGTCTTTTTTGTGAACCAGGAAAGACTTCCAGATTCAGAGATCTCCTATGCATAAACCAAGACTAGTTGGATTAAAGGCCACAATCTCAATCATCAGGTGATTTCACTTGGCATAATCTAATCAATGTTGTACCAATCAAACCAGTGTAGATATGGCACAACTGTTAGGGCATTTTAATTACAGTACTGATTTGTAAATAAATACCTTATTTTTGTTATTTTGTAAAGTATACTTTGTTATTTAACAGTATAAAGTGAATCAGCACAGACAGAAATCATTACTTCCAAACTGGCTTTTAAGAAAGGGAAAAATACCAATTTTTATTGGTAACAAACCTGCAATGACTGTAATGAACCTGTCGGACAAACATGAACATTTTGGTAAGCTTTCAAATGCTTATCCAAACATAATTTCAGCACCTTAGTCTGGGTATATAACCTTTCACAATTTCCAGAAAAAAAAACCACATAAGGTGAGCCTTTCTAACATTTATGTGGAGGTGTGTGGAATAAAAACCAGTAAGAGCCTGGATTGAAGTAAAGGAATCTATTCTGGCTGTTTCATTTTACATACAGAGGGCTGGCCTGTCTGGAAAGGTGTCAGAAATTCATGTTGCTGGATGCTTTCATATGCTGCTAAATAGCCTAAACAGAGCAGAGTTTTTCCCTAAGACTTCTCTTTCCAGTATGCCCAAGCACACAGCTTGAGCTTCATTCACACGCACAAGGTATACAAGAAACCTTTCCACTGCTCTGAAAGCCAAACAAAAACAGTACCGGACAAGTGTTTCCCTTCCATCTCAAGAATTTATGACCAAGGCTGGCCCTAGCATGTTACTGTATCTTATAAACATGTCTTAGTCAGGGTAAGTCTAGACATGATGATAAGCCATTTCAGGTGTGGCTCTGTTAAATTACTAAAAAAAATATTTAGGGCACAGATCTAAGGTTTCTTTTGCCAAATGATTGCTTTAAAAAAATGGGACGGGTACTGCTTCAAATGGAAACAGTTTTTCTTTGGGGATTTCCTCCTCCTTAAAATGCCCTCTACCACGCTGAAAGACATGGAACTAACAAGTAATTTTACGCAGAAACTTTGCAGTTATGCTTTGTTGTACAGAAAGAGAAAAAAAAAAGACGGGAATAAAGGTACATCCATGGAAAAAAAATAATAAATGCCTTTTCCCCCTGGTGTCATGTCTTTGGATATGTACAGCCTTGGAGAAATGTAGAAATCATTTTGTACATGTAACTCTTAAAAAACTAGAGATTTTTAGTACAAAGGAATCAATTCACTGCAAGAATGTCCACATGCTGTTGCTTTATGATTTACTATATACACAAGAGGATCAAACAAAGGACCTCTGTTTTACAAATACTGCTGTACTGTACATTAACATGTGGCTAATACCCTTCTCTGGGTGAGATTTACACTTAGTATTACAAATAACATAGCAATGCTGAAAATACTGATACAAAACAGCTTCAAGATGACATTTTAAAAATATCCCTCACTTTCATTGAACTGTTTTTTTCAGTTTTTTTAAGTTTCAGCTCTATAAAAGATACTCCAAGAAAATAGTAGCATTTAAAATGCTATTTTTGAAGTTTATAGATGGATTTTTTTTTAATAAAGTGTAATCCAAAAGTCCGTTTTCCCAGGAAAAAAACAACTATAGATACAGTACATAACCTAAAACTGAAGGGGGTATTGGTTTGTTTGTTTTTGTTTTTGTTTTTGTTTTTTTTTAATGTAGTACAGTACATTTGTATCCTAGAAAAAAATTCTTTGATTACTGTGTATGTTTATTTACAGATCTGAAATTGAATTGCATACATCAGCTCTTGAGATGAGCAATACTGAAATTAATTGTTAATAAGAATTAACTGTCCTTCAATCTATCATGACTTACAGGTATTGCTAAGAAGAAAAAGTGATTCTGAGTAGTGAAATTACCTTATTACTATTTTTAACTTGTTTGGTAGACCTTAAATTATGAGTTTCAATGCAGGACTGGGAGTCTTGAATACCCACAGTTAATTCGGTAAAGCTGTGTTTGCAATTTTTGCACATTCTGTTTTGGCAGTAGCAATGCACACATGAACATGAAGAAATTTGGCAAATGTTTGTCTTGGTTCTTATGTATCCATCTTTGGATACCCCAAATTATCACTACAGAATATTCAGACAAAACCTGCTCTCTTCAACATCAGATAATGAAATAAAATCTGCTCTAATCAAAATAAAATCCTCAATAAACAGAAGCCTGAAATTTCAGGCTACTGAAATTGCTTTACAGAATATCTGCCAAGTTCATTGTCTATTTTTTTCTTAGTCTAAGCAAGACTTGTTAATACAATTTCCTTGTATTAATCCAAATATTAAGTAGCAAAGCAGATATATAAATTTTATCTTTAATTCATTTCATACATTCTATGTGACTTACCTTTTAAAAGTTACAGATTTTGAGTGGCTACAGATGCTTTATTTTTCATTGTATGCTATGTCTGTTAAGTCACAATGGCTTGTTTCTGTGCGTGAGAATGTGCTGCATCCTTGTCTTATTAATCACCAGTTAAAGAGAGAGGTGACTTGTCTCACATCTGCCTCAATCGTACTTAAACGTGCCAGATTATTTATAAACTACTAACTGCACGTGCCATCACAACTCAAACAGATTACCCTGCATCAGAGTGGTTGAAAACTAAGTGTCATGTTTCACATATGCCACATGTTTGGAGTAACTGGACTGAGATATTTCCAAGCCTTCTGAGAGGGGAAAACTGGATCTTATGCTACTGACAGCTCTTCAAGTTCTGTGGCATGGCTGGATGATTTCATGCTCCCGTGAGACCAGGCAGTAAATTAATCTCACTTGTCTGCAACATGTCAAGACTAGCAAATCCACTGAGCTGGTGTAAACCAACAGGTCCCGAAGTGCAGATGAGACAGCCCACAGAAATTATGACTTGGGCAGGTCATTTGGCCTGGGTAATAAGATGATTTCTCTTACTTTAGTCTTTCACTCATTTTTGGTCTGGGAAGTGAAATGAAATTATAGGATGCATTACGCAGCAGAATGTCACATTGCATCATGAGTGCTACAGTGCCTGTAAAGCACAAAGATCACCACAACTTGACACAACTTGGTCCTCATAGAACAGAAACACTCAAAGAAATGCAGTTAAATAGAAGTGTGAAAAGGAAAGGGAAGGTTGAGGAAACAAGCTGACATCCTCAGTTTGGGACCCAGTTACTGACTCAAATACCTGGCGACTCTCTATGAACCTGTTACAGGAAAATCAGTCACTTCTCTACTTGCGGCATGAGGCACTCATGAAACACAAACATCAGGAAGCGGTAACACTCTGTAAGTGACCAAAGTTCACTGTATTAAAAAAAAAAGTGTAAAAAGAGGGTCCTTAAAGATTTCTGACTCCTTATTTCCCTAATCTCTATGAAATTCAAGAGGGTTTACTAATTACTTAGCTATTCATTCTTCTCATCTACTTTAACAGTAATATTATTAAACATACAGGTATTATTTAAGATCATCTTCTAGAACTTTAGGGAATGATAGTGACTTATAGAGGAGAAAAAATATATTTAGCCAATATTGGCCTAGCAGTGCCAGCCAAATGGTCCCGTTTATTAGACCCATGGTGACTTCCTCACGACAAAACAGCCCAGTTATTTAACAATCTCATTCATCCTTTTGCCTCAGTCCAAGGTGGGAAAATATGGAACCTACAGACAATGTTAAATTTTTATTTTATTTTTTTTTCACATGAAAGTAGCAGCAGATGAGAACTGAAGACAGAGCTCTAGGTGAGCTTACATCCCTCTTTAATCAACTCTCCCTCCATGGCAAGAAAATAAGCACCTTGTTAGCCATCCTGTTGACCTAAAGTCTGTAGCTCTGCCGTGTGTAAATTGTGGTGGAGGAAAACGTTTTTCCTGCTGTACATGTGTAAAGAGATGGGTCCCCTCGGGGGCTGTCCCAGCCTCCCTGTGAAGGTGGTGTGCTGCCGAGGCACAGCAGTTTGGTCTTTTGGAGCTCCTGAGAACATGGGGAAACCGTCGGCCTTGGATGCTGCCTTTGCTGTACCGGGGGCCGTGACGGCCAAACCGTTCTGGGTGACCTCTGAAGCCAGGGTTTCGTACGTGCCTCGGGTGTGCTTGATGACTTCCACGATCTCCTTCTCTTTCAGGAGGCTGCTCAGACACAAGTTAGACAGCTGACAGCTCTTGCTTTCGTAGGCTGCTGCTTGGTTGCCTGGCGGGTGTCTAAAAGGGTCCTCGGTGGGAGTATGTGCTGACTTTCTGTCCCTTGTGCTGAGATTTTGGCTCACCATTCTGATTGGATATGTAGTCTGGGGAAACAAAATAAACCAAACCAAAGAGTATTAGTAATAAGACACACCAGAGAAATGGTGTGGAGTACATAAACCACTCCTCACTACATACGAACAGCACACGGGTCTGGCAAGTTAAAATGAAAGATGACTTCAATTGATAGTAAAACTTCCAAAATTTCATTCACATTTAACAGCACTAGGATTGAAAAATGATTACTGCAGGTAATGATTTGTGCATTGTCCTTAAAAAGAATAGTTTAAATCAAGGGAGGATTTTTTTTTTTCAGATCATACTAAATAGATAAAAAGTTTCCATGAACTGTAAGCAGATTTTCAAAAGCATTCGCATAACGAAACAAAGACAATTTTGATCGCATCGAGTTCAACACTTAATACTCTCAAATCCTCACAAAATCTAAAGAACATATTTTGTAAATATCTCCATGTCTTGGTCACACTTAGAACATGCTCAATTCTCATCGTCCCTTGAATCCAGGTGTTTTGTTGTGTATTTACAAATCAAAAACATGCCAAAATTCTCTGCAAGAGAAGAGCAAACACTTTATTTCAGCTGCCTGGAAAAAATATAATGTAAGAAAGATTCCAGCATGTTACCAACTTCTGATGCTGTGCAAGCATGCATACATCCGATTTTGTTGAAATGATGGTAATTTATCTGAGCATGGCAAATCAGATCACTGCAGACTTTCAGTGTATACCTGGTGCGATGGTTCATATTGTCCCTAGAACACCTGACTGGGGAGGAGATGATGGTACATCTTCCCAGGAAATGGTTAAAGCAACTGGTTAATTTGAAACAGAAGTACAATTTGGCTCCTTACAGGTTTTCTGCAACAGAACTCTGAAAGGACATAGGAGCAGCTTCTTGACATTTACATTGACATATGGGTTCTGATGTTGCAGAACAAAGCTGAGAGAATAAAAAATACTACCAAGCCTTACAACAATATTTGGCTAAAAATATTTCAGGATGTTTCCATGATTCCACAGGAAATTCAGATAGACTGTATCAGAAAGAATTGTATCACTTCACATGCGTTTCTATTTTAAGCAACACAGAAGAATGATACAGTCAGTATTCACAGCTTAAATCCTTTTTTTAGTGCAGGCAGGCTAATGGCCATGATTCCATGCAGAGCCATATGCAGGTTTGGGTACAAGGATTGCAGTGCATTTAAGGCATCAGAGATGATATTTAAAAAAACTATTAGTACTGGAGCATCATTTTTCCCCACTTTATTCAGTGCTGATTGCACCCAGATTCATGAACGGGAGTAGAACACTTCAGGAAAACATTACTTCAGTTTTTACACCTACAGTGCATAGATGTTGAAATGAAATTCCATTTAATTCCTAGGGTATCATTCTTGGGAGGACCTGTCTGTAAGGTCAAACACATCTTACTTATTTATTTATTTATTTATTTATTTATTTCCATGTCAGTAAATATAATCTTCCTACTGGGACAAGAGAGTCAAATTTAATGCCCCGTCAAAAGTCCGTGCATTTATTGTAAGGAATGTTTCTGGAGTTACCATATGTCATCCTATATCTTGGAAAACCTAAAGACTGACATAGAACCTTAAAGGAGTTTCATGGTGGTACCTCCAGTCTATCCTGAACTTCTGGTTAACTCCAGTTTATCCCTCTGGACATTTATGGTCCTTAACCATCTGTTAAGGACCTTCATCCATGTAACCTGTACAGCCTCCTCCACTAAGATTTTTTCACTGTATTACCTTTACTTTTAGAAAAGGTCTTCCTAATGTCTAAACCGAATCTTTCTGGCTTCAAGACCATTCCTTCTCTCTCTCTCATGAAAATGAAGACAGAATTGCTGTTTGATCTTGAATACCTGTTTATGTCTTCAAAGAATGGCTGTCAAGCAACGCCCTAATCCTCTCTGCTCTAGAATAAAAAATTACCACATTGATCTTTTCTCATAGGACTCATCTGCTAGACTCTGAGTCATTCACACTTGTCTTCTTTACAGATTCCCTTCAGTAATTCCGCTATTTTTTCTTGAAGTAGAAAGCTCAGGAGTACAGTACTCAAGGTAATCCCCCACCATTATGAAGCAGAACAAACACTATTAATCCTACAAAGGACTTCTTCATCTGCTTCTTATTAATTACTACGGTAGGAGGTTAGTAATTTTATTTGGCAACAGCATGAAATTGTTCATTTGTGTTCATCTAGTTGTCCACAATAGTTTCATGATTTTTTAATGCAAAATTATGTCTAAGTTCAGCTGATTATTGTCACCTAGATTTTTTTAATATTGCTTTTTAACTTGATGAAACACTGTTATGACTATGTAGCACTGAAGTGTTTCTTTCTCTTCCTTATTAAGGTTATATTTCACATGAAATATTTTTAATTTAGAAAATAATTGCTGGGTTTGTAGGTCTACTAAATATTTGCTTCTGGTTTCTGGCCGATGGGGGGAGACAATGTGTGTGTATGTATGAATAAATATTTAATAATATATATGCGGTTAGGGAAGGTCTTAGTTTTGTGAAGCTGTAACTTGCTGAAATTCCCCTCCTACTGAATAATTAAACAAATACCAGGTGGTGACAAATGAAGAGCTAACTTACCTACATTTTAAAATATCAGTAGAAATTCAGACTATGCCATCAGAATTTTAAGAAATTGTTTTGGCTCTGTCCCCAGCAATAAGGTAGTAAGATGGTTAACAAGGAAAGACAGACTCATCCTATCAGATGCATAATTACACATCAAATGAGAAGAGATTTTAATAGAAACACTGCCAAAAACGAATACTACTGTTGTTATCTATGACAAATTACTGAAGAATAGTTTCTAATCAGGAAAAGAGAGAACAGTTGTCAGATGGGAGTCAAAATGCACAAGAAATCCTCTCCCCTCTCCTCATCCCAATAACATTATTCTCCCTCCAAAATATTGTCAATAAGAAGTCCAGTGCTGCTTTGATTTTCATGCAAGTTATTTTTTTTTGGTATGATTCTAACATTTTTATAAAAATTGCAACATACAGAATCGAAATTAATCAATTGTTCTTTTGATGAATTCAGATAATTTTGCTTGAAAGAATGCAGTGCAACCAAGTTCTCTTGCTGGTCCATTTTACAGTTATTTAGGATCCTCATGAACTGGTCAGAACAAGAAAAATGTCCCAGAATGAGATGCACAAAAGTAAAAGCCACACATGCCATACGGAAAAAACCCCAAATCAAACCGACTTTGGACAAACTTAAACACTTATTTTAAACCTATTTCTCCTTATCTTCCTCTAAAAGATTAATGCAAAATTTTCAGTGCTGAACTTTCAGGTACCAACCGCATTCTCTGAACGCTAGACACGAGCGAGCAAAGCCACAATCCCAACGCATCTGTTGGCCAATTTGAAGGCTGAGTCCTTGTCCAAAGCTGAAGATGGCTTCGTGCCAGTCGTGCTCCAGCCCAGCCTAGAGCAGCTGCAGGGCTGCTGTAAACTGCTGCTTGGCGGAGCTCCAAGGAGCCGATCTGCCAGCTGGTGACTGCTGAAGCAAAAAATCCATTCATCTTTTTCCCTTTTATTTTCCAGTAGCTCAGCTAGAACCAACAATTTCTCTGCCCCAGAAATCCCCAGTGCCACTCTATAGTCTGCCTAACCCGTGGACCCAGGAAATGGGTTGCAATTAGGATGCAAATGGGGTTCTGAAATTTCTTTCAAAAGTAGCCCATTTTAAATACATGCAGAGGAAAGAAAAGGCCCCCTTTGTTGTTTCAAATATGTCTTAACCTTTAAGAAAACATCTGGATTTGAATTTCCTGCTTATATTAAGCACACTCACAAGAAGTGTATGCCTTAATGCTTGAGTCTATTTCTCAAAAGGAAAAAAAAATTTTATTAAAATCTGATTGGCTGTAAAATTTTTGTAAGTTTAAAGCACGATATAAGGTACATAAAAGTGAGAAAGTTCGAAATACTTTAGGTTTGATTATTCCACACTAGTGCTAAATAAATTAGGATTGAACCAAAATGGGAACTTAATATTCTTAAAATATTCTTTCCATATTTTTTTTTTTGAGGGTTCAATTTTTGCGATTGTAAGTCTAGCAACTTTTTCTTATATTAAGAAAAAACCCCGACATATAGTAATGCTTCAACAACCCGGCATAATGAAAATGTACTACTTTTACAGAAAGCTCCAGAATGAAACGTTATAAACAAAACAGTGAAGCCATTCATCACTTTCCATTTTCAAAGCCAATGAGTGAAATATGACAAGAGTTAACAACACGACAACACTGCTGTAGGACATTTGAAAATGAATATTGTTTCTGACTGTCTGGTGATAAAGTACTAATAAAAATTATGGGGAAAAGACATGAATTACAAAAACACCCCAAAAAGGGTGCAGATTTTTAAGATGTCTGTGCCCAGAGGCATCTGGGAGTCTCTGACGCCTATAATGTAATTCTTCCAAGTACAGCAACTTTCTTAAATACATCATTCTGACAGCAGGCATAGAGAATAAAACCAAACAAAACACGCTCTCATCAGTGTACCTGCTGCACCCTGACAACCAAACAATGGTGCATTTGAAGAACATGGTTTTACCACCCCAAAGGATTTTACACTTTCAGAGGTGTTAATGGAAGCACACTATAGAGAGCAATTATTCTGACAGAAACCTGAGGACTTTCTGGATTCCGTCATGTTTTCTACTGCTTAATTACGTTGTGTTTGCAGATACACGAGGAATGTAAAATGTGTTCTCCAATGTAATATTTACTACACAGCCCAGCACGACTCCCTTGGCCCTTGTCAGGTCTCAGCTGGATTGCAGCACCTTCTACAGAACTGTCTCCATTTGCAGCCTAGCCCGGAATTCAGAAAATATAAAGCAACATAAAGGAGTCCAGACACAAAACAAGGTGCTATAGCTCTATATTTCTTCTAAGGATGGAAAGGATGAAGCCCTTTGTGATGCTTTTGAATTTATACACCTTCAGATGCCTTTTGCAGTTCTGACAGTTTATATAAGTGCAGATCTAATTTACCAAAACACAGGTTAACTCAGTGCTTTGAAATGCCACATCTGTCACTATGTCAGCTTCTTAATTTCTACACCTCCTCACTTTTGCGCTTACCAGCTTCCAGCCTAGAGACAATCCAACACAAAATGTAATTTAGCTGCAGCAGGTAACTGTTCTTCATTCAAGTCTCTTAAAAATCACTCACTCTTACTGATTTCAGCAGCACCTGGACTGAGAGAGTAGCTTTTACAATCCAGACTTGCATCTATTGAACATCTGATGCTGCCTTCTGGCAACATGGGACAAACGAAAGAAATAAAATCCAGTGCGGCAAAATAAGGCATGGACTTGTATCAAGAGGTTATGGGTAAGGACCAGCTGCTGATCAATTTGTCAGCTCTACTGTCATCCTTTATAAAATGAATGCAGTCAACATAAATCACAAACATTTTTCTTTCCGCCTTTCATTTCCTTACTGAAAGCAAAAATTATGAGATACTAAAATGCAGCCTATTTGCCATGAGGCCATTTAAACAAACAGGCAAATTGAATAAAAGTTAACTATAGTGGTGAGTTAATGTCCTAAAAGAATTTTATGGTAGCAATGATACAATGCAATAAGTAACAGACTGAGTACTTAAATAAGATCTTCATCTTCTCACAACATGGAATTATCCTTGACAAATTTTATTTATCTGAGTAATAATGCACAGTTGAGGCAACAAGGTGTAAAAGGATATAATGCTGTTTTATAAAGCAGGAAGAAAACAGCAAAGACTTTCCCATTAATTTCTAGTAACAGTAAATCACTGCTCTGCATTCTCAATACTGCATTTCAAGGGTTAACTGGAAGATTTTTCTCATTAGTAAAGCTAAGAGAAAGTTTTGCATTTTACAGCTGTTTGCCACACCTTCCAAATATAACAATTGGAACTTTGGAGCTGCTAATCACATTCTTCAAAAATGCTACAAAATTCATTTAGATGATACTGAATATGCCTTGCTATAGCCTATGGTTTAAAATTCTAAATAACTGGACAAAAAATTACAAAAATGAAAGCTATTAAATAGTGTGGATCCTTCAATGACAGAACTACCAAACAGCAGGACATTCTATATGAAATAACAAATTTTATGTCTCTCAGTCTGCATCTAAGTCTTCCCCAAGATCAGAAAGTCAAAACAGAAAAGTTAATTTTCTTATGTTGTACCTAGAGAAAAAATTGATAAAAAAAATGCAATGGACTTTTACACACATTTAAAAAATCTGTTAAATCCCTAACCCTGGAAACATCCTGTCTTTAGTAAATCCTAGCTCCCCTATCTCTCACAATTCCCATACAACTCTGCTTCTACAGAAACCTTTAGCATCTTTTTTTTCCTCAGGTTCTTTGGGCAGACACAGCTATTGCAGCCCATGATGAGGAAAATCGCTTCATTAAGCTCTTTTTATACACAGGCTCCACCTTTGGTTACATGCAGGAGAGCCTAGAATAAGATGCTCAAGCCAAACTTGCCCTTGGACCTCCCAGGCTGCATTCCAGAAGACTGGATAAGCCCCATGTTCACCCAGCACTTTGGGTCTCACTATCTCTGTGCAACCCAAGAAATTAGGGCCACTTGTGCAATGCTTTTAGCTACAGTCACATAGACAGCCATAGGTGTATACAGCCAAGGTCCTCTTTTGCATAACTGATGCAAAATGAACTGATAGGAAAGGAGAAGTGGATCCACGGGAACACAAGGGTCACTTCAAAACACGACAGTGAGTTCAGGTTGGGCAGTGAAGTAAGACACAAAGGTGCTGAGGAAACACTAAGGGAGTTTGCTTTGGAATTACCAGCAGGAAACCTGCACAAGTGCTGGTGAGCACTTCTGAAAGCGCGTGCTGCTCAGCTGACATTTATTGCTATGCTGACATGGAGTTCTGGCTTTGCAAGCCAAGCCAGTATTTCTGTACAGCATCTGATGTGCCATGTAGACATAAGAAGTTGTTCAAGGATCTCTGCCTTGTGCCTTACCTATTTTATTGATGACCAGCTGTCTGAAAGCTGTGAAGTCCATTTCTAGCCTCAGGCCTGACATGACCAAAACCTGATTATGGTATCTGTAGATCATCTGAATTAAAACTGACTTGCAGGTGGCAAGTACCTTTGACAGCTACTAATACATACATGCTTAGTCTTTACTAAGTTTCCAATGATACACTTATTTGTTTTCTTAATCTAACATCACCTAACATGATTTCCCAGAGTATTAGAAATTCCATATATAAAATGAAATTCATATGATGATGTATTCCCTTAGATAATATACCAGGAAACAGCAGCCTTAGTGGCTATTGTGGTAGTCTCAGAAAGATTTTAATATGTACAGTTGCTTATATCCTACATCGCTCTTTATCTGAAAAAGACTTTTAGGAAAAGAAAGTAAAACTATAGATATTATGCTTAGAAATGTTACGTTCAGGATAAGAATCTTAATACTTTGGCATGTGAAGCTTTTGCTTTAATAGCTGGGCATATTATAGGGTCTCAAATCTATTGTGTCTCTGTATATTTTTTGTATCATATATACTTACGTATACTTATGATATATAATTATCTTTGAGTTCAGGACTTTCTCATCTAGCTTTCAATTAGTGAATGCCACAGATCAGATTTCTAATGAATGTCTGCCTTCTGAAATAAGCACTGCTTGCTTTTTCATAAAAGAACACACAAAACCCCAGATGGATTGTACTTAGCCAACACTCATCTTTTTTCATTACATTATTTAACAACAATAAAAAATCCTTCAATTAAATTTTCATAAATGAGTTCCATAAATTAGCATCCTTACTGCTGAAAGCAATAAGGGCTGAACTTATAAGTACAGTGGGGGAAACTGCATACATTGGCAAATGATGATCACCTACTGTCATATTAATCAGGAACACTGTCCCTCAGGTCAATATACAGTCTGCAAAGGAGAAATCAGCAGACTAATGCAAAGGGCAAATTTTATCCTGATGACAAGAAAAGAAATCCTAATTGCCCTTAAACTGACTGACTTCTTATTTTTATGATGAGCTTATTAAGACCAAGATATTTTTGAAGGGAAAGAGAAAATATTCTTTTTATTTTGATATCTATATATGAGGGCACCTGTTTTAGGAATGAAATATCACACAGTAGTCAAATTTTTTTTATCCCGAAAGTAAATTTCCATAATTAGACCTTTCTTTGTGGTTAGGCCAAAAAATTATAACGTAACTACAATCAATCCCTAGCTTTAACTTGTTGGGTTTAGTGTGTTGAACAAGATTAAGAAATAGACTCCTGTGACACAATGAAGCATTACTATTCCAGAAAGATACTGACTCCCCACTGTAGGATTCAGTCAGGAAAAAATCCTGTATGAACTTTGCATCATAGGCCATCACTCAGTAAATTAGACTTCACTCATAATAGAAAAATTTCCCTTCAAATATTATCTTCAAAGATCTTACTATCTATGATGGTTATAAATTTATGCTGTGTGAATCACTCCATGCCTAGTTTTTTTTAAGGCACTGACAATCTTAGAAATAGCAAAAGAACAAATAAGATTCTCTTGGAATAGGGAATATCTGTACCTTTTTTTCCTGTTAAATCAATGACCCAAGAATGTTTTGGCCTTGTTGGTATGGAACTGGTTCATATAAATTCTGTTCTGTAATCTCCATCTATCAATATCAAATATATTTACAGCAAGAAAATCTTGTCAGAGAAAGGAAAGGGACTCCCAGACAAGAGGTGTAAGTAGTTGTAAAGGAAATGTGACCTCCATAAGGAATCCATACAACTGGTTCACACAAAAGAGAAGTTGCTTTAACAAAACAGTGTTTGCATTTGAATGATGTAATCACAGAACCTTGGAATGGTTTGGGTTGGAAAGGACATTAAACATCAACATGACAGGTGTTCCAACCACCCTGCCACAGCCAGGGACACCTTCCACTAGACCTGGTTGCTCAAAGACCCATCCAACCCGGTCCTCAACACTTCCAGGGATGGAGGATCCCCAGCTTCTCTGGGCCATCTGTTCCAGTGCTTCACTACCCTCTGAGTAAAGAATTTCTTCCCAATATCTAGTCTAAATCTATCCTCTCTTAGTTTAAAACCATTTCCCCTTGCCCTTTCACTATCTGTCCATGTAAAAAGTCACTCTTCCTCTTTTTCTAAGCCCTTTTTAAGTATGGGAATGAGCTGTCAGGTGTCCCCAGAGTGTTCCCTTCTCCAGTCTCAGCTCTCTCAGCCTGTTTTCAGAAGAGAGGTGCTCCAGCCCTCTGATCATCTTCGTGGCCCTCCTGTGGACATATTCCAAGAGGTCCATATCCTTCCTATGCTGGGGACATCACAGCTGGATGCAATACTCCAGGTGGGGTCCCACGAGAGCAGAGAAGGGGCACAGAATCAAACCCCTTGACCTGCTGACCACTGCTTTTGGTGCAGCCCAGGACGTTTGATTTCTGAGATGCGAGTGCACATTGTAGGGTCACATCAAGCTTCTTATTCACCAACACTCCTGAGTCCTTCTCCTCAGGGCTGCTCTCAATCCATTCTCTGCCCAGCCTGTGTTTGTGTTTGGGATTGCCCTGACCCACGTGCAGCACCTTGCACTTGGCCTTGTTGAACTTCCTGAGGTTCCCGTGGGCCCACCTCTCCAGCCTGTCCAGGTCCCTCTGGATGCTATCCCTTCCCTCCAGCATGTCAACCACACCACAGCTTGGTGTCATCAGCAAACCTGCTGAGGGTGCCCCCGACCCCACTGTCCATGTCACCAACAGCGATGTTAAACAGATCTGGTCCAAACACCCACCCCTGAGGTCACCACTTGTCACTGAGCTCCGCCTGGACACTGAGCCATTGACCACAACTCTTTGACTGTGACCATCCAGCCAACTCCTTATCCACTGAGGGGTCCCTCCATCGCATCCACATTTCTCCAGTTCAGAGACAAGCATGTCATGTGGGACATGTGAGATTCTTTGCACAAGCCCAGGTAGATCATGTCACTTGCTCTTTCCTAATCCACCTGTAACCCTGTCATAGAAGGCCACCAGATTTGTCAGGCACAATTTGCCCTTAGCGAAGCCATGCTGGCTGTCATCAATCCATTATGTTCTAAAAATATCCAAAACCTTATCTCCTTACATTTCTAAAGTGCGTATAGTTGGTGGTGATAGAAAATTTCCCTTACTTTGTAATTTCAGAGAAACCAAGTTTCACATAGGTAAGTGTCACGGGTTAGCATAGTTTGAGTTTTTTGAGGAAGACTCTTTCAGCCTCGGAAGTGAACTTTTTGCAAAGAGGTGCTTACAGCTTCTCTAAACCTGACCGAACCAATCAACTGGCTAGTTGGAATATTGACAACTTCTTTAAGCCACTTAAGAAGCTTGATACGCCTCTGTGATCCACATTTAAGAACGAACAAAGCCCGGGAAGCTCTCTCTGACTTCCGGCTTTCAGACAGGTAACTGGGGGGGCCTAGGGCATGGCCCAGCGGGGCCGGGCCCTGCTTGGCGCGGCCCGGCCCATCCCCCCAGCCCTGTTTCGGGCCGGCCAGGAGACCACCCTGGAGGGGCCCTGTTCCATCTGCGGCCTGGCCCGGCCCCCCCCAGCCCTGTTTCGGGCGGGCCATGCCCCCCCTTCACCCACTGCGGGCAGCAGCCCGGCAAGGAGAGATAAGCCAATTCCAGCTGCAAGGCC
>VXAD01002262.1:926047-959282 GCA_013399195.1 Dicrurus megarhynchus | reverse complement strand
GTAAAGAGAACTTTTGTTTCTGAACAGCTCATCCTTAAAATGGTACCCCATTAGCTAAAGATGAAACCCTCGAGCAGTTGTGGGGAAAGCTGCAAGTCGAGGGAAGGGACTTTCACAGGCAAGGAGAAACCATCCCGGGCGGCTGCCTTGCTGTGACACTGAAGCCACAAGAGAACTGTTTAACTGTTTTCTTGTGGAGATGTCTCCATAGCATGAGTAAGAGAGACTCCTCTCCCTAAGTGGACTGAAAAAGGTTATTATAGAGATGGTAAACTGACTGGAAGAATCTCGAGGGTTGTTTCTTTTTATGTTGTCGGTGGGAGGAGGGAAGAAGGTGGGGGGAGGAGAAGTGTTCTGAAGGTTTAGTCTAACTTTTTTTTTCTGCCTTTTAGTTCTGTTAATAAACTTCTTTATGCTTTTAAGGTTTGTGCCTGCTTTGCTTTCTCCTAGTTCTTATCTCACAGAAGGAAAATAAGTAAGTAATGGGCATTTTGAACCAAACCACTACAGTAAGATAACCCATCAGATAAGTACACAAAATAACCTCTTTCTCCCTACGGTAGCAGCTTACACAAAAGAGGAAAAGTATTTCATAGCATTTTTACTGTACCTCTCTAAGGGTCCATTCAGCTCAGCTCTCTTTAACACAGCTAATGCAGGACAGCATTCATGATGAGACACACTACTCGGTGTCCAGGAAAATGAACTCTAACAAGGTGAAACTATTTCACATATTTCATGTATTTTAAGGCCAGAAAGTGCCACTGTAATCATCTTGTTTGCCCTTCTCTACAGTAGGAGCCATAGATTCCTCTTGGTGAAATCAGGTAATCCAGAAGAGGGGGTGGAATTACAGCATAACTTAGAAAACTAAAAGTAATGGAGAATACATTTTATTTCTTCTTAATCCACTAAAATATTTTTTACAACAATGCTATCCAGGTCTTTACTGGAAATGTTGCTATATTCCGGTGACAAATTCTACATTAGTATTTGAACAAGAAAAAGTAGGCATATTGCTGCTGACAAAACTGCTGCTAGGAAATAGTGTGTCTACAGAGCAGAGGGGACTAGTGTCTAAGACATTTAGGAATACACACTTCATAGAGAAAGTGCTGGTTGGATTTGGAGCTAAGGCTGTCTGGAGAAAGTTTTGCTCATTTAAGTAGTCCTATTGAAGATTTGATTTGAGAAGTCAGATTTGAAGGCCTTATTCTCTTACATACATGATTACATAGGATGCATGACCATGAGGAGCCCAACACAGCCTTCAAATGAGAAAGAACCCAAAACTTAAAAAAACCCCAAAACCTATAGTACCAAGATCATGTTACTCAGAAAAGTAACCTTCCCTTCTGTCTTACTTCCCTGGAAATATGAGGGGAAAAAAAAAAGGCAGTTATTTCAAAATATTCAGATAAAAGCTCAGCATTTCCTTCAATAAAACTATATTACACAAACTTAGCAAGGGAAAATGAACAAAAGAAAACAAAAACATAAACAAACATCAATTGAAATTTTGTTTTTTGCCTTTCCTTCTAAGAGAACCGACATCAAAAACTTCGGCAAAAATACTGGAATACTTCTATTGGTTTCTGCTTCTCTATTCCTATGCCTAGCCTAGGGAAAGTTAGCAAGATTATATTTCATATTACACCTCCAACTTTCTGTAATAAAGCACATAGGAAGGCACTAACCTACTGCCTGTCAGAGCACACCCTTTCTCTGTAAAAGTTTATACTTTCTTTTCTTTACAGCCCATAATGTCAGTTTCTCACTTGAAAAAAAAACGTAATGGATGATTTGCTCACCACTATCACCAGGGCTGAAGCTCTGAAGTATGTTGGACCAGTGCATCAGTCTGGAATAAGACCAGAAGAGTTTACAGCTAAATCTGGCAAGGAACACAAACTTTTCCAAGGGGTGAGTCCTTTGGTCAGTTTAAGTGGCATGACCTGCATGGCTTGTGGTCAAGCCATTCAAGCAACAAATAGCTCTCAAAACACTCTCTAGAGGAGAGATCTCTGACCTGACCATCAGATTTTCTGCTGCAAACTGAAATCCCTTCCAAGTATTTGAAGATGAATTCCTCAATTCCGCAGCGTTATTACTGTTGCAGATATTCTCACTGTTCTCCCCCACCAGCCAAAAGAGCACATTTTTTAAATGGCTGCTTACCTACAAAGGATCCATTTAATGTAGTCCACAGGCAGTGAACCAGGTTTCTGGTTGAGAGATACCAACAACACCTAAATGGGCTAAAAATTTAGCCAGTACAGCTAACGATGTAGCCAATATGGCCAAAATTGTGCTTCAAACTCAGGAAAGCAACAAGCAGGATAAGAAAACTTTGTACACAGACAACAAAGCTGTCTAAGGCAACATCCCAGACACCCCAATTAACTGCAGAGTGAGAGATAAAAGATGAGCAATGTTTGAAGTTCATGAAGGAGGACAATGCATGCGCGCACACTCACACTACCCCTGAGGATTGATAAAAGATAGTTTCACATTTGACTGACATCCACCAACTCCTAAAAGCCTATAAAGCCCACACAAACAACTCCCAGAATATTCCAACCTGAGACAGGTTGTGTAGGCTATGCTTACCACACATACATAACCATTATTTGGGAGGGGATGTCTTACAAGCTGCCTATCTCACCTCTGGATTTCTGCCTCTCACCCACTGGCGAACTGCTCTCCTCACTTGTGTAAACCTTGCAGGAAAAAGGGAATATTCTATAATTCAGGGCACACACCTACTCTGCTGCCTCCAGATGTTCAGCTAGTGCATGTCATCTACCTTTCAGTCTCTTAAACACAATCTCTGCTGTGATCTGGAAGATGCTTAAGCACTAGTTTGACAGTTCTTTGCTCTGGTCCCAAAGTAAAATTTTTCTTCAGCTGTGGAAAGAGAGATTGATTAAGCAGGGTGTCCTGGAGTAAAAACAAATATACTGATGACTGTACTACTAGGTGTGCTGAAAAAGCACTCTTGTCTTGTCCACTTGTAGGACTATCAAGTAGAAATTTTGAAAACCCCAATTCACAAACATTTTCCTATCAACCAGAAGTAAGTATGATGAATCAAGTTTTGGGGCACTGGAGCACATTGGAACCCAACTCAGCATATTTGTCCTAACATATACCTAATTTACAGCTGCCAGGATAGTCCCAAGGTTACATTTCCCTCCAGCTGGCTGAGCAATTGCCTGGAGAGCCACAAGTAACCTCAGGAAGTCTGGCAAGCAGTAGGACACCCACCAACTGGTACCTGCCACAGGCAATAAACAGCTCACAGTCCCCCTGTCAGAGCAGTCTCAACAGCTCACCCCCACGGGCCAAACAGGTCAACAGCCGACTACTGCCTTTCCACGTAGGAATAATTGCACACTTCCCAGCAGACAAACTCCCATGCTGACATCCGCCTGCATAGCTCTATGGAAGGAAATGAAATGCAGAAGCTCTACACCAAGCCTGATTACCCCAAACCTGCAACACAGCCCAGCCACCCCAATCAGTTATCCCTTAGTGCACACAGTACATCGCTGCTTTGGGAAAACTCAGGTTCAAGAAGCACCCCTCTTTCATCTTTCTCTTCCTTGTCCCTCTCTTTTTCCATTTCCTCATTTTTCTGGAGGCACAGCTACAAGGAAGAAGAACTTGCAGCTTGCAGTTGCTTCTATGCCAAAAGTCAATCTGTCCAACAGTCACAGTGGCAGCATGTCGAGTACTGACAACAGAAAATGTTGAATGTGCCTGAGTGCCAGGGTACAGTGCAGAGAACTGCTCCTGCCCTGATGTTGCTATTGTCCAGTCCCAGGGGGACACATGGAATAATTTCCCATTGCAGGACTTTGCCTCCGAAGACAGACCTAAGGCAGAGGCTGCAGTGTAGCCCAGCCCTTGCATGTCACTCACGCCACATCGGCCCTCTTATCACAGAAGTTTCAAGCCATAACAGGCTAGTGTGGTTTGAAATACCCTCCAGCTGTTTTGTTATTTGTTAGTTTTGTGTTGTTCCTCCCCTGGGGGGGTCTTCATTGGTTTACCACTGTGTATCTTCCTTCTATGGTTGGTCAATTCTGTTATCTCTACCTCACGATGTAACCCCTTAAAACTGACTGCCAGAGAGCAAACTGGGTCTCTCTGCTTAGCTTCCCTTCGAGCTAATTACCTCTTGCCCCCCCAGGGCAGGAGGGAAATAAACTTGGACTGTAGCTAACAGAGTTTCCAACTCTTTCTCCTTGCCTTCTGCTACTGGCTTGAACAGCACACCTACATGCTGTTGAGGAGGCGTTGGGCTGCACTGGTAAACTGAGGCACGCTAACCTCAGTTACCATCCTTCAGTCGCTAGCTCTCCTGGGCTACGGACCACGTTTACCTGTGGACCAGGCTGGGAACAGCCTGGCCGTCGGGGAACAGAACACCCTGAGCTCCAAAGAATTTGAACAACCCTGCCAGAAGAGGAGCAGTCTATCAAAGCTGGAGTCATGCTCTTTCTGCAAGCTTGACCAGGGACATGACACTCTCTGATCCCCTTTCCATGGACTACCCTCTCTTGAAATGTGGGAAGCACACAGACAGTTGAAATCTTTTAATGAGATGCAGTGATATATGGCGTAAATTGGGTTGCAAAAAACCCTTCAGACTGACTCCTTTTCAAACTGGGTATGAATTGAAATGGGGATCTTAACTTTTCAGACTACTTCCCTTTAAATTCAGAAAAGCACGTGTCAGAAAATAAATAATAAGCAGCTGCTATGGCGAAAGAAAAGCACTCTCCTTTTAGTACCTAAAGAGGAATGCTGAAGGTATATGTGAATACAAATCTTTATATGTGAAGAAAAATAAATCCCATGCGAATGCAAAAACGAAACTGCTTCTCAATAGCAGAAACGAAGGTTCTCCCTTCACTTCAGAAATTATCTAATTGAAAAATAGTCTGCATTCAACAAATTCGATTTCAAGGTAAGAGCATTATTGCTTTGAAATCTTAATGGTGGATTTATCAGAATTTATGCTGTAAGTTCAACACAAAACCTTACGAGAGTCTATAACCAAAATGACCAACTGTAAGTTTTTATTAATATTAAAACATCCTCCTGAAAGCTCTAATAAGGACATATAATATTTTATTTTTCTTTTTTTTCCACCTGGTAACAGTCACTAAGCTTTATTTTAGTAAAATTTAAATATCACAATATCACCTTAAAATAAGATCGAGCAGACTTGCATGATAACATAAATAAAAATAAAATAAAAATGATACCTACAGTACAAACTTCTCTTTCTATGTTTAGTAGATATTTACACAGAAAAAATATTATTGATTGTTATTTAAGATTCTGCTTAATAAAAATATTTTACTTCCTTCTTGGAGCTTTTAATATTAAATAGTGTTCAAACGATGTTGCCTAGAACAAATCTCATGAATGCAGAGAAGGAAAGAACTCGCAGATATCAAAATGCAGAAAGGAAAAAAACCTTTACCCTAGTGAAAAAACCAATGAATGTCTCACCCCCAAGAAGTGTAAGAACAGGTCAGGTCACATTGCACAGGTAATATTTTCTATAATGTTGCTAGAAATGCTGAAATGATGTACTGGCTGAATTAGACCATCATATATAAATATAAATATAAATATAAATATAAATATAAATATAAACATAAACATAAACATAGCGAGTGTAGATGTGAAATAAAAAGCACAATAAATCTAACTAGTCTACAATGCCATAAACAATACCTATTATATGTTACTTCATTCTCTTGGGAAAGAAATATATGGTAATTTGCTAAGCTATTTGCACTTTATTCTTAACATTTATGGCTATTACTGGTAGAAAGCAACAACAGCTTGACTTTTTAGCATGCAAAATGCTCGATCTGAAAAAGACACATAAAAAAAAAATATGCAGCTTCCCATTTGTACTGTGTCAGCAAAGTCTTTAACTAGGCATTCTTAGTAGAGTATGCTAATTATAGGTGAATCCTGGTTCTTACAAATTCTCAGGGGAAGACAAGGAAATGAGGTATGAGAATGAAATAATTTATAGAGGTGTGGCACTAAAAAAAGCCCCTAATTTCCCTATCTTGCCAAAGCTTTGTGTGTGAATTCCGACAGATGCAGAGCATTCCAAAGCCTGTTTGAGAAATGCCCCATATTCAGCAGCTGTGCCTCTGCTCAGGCTCTATTTGCTGTGTTTAAATGTGGTCGTTATTGCTTCGTTCTCAAACATGAGGCTGTAACAGGATGTCTACATTGTAGGGAATCACCTCAAGCAGGGTATAGCATCCACACAGCATTATTTAACCTTTTGCCCTGGGGACTTGGGGTTCTCTACAGGATATTTCTCTTGGGAACCACACCTTTTAAAATTATAGCAACTAAAGCAATCACTGCTCTGCTAGCCGATATGGGGCAGAACCCTGTGTGTGCAAAACTTACCCCACTATATTAAGTTTTGTACCATTGCCATCGTTACTGTTTACCTTTCTGCAGCCATCCCTGCTAATTCCCTTGTGCCAGGGTCAGGGTTTGAGTGGCTATGCAGTGAATTACATAAGGAAGCTGGAGTGGCTGAAAACTACATCCTTCAAATCTCTCTCTATGTGGAAAGTTATTTTTCAACCAGAACAGCTCACACAAGAAAAGCAGCCAGAACAACCAGCTAAAGAGGAAGAGGGAGACCAAGTTTTGGTTGGTGTGTTTTTTTGTTTGTTTGGTTGGTTGGTTTTGGTTTTGTTGTTTTGTTTTAATGAGAGGGCAGCGATGTTGCAAGTGAAAGCGGGTTATGCAAATCAGTTTGGTGGGGATCCATCTCCTCCCCTGCCTGAGCTCTGCTGCCAGATGCAGAGCACTTGTGCCTCTGTTGTGCTGTGATGCACGAGTGGCATTTGTCCCTGAAGGGAAGCAAGACTCCTGTTGACACAGGGCATTATACAGGATCCCAGCCACCTCCAGTGCCAGAGTTTTCCCTGTGCAAAACTACAACCTTCCTACTCCTAGTCCTATGCCACTGCCACCTCCATCCAGCCTGCATGGCTACTCGATCTGCCACATTCCTCTCTGAGACTTGTTCCTAGTTCTGGTTCATCCAGACATGGAAGCAGCTGCAAGTACAGGTTAAACTTTCTCTAAATTACTTCATTCTCATACCTCAGTTCCTTATCTTCCCCTGAGAATTTGTAAGAACCAGAATTCACCTATAATTAACTCTACCAAGAATGCCTAAACTTTTCTCTATGTGACATCAGCGGGAGCCACCAGCTCTGGAATTTCCCAAGGGCACCATCTAATTTGACTTGCTGTTATGGAACTTCATATTCACTGCTTCAGTAGGAAAAAGCCATAAACATCCAACTATCCTACTTCCTAGTAGGCCATTAAATGAAAGCCATCATCATGGTAAACGTCATGTCTTCAAGTAAATGATGACAAAAACCTAATCAAAACCTAAAATATATACAGAGCCCTTCATTATTCTTCCTAGGATGTAAATTATTAATAAAAATGGCATTGGAATAAACACATTTACATGGGATTTGCATGGGTTACATTACATCATCTTAAAGCACTGGCTATCAATTGACTTCCACTCTGAGATCAGATTTGTTTAAAACCAGACAGAATGTATTGTTCTGGAGGATGACATTTTTAAAAAACTATTGGCAAAAGCATGATGTATGTATATTTTCCAGGTCTTAAAAAGCAGATGTAGAGACAAAAATTTATTACTAAATTTGGGAGATAAAATGATTCCGTAAATGCTGCTGTGAAGGCCTACTGGTCATAGAAGGATGTAAAACATTCCTGTCCATATTGTGGAAGTGCCAGTTGAAGGATGATGCCAGGTATAAAGTACTTGAGTGTTTCAGAAGTTCAGCTTAAGTAATTCTTTTTCATTTAACACTTCCCTCATTTTAACTTGTCCACTCATACAATGTCACTTGTCCACTCAACTACGTCCTCCGCTGTATGATCACTTCACAAATATTAATGCAATCATTCTGACGACAGTCAAGGGAGAAAAGGATGACATATCAGCTGGTAGGCACGTGACAAACAGAGGAGGATTTTCTAATGTTACGCAAGAACCTTTCAACCCCAGAACTGACTCAGGCATTCTGGATTCCAGTCCAGAAGAACACGGTTCTTACACTTTCATTGCTTGTAAAAAGTTCGTGCTTTTACACAGAGCAAATAATAGGTTCATAATTTGTTCTTACAGAAGAAATAATGAAATTCTTAATGCACTCTTATCCTGCAACACCCGAAGTCCATCTGTTCTGGTCTGGCAGACATTTGCTTATTTTTAAAATGTGACAGACTCCTTATCAGATTATTTTTTATCACCATTAATGCTACTCTCAGGCACACTATTCAATATAGGATAAATAAATCAGCATCACTTCTATGCCCTGTTACATATATTGAAAAAGGCTTTTCCAAAAGTTTTGAGACTTTGAATTACTTTGATATTTCTATTTTGAGAGTGAAGGTACTAGGGTTTTTGCTTATCCACATCGCTCATAACTAAGTGATGTAATGACCCAGACAAAGCCTTTTCATAATGAAACCTTTCTTTTCTTTACAGATTTCTGGGAGGAGATCCTGAATTTAGACAAATGACTGCAGATGGTGATATAAAGCTGTACAGAAGACAAACGGTAGCTGTAGCTTTCAGGTGAAACTCTCTGTTTTATACAGAGCCCTTGTAAGGTCTCTAGAACATTTTGTTGCTGAAAATAGAACTTCACTATGATTTAAGTCTTTTTTATGCACTTGTGCCAGCTGCTTACAAAGAGCACTTGATCAGTGGGTCTGAGCATACACCTACATGACTTTTACTGAAGGTTTGGGGCTTTAAGGAATACACTTAAAAGGCTCTTTTGGTTGGTTGTTTGGTTTTTTTCCCCTTCTGATATCTTCTGAGTAACAGGAAATACGAGAGCTAGCAACTCCCAGAAGTATCAAGTGAGAACTTATTGTCCCTGGCTTTATAGACAGTGTACCAGATAACTGAGAAGGAAGAAATTGCTTTTCTTCTTTGTTATGTATATGGTGAAATGTGCATGATCAGATTTTTAGAGGCAGATATTACTATCAGAGTATATTTTAAGGACATATTTTAAGTATATTTTTAAGACCATTAAGGACACAATCCTAGTTTTTGAGCTTTTAAGCAAGGATGCAAAGGGGAAATCCACCTTCACCTCCCACTTTATCCATTACAGTGGAAGCTCAGACACTGCAATGGAGATTTACCACAATACAAGAATCCTTTGCTCCTCATTTTTATGTCAAGTCTCTGAACTCTGCACAAAAGGTAGTGGAAAGGTTTCCTGAGGCTAAGAACAATTGTATGAGGTGCATGTATTTCATGCATATATCTTTCCATCCATTGCACATATTATTTTTCAAAACAATCCAACAGATTTATTTTAATGCCACAAGTTTAAGCTATGAGTTTTCTGAAAATCTTGCTTGAGGCTTAAATTGAAGCCCTCTGAAGTCAGCATATACCTCCCTCAGTGGTCTGAACATATTTGTTAAAAACATCTTTAATCCTACTTCAAATTTCTAGTCTTTTTTATATTCCTCTTTTTTCTCCCCACTTTTTTATTATTTTTTTTACATTTTTAAAAATACTTTTTGAATTCCTCCCCCTGCCTTTCTTTTAATGATTCATATAAATTCATTGCTACTTTTACTGTCTCCTCACTCATTCAGGATTGCTTTCCTGTCTGAAAAGGGTAACTTCTGACTTTCCTCCCCAGGATTGCTAACTATATCATATATATAAACCTTAAAAATTATGTATAAAGAATCTAATTTATATTCCCAGGTGCACTTATATAAAATTCTTAAGGGCTTCAGTTCAGCCCTTAAATGATATAACTCAGTGGTTTCTTACCAATGAATTTACAAATTAACCCACTAACTTTAGACCCTCTGAATTAGGGCGCTTAATAATTGGAATTTGCTTCTGAATGTTTTAGTGTGCAGGGGTAGCACATTAGAACCCTGCTGGAAAGAAAGCTCCTTAATACTATATTAATATATTAGACATTTTAAAATGAGCATGAGTGATATATCCCAAGTAAGACTGAGTGCTTAAATGGAAATAACCAAAACATCATTCCTCCTTTCAAATTAACTCCAGTAGTCTTGCCAAAATGTACCATTACCATGCAGCAGAACACCAGGCTGAATTTCAATAATATCCCCACTAAAATTAATTACAGAAAAGGAGAAAAACCTCAAAAGATTTGTCTAATGATTGAGGTTTGAGCTTTGCTAAAACATGTCTGGAGGTAATATACAGGACCTTTTACAATTTCAGTTAAGTCTGTGTAACTCCAGTTGACCCTGTTTGGAACACAGATCAAGGTATTTAGTGTTCTGAGAAGTCACAATAAAATGTAATGATGTAATATTTAAATTCTCTATGAAGACTAGATGCTAGGGAGTCTTTAGGCAAAGAGGGTATTCTACATTATTTTTTTCCTGTTGTTTTGATAAAGAAAAAAGGAAAAGGAAGCTAATTATTTTATAACAGAAAGCTATTTCATTTTTATTAACTTTATTCCTGAAGCTGCTACCTCAGATTTAAGCTAATTCAGTCCTCACTGAAAAAAAATGGCAAAAACTTAATTTTATTTCACTGGTCTTTGGGTGAGAACATCAGTGGGTTGCTGTAATTCCATGGTCTTTGTTTTTAACTTCTCCTTCATCACAGGAAAAGGAACCGGAAAAGACTGTACATAACTTAGAACAAAATCATCTATTGTACTCTCAGTATAAATTTGGCATTGTCAGTTCACTGAAAATTGTCACAGTTCTCTAGTTTTACCACACATGGCAGTCAGTTCACCATGTTTTATACGGAAAAACAGTTTCATAAAGAACACATTAAATCTTTAGGATGCAATGCAGGGGGAGTTGGGATATCATTATGTCTTTAAAATTAGACATGTCTAGATACTTCAGATGCTAAAACTCTTGTTTGTTCTCAAGACACCTACCCACCTCAGAGGTTCTGTTAAAGCTAAAAAGAGCTGCTTGTCCTTGGACTGCAAATATGCAATGTCTGAATAATGCCAATGTTAGCCACTGAGATTCTTTGTCACCCACACTACAAGGGATGGGGAGTTGTTTAGATTGCTGTGGTTTATGACCAGTTCCCTGTGTTCAACACGCTGTCTTACAGACAAGAATCAAAATTCACCCTTTTCCCTCCTGAAGAGGCAAAATTTATTAGCATTAAAACTGTCAAGTGATTTAATGCAAGAAGTTTTACTCTGAAAGTGCTCAGACTACAAAATGCTGGAAATAGTAACAAACCACTGGAAAAAGGAAAAATTCAGACTAATAAATGTGGTAGCACTCCTATGAGAAACTGCAAAACCATATGATATCTTATTTTTTGAAATATAATTAAAATGTCATTAAACTGCTTTATGAAATACTAATTTAGTTAGCATTATACTGCACATTGAATTGCAGATAATACTTTAAGATTCTTTTCTGAAACCACCATAGAATATTTTCAGCCCATTTGTTTCTCAGCAAGTACACAAAGTGTCTCATTCTGTTGATAAGACTACTGTACAGCAGCAGAGCCAACAGTCCTCAAAAGAAAACAACATGGATTCTAATGATGGAGTTTGTATACAATTTTACTCTATTTTAAACAGTAAAGCTGTGAACCTATCATCTTGTGGGAGTCAAAATCATATCTGGATCCAAACTTGTTCAAAACTGACAGCTTGGAGCTCGTAGAGCTCTGTGAAAAGCAACAATCAAATTTCCACTTTAACGCTGTGGTTCAAATTTGCCAGGGGAAAGATTGAAACACCACCTCTATTTTCAAGGGAACAAGAAGACAGATTATAACTTATAGAAATTTATTTTGCCATTTTCTTAATTTTGCACACTCAAGTAGTAACGAGAAACATTGTAATTCTTATGACTAATCAATATTCTGTAATGATCTTGTTCAGAAAACCTTGGAAGAAGAAACAGAAGCCCCAGTTATTCTATGCTGTGTAATGGTCACTTTACACAACACACACTGTTTTCCATCTTCAGTTTTATAATAATGCATTACTAACAAAGCAATAGTAAAGATTACACTGCATTCTGGAATTTAATCAGGGAACATTCACCTTTGACTCAGCAATCCCCAGGTTTTATGCTTTTCACCAGGCAACAAATTTTATTCTAGCTAAGAAGGCTACACCACTGTGAAGTGTAAAGGGCTTCTTGCACCCCTGCATGCAGGGCTTGACCTAACTTTATTTTCAGATTAATAATAAAGTGAAATTTCCATGGGAGGAAGCAAAGGAGAAGGCAGTGAAGGGCCAACCAACACACTGCAGGGAACAGCTGAGCCCCTCAGCCAGAATGGTGGTGCCTTGGGCAAAGCACGTTTGAGAAAGGGCAGAAAATGCTGGGCAGAGAGAGGATGATGGGAAAAACCACATATATAATCTATGATAAAAAATTCAATAACCCTGAGGGAGGGAAGGGAGGAACAGGAACAGCAAGAAAGGGAGGGAGGGAGGCACCTAAAGTGATCATTAAGAATTAAGATTCAACAGAACTTTTTTCCATCTCTACGTTTGTTCATGAAGGCATCCATTAATGTGCTTAGCATAGCTTTGCTATTTACGTGGTGCACAAAAACATGCTGAGCAGTTCATCTGGGCAGGTTGAGCACTTGTAATGAATAATGAGATGTAATTTTGGGTCTCTAAATTCTATTTCTTTTACTTGGACACAGTAATAACATTCAGAGGAGAAACCAGCTTTCATACTCCTTGAAATTAAAGTCAGTAAACTATTAGCATGAAATAATTCCTTTAGAGGTATTTTCAAACTATACTTCACTGATGTATATTACCTTCAGATTTATTACCAGAGCCATTCAGTACAACCTGAAGTGTATTTTAGCGCCTCCAGAAACTAATATCTTTTGGGTTTGATAGCAGCATTTCAAACCTCACGGTTGCTTTATCAATGTGAATAACAAAAGAACAAATAAGCTTTTCATAAGCCTTCTATTCCTGACTTGGTAGGGTTTTTCCTCATAGTTACAGAAAAAGAAAGTCTTGCAGCAATGTAAGTACTGTGCACAGGCTTTTGTTTTCCAGATTTGTTGCTTTAAAAATGTATTTTTATTATTAATCTGAAAAGCAGTTTCAGTGTTCAGTGGATATGAAAATGATTCATAATGGAGAGGAAAAAGCTCTTGGGATATGCAGTGCTTCAGGGAAGATACACAATATACATACAAAAAGTAAATAAATTCCCTCTCAGTGCCCTCTGATGTGCTTTTTTTATAAATATCTAAAACGCATTCTGTCAATACTAATGTTCAGAGCATGTTTCAAACATGTGACATGGGAAAGTGAACCCAAGCAAAATTCATTAAAGAGTCTCTTTTTTTTTAGCCTAGACCAGGAAAATGAAACAATGGCTTTCTCAGTAACAGATAAAGTAATTCTCATGTTGCTCTGGCAGCTTCACATTCCACTAGGGGTTTTCTGATCCTCTACAAAAAATAAACTTGCTAAGTAGAGCCACATTTTAGATTATTTTAAATTCTGTTTTGAAGGCAAAGAAATGACAGGAGCAGCAAATTATCATTGCAGGTTCTAATATTCTCATGATAAGTCACATCATCACAACATCTAATCATTTAATGTTCACGGAAAATAAAGATAAAATTGACACAAATATAGTAAAAATAATTCACATTAGTTTTCTACATTTGTGTTTTTGTATTAGCTTTTATATGATTCTATGGGGCTTCAGATTCACTTAAACAGCACATCCCTAAGAAGTTTTATTAAATAATGACCAATTCTTACTAGACTAGATAGATTCTTAAGGCATTTTTGCTAAATTAATTCAGTACAGCAGGACCATATGCAAATACAGATGATTTCTGATGTTAGGAGGGTCTGATACACTAGGTAGTGATGTGACACGACACTGAAAATCATATGTGTGACTCTCAGGGCTTTCTCAAAGCTTCTGACTCCATGTTTACTGCTAGAAAAGCACCCAAGACTTCAATAACATTATAACTTTACATGTGTTCTACATGTATGTAGATATGTACTGCACACTGAAAATCAGCACATACCTAAATTTGATTGTTTCTTTACTGCCCACTCCAGTTCCTTTTTATTTCACAGCGTTCTTAGTGTCTTCTAATGAAAAACACCAGGGGATATACAGTTGATAAGGTGATATAAAATCACTTGTTTATTGCCTATGCAAGACCCACAACAGAATACATGTACATGGATCTGTCCCTTTGGTGTTTAAGGCACACATATGTCAGGCTACAAAACTCCACGAGGACAGAAGTATAATTTAAAATGCCACCAGTACTAATCTTAGGAATTCCCACAGTTTAAGAATTGAGCAGAACAAATGCTTTACCTTATCCTTGTAATGGCATTTGCTGAAAACAGGGGTCCTGCTTTTCCATGGTATATGTCCACTATTTTAAATGACCTTGTACCTAAGAATGAAGTTTCTAGCCTGCCAAACTTTAACGAAGGCTATACTACATAGCTATATTAGTCAATTATACTCAATATTCAGACACCTTCTACAAACACAAACAATTCTTGAAGTGATAAGGAGAGTTGTTTGAGTGTTTAATTTCTATAATAAAGTAGACAGTTCATAAAGGTCTTGGTCATAAATTGAGAAAATCAAACTATGAAGTTTTGTAGAGCTGAACAAAAGGAGACAAAAATAATATCAAAGTAATGAAACAGTAAGATGCAACAGTTTCTAGAGGAAGAGCTTGGTCCTGACTTTTTAAAAAATACTTCTGACTTTGTGAATATACAGCTTTGACAATAGCAATCTCCTTATAGAAGTGAGATCTGTCATTTTTGCTGAAAGACTTCTGCTTAGCAAAACTGAATTTTCACCTTCAAGGGCACTGTGAAATATTGCCATAGAGACCACCTATTTTTAGAAAGAACTATCTAATGTGCATCTAGAGCTCTGCACTTGCTTTTTCTTGATCTGCATAATGTGGAGAATACTACTTTGGAAGTCAGAGAAGTATTGTTGATATTGAACACTGAAAGAAAAAAAAAAAAATCAAAGTGGGAAGGGAGGAGGTTATAGAAAGTAGGAAAGAGTAGAACAGAAAGAGACTTGAGTTTCACTGGGTTTTAATTTTAGTGGTAAGCTTTTGTCTTCCCACCAGTCTAGAAAATGTGCCTTTTCCTCATGTGTAGAATTCTGATTTGCATAATTGAAGTTCTCTAACTCTAACTGTGTAACTTGCAATCATTCCCTTGAAGGAGATGAACACCAATACTACTCCTTGTGTGCCTGAATAGTACATCAGTGAACGCTTTGCCATCATTTTCTGCTTTGGTTTACTTATTTATTTCTGTTTTAGCATGTAATTCCTTGACTATAGGCTTTTTTTCTCAGTTTTTCTGGCACCTGTTCCACTGGAGGTTGGTGGAGGAAAGCCACAAAAGACTTAGCAAGTGTTGATAAGCAAACCTGTAGTGCTTGCAGCCCCTGCAGTATGAAACTAGTGCAGCACGATTAATAGAAACAGTAGGGCATAGCCCCTATCTGCATTGGCCTGGCTGGGTTGGCTCTCTGAGAGGAGGATTTTCTGCAGCAGAAAATCTCCTCTAAGCTGATTTGTGTAACTACTCTAGATCTCTTCTAGAAGAAAAGTGATTTTCCACCACCTAGGCCATAAAGGTTTAACTTCATACACTTCCCCTTCTCCTGTAAACCAAGAACACCATTAAAGCCAAAAATAAATGGTGCACATGACAGAAAGGTGAGGAAAAACCTGAGAAATTTCTTTTCACATGGTGTCCACCTCACAGAACTTTGACCTGTACTAGATGCCAGCTATGCCTTATGATTGGTCTGAAGACTAAAAGCTTTCTAAAGATTCATGGAATAATGAATCAAATCCATCTGTTCTATCATAAATGTCTATTCAAGAAAAGTCAAACCTTACCCTTTCAAATTCTAGTTTTTTATCACTTACATATGTGGCATATTGACATATATTTCTTACTGGAGATAAATACATAAAAAGATAAGACAGTTTTAGTGGCCCATAACAGCACAGACATGAATTACTACTAATGTGACTTATTATTCATGGTCCTAAATAAATTCTAAATTATTATATTCAAAGCTGTCTTCACTTATTTTTGTTTTTAACCACCATCATCTGAATGGGCTTTTATGCTTTGACATCATTCACAGATCAATAACACTTTTATTATACCTATTCTTCCTTATATAAAAATTCTTTTTATAGGAATTTTAAACTTCTTTCCTGTTTCAATGAGTGTTATTAAATTCAACTAGACCACATGTTCAGTAAGGTTTTATTTTGTGCAAACAGAATATTAGGCTCCAGCTTGAGATTTTTCTCATTTCTCTCTATATACTGTGTTCAACAGGATCTGATTTTTATCTGTTTTATTTTTCTTTCCTCCTTTCCTGTTCCCTGGACTCCAAGGGAAACTGTTTTAAAGCCAGAAAAATTATAGTGCTTGTTTATGGCAGTAAGTAATCTCTCTGGAACAAGCAGTTTTTAAACTGATGGGTTAAGAACAGTAAGACTGATTTTATTTCAGATGACATTTCATTTGCCACAATTAGTAAGCATTTATCTGTTTGGGTTTTTTCCCCCCTTTCTTTTCAACAGGATTTGATTTGCTGTGCTATGCTAGGGACCCATGTGTCCATGTCACACATTGAACAGGCAGTGAATTTCACACCAGCTGCTGTTCTAGTCAGGTGTGCACACACACAAGAGGGACTCTGTCTTTGCATGGCAAACAGCTCTTGCAGGCAAAGTTGGATGCAGCTACACCAGGAGGAAAGTCAGCTCAAAGAAACCCTCAAACACACACCAAAGCTCAGAGGTAACACCCGGACATACCAGGCACAACTGTCACTGCAGGATGAAACTCTTGGGAGAGTTAAGATTTGGGGTTACTTTAGCTTAGTGCCAGAGGTGTTACATAATCTTACTTTAAAAACTGTTAGAATTCTGCCTTTTAAATGCCACAAAGGGAGATGGGGCACCTGGAACAGCTTTTCCACTGTTTCTCAGAATCTTCTCTCCAGGTTTCTAATGCTGAATTGATTCATCCCATTCCATTGTCAATGTGTGTGAGCTACAACACTTCCTTAACAAACATTAAACAGCACATAGACTTTTCTTCACTATATTTCTAGGGGAAAAAAACTTTTAAGTCTCATGTTCAATAACGAAAGTCACAGGGGCATTGGGAAGTAACTTTTTTTTTCTTTTTCCTTTCTTCCTTTTCCTTAAAAAAAAAATATAATCACAGGCTTATGTAAGAAATTACCCTGGAAAATGCATAATACATCAAGAGCAGCAGCAACATCATTTATAAACCAAAACTCTAGCAGAGAAAATAGTATTGCATTACCATGCAGTACCAGCATTTATGTATTGATACAGAAAAAAAGCTCATTAATAAGAAATCATGAAATATGTTATTTGGAAGTACAGCTGATGACATTTGCATTGCAGAACGTGCATTACAAGAATTCATACTACCAAAAGAGAAAGCAGCGACTAAACAGGTTGACAAATTATTTTTTGATCTATGGATAAATCTGCTGATTCATACTTTAGGAAGGGTGAAAGAGAAGAGCATCTATCCTATATAAAATTCTTCATCTTTTCATCTGAAACACCACATCATCCTCCCACAAAAGAAAACTAAAAACCTGTATTCTGCAAAGGCTGACTACAACAACTTGCACAAATGTCAGTGGTTTCTCTGCTCCATGCTGGTCTGACTCTCAACCATGTGAAAAAGTTCCAATGGCAGAGAGCTGTAAAATCTCAAACATTTGTTGTGAGCACAGAGATAAAAAACTTGCAGGGTTTCCTGTGGGATGACAGAAAGGTACAAATTCAGAACCTGCTGAAAGAGCTGCTCAAGTGATAACACATCATATTCATAACAACACAGCAATAGTGCTACAGAGAAGAAAACCTGAAAGAAACAACTCTTTTCGGTACAACACAAAGCTGCTGAGCAAGAATTGCTTTGTGCACTGAAAACAATAACCTGTAAGGTCAATGTGGTGTAGCAGTAAGATTCTTCATATTCGGTAGCATTAGAAATAGTCATTTCACACATTCTAGTTGTAGTTTTAACATCCTAAATTCAAGACAATATCTTGAATACAAGTATACATGTTTTTAATTGGAGAGATCATTAAAAATCTGCATTTAAGTTTACCCTCCTCAATCATGATATTCTATCCAATGTAATGTTTATTTTGGGAGATTACACCTTGAGTTTATGTGGCGCTAGGCTGAAATTTATGCGGCACAATGAACACACTTTCAAATTCTAACTCTCATGAGGAAAATGAGACAAACCCAGCAGACTGGGGTTTTGCCTATAGCAAATAATCATTTATTGTGAAGGATTTTTATGAAAAATTTGCATAAGTGCCCATGGAGTACTTCATGCTTTCCAAATGCACTCTGTTTAGTGGTAAGGCTTACATCAAAATGATCACTTCTGATCTTTCAGCATAATTTCTACCTGCTTTCACTGTCCTCTGACTAGATACAGGAACAAATCCAACGTAAATCATATAAATTCCACTTCATGAAGGGTACTGTACATTAATAACATGATTAAAAGAGAGCAAAGAGAAATGGCAAGACTTTGAGAAGCCATTTGACCTCTGTGCCTAGGAAGGTCCATTGGTGCTTAAGTCATACTCAATACTTCTAATTTTTTTCATGAAAGCTCTCAGTAGACTTCCACATAGCTTGAGTGACTCTTCCCACATCTTGGTAGGGATTAACCAGTATTATGAACATGTATTCTTGTTGCTGGGAATATTCAGCATTTGAACTACCCTTTTTTTTACTGAAAGCTTGTCTGGATAAAGGCTTTCTCTCTTACTTCCCAGAATACCCACAAAGTTTCCACTTTAAACATTTTATCTTAAGAAGAAGATGCTGCCACTACAGCTCCCCACCACCAGCAGTTCTTCTCGTGCCTTTGGTAACCCACAGGTAATAGTAACAAATAAATTTTCCAGTCTTTGGAAGTAATGTAAGAGGAAGCCATTAGCTTTATTCTGTACTCTTCTTCCCAAAAACTGTTTGTGTAGGCATATCACACAAGGACTAGCTGCTTCTCTCTTTAAATACAAAACCTGAACAACTGACTTTGATGACTGGGGTCAGTTACAAAGGCATCAGAAAGCAAATTAGATAATACATGCTTAGACATCAGATATAAAACAGATCAAAACAATTTAACCATTTCATATTTCAAAACAAAGAGCATTCAACTGTTTTGATGCTGCCTTCAAGAGTAATCTCTAGACTAGTGGTAGTTTCTAATGAAATCTTTGTTTTCATTTTCCAATCTGTTTAAAAGTCTCACAAGAAATAGTCTCATAAAGCTCCAGTGATTTCATGATGCTACATCAAAGTTACACAGAGGACAATCTATCTGGGCCACATATTTTTGCTAACATTGCTTACAATTTGAAGACAAAAGCATATGAAAATTTCTAATAATTCAAAAATTTTATCAGGCTTCGAACAGCATATCAGGTTAGGATACTGCCTGGCTTTCGGTGACACAGACATTATGAGGAAGGAGTTTATTTATGTACTCTACCAGTCACATCTGAGGGTCTTGAATCAAGGCCCTTCTTAGTAGCCAGTAATGAGCAGTATGGATGTATACATATTTGTATTTTGCAGAAAAAGCTATGCTCAGTCTTGTCTTATATCAACCTGTTGACCACCATATGCTCAAATGCTAGGACTCACATCCACAGAACTTCTTTCCGTTGCTTGAATGGAATAAGGAAGTGGCTTCCAAGACAAAATAAAGACAGTGATATTCAAGGCAAATTCTGAAGAAAAAGGATTCCCTACAAGCAGGTAGAATTTTGTCTCAACTTAGTAATTAATCCTGTAATGCAGACCTTAAACAGGAACCCCTTGAAGCAAAGTTTTCTGCACTAGGATTTCATTTCAGGTACATGGGACAAATGCAGGACATGTGACTCCACAAAAATAGATAATAACCAGCAGAAAAAGGTGGAAAAAATAGAAAGCCACACTTATTTGACAATTGAAACATGAGTCTCTAGCAATACTTCTTCATTTCACATCTATGCAAAATCCCTTGAATTTCTCCCTATACTTCATACCCAGCCCTCTGTACAGCTACAACAAAATATGCCACCTTAACAACTCAAATGAGAAATGTGATTATAGAAGTCATTAATACTCTCCACTAATACTCTCCATACCGACCACCATGCTACATATGAATTAGTTTCACTCACTGAATCTATTACTCTAAATGTTGCTGTAGTTCTCTTGATTTGTAATAAATTGTTTTTCCTTTAATATCCTACCTAATACTATCGACAAACAAGTCAGTCACTGACATGGTGATTTGTACTGCATTATATAAATGAAGGGTTCCTCCTTATTTTTCTCTTTTCTGTTTTGGTTTTGTTCCACTATTCTAAGACAGATGTTCACACAGAGGAATGTGTGTGCACTCCTGTAATATACAGGGAGGCAGACAACTGTACGAGCAGCTGACAAAGACACAAAGGAGAAGATTCATCACACAAAAAGGCTCTACAGATGGGGATGTCACCTATGATCTGATACATTTCATGAGATGAACACTGACAATGATATAGTCAAGCTGCTAAAGTTACATCAGTTCTTCAAATGTTGTGAACATTTTTGTATTCCTGACGGTAAGATCATTGACAATACTCAGATAACTTTTTTGTTCCAGTAAAAACTGGCACTTTCTCTCCCCTCACTATTCTATGTTCAGTTGTTTATTTATTGCTGAACAAACCCAAAAAAGAGTGCCAACTGAAAAAGGAATATAATCTTTGATGTTAAGTACTGCAAATAGGGAATTATCCCAGTAGCATGTTGAAACAGCACATTTCAGATGCAAGCATGAGAACAAGCTGACAATCTGCAGGAGTTCTACACATGAGAATACAAATACGCTGATCAAAATGTTATTTTTATATTGTATGCATGTGTGCATGTGTATATGTATCTATGCATGAAAGGGACCTTATTGTACACGCATTCCCAGTAATTACCACAAATCTGGAAATAATTGTGTGATGTTACAGTACTTGCTGAAAAAAGTGCTAGACTTCTTCCTGTTGATTCTTATAAAGAAAATTTTTACTTAAAAAATCCTAGAGTTCTACCAGGCAGACTGCACAACAGTCCCTCATATTTACAAGTACATCACAGCTTCCTATGCTAGAAACCTTTGGTAAAAATTCTTTCTGTAGGCATTTCCATAAGAACACTCAGCAGCAAGAGTCTTCTAGCAACTGAGATCTGTGACCTCTGACCACCAAGCAGCTTCAGTGACACTGCCATGATCAGGGCTCTGCCCCACAGCAAGCTCCCTTACTCTGTTCACAGGCAGTTTGATGCTAAAGCTGTTTGTAGAACAGATTTTTTTGTTTCTTTCCTTTGAAACTTAAACAAGGTTTTTTACTTTCACCTCCTCCAAAAGTGGATGATGCTCATTTGGAAAACCACCTTGTAAAAACTTAAAATAGTAGATTCGCACATTATATACATCAGAGGAGCCAAAATAGGAGACAAGACAGTTTAATTTTGAATTCATTTTCAGAAGGGTGGTGTAAATGGGAAGACTCAAGTGAGGATGTCATTTCATATACTGTGTGTGATGAGTGCAAATTAAAAGCAATAGGGATGTAATTAAGAAGATGAGATGCAGAACGTAAAGGATTGGTCAGAAGAGTGAAAAACAAGTGGGTGTTTCAGATTGGCATTTGTGTAGTGGATATATAATGTAGGAAAGTGTGTGAGTACTGCTAGGGCAGCACTCTTGGAGGGTAAGACAAGGAGAACTCATGAAGAAACACTTGGGGACGTCATAATGGACTTAAGCCAGGAGGAGGTGATCTTGTAAAAGATCAGGAGAAAGTGCATGCATGGGAAACAGGAACATGAGCAAGACAAGACAATCACAGCTTCAAAATACAGAGCCGAGCTTTTGCAATCATAAATGTTCATTTTGGGGGAAACTTGAAAATCACCTCATTCCCCAGGCATTACCTAGCTAGAATCAAGAACTAGGAATAATGCATTGGTGCAGATCAGGGACTGGATGTGATTTTAGATTAAAATCTTTTGTACTGTAAGAAAAGGATTGCATCTGCATTGTGTACCAGAAGCTGCAACTATGCAGACAGCACAATTCAATCCATTATCCTTAAAGCTCTTCACACAGAGTCTGGAATAGAGAGTTTCTCTGTGAAGATCAGTGTGACAGCAAGTTATCACCAGATACACTGCATGGTACATCAGATTGTACAGTACAGATACTGTGTTTTTCACACAGTAAAAGCTGCACTTTGTTCTTAAAATATCCTGGCAAATGTCCACTGCTGTTGCAAAGTTCTGCTTAGAAATCCAGAGATAGGTTTTTTCTTGGACTGTCCTTTAAAATGTGCAAACTTGGGGCAAACATCAACAGATGCTGAGCCTCCTGTACAGCTGATCTGCATGACTACCATATGTTGCTTATTTTAAAGGGACTCTTTGACTCAGAGAAGACCCCAGCAGAACGCTAGGTAAATGATTTATTAAACAGATGCTAAAATGAAGAAAAAGAATGCAGGAAAAAACCCCTCTAACTTTTTTAGAGTCGTGACTTTAAATTTGCAGTGCAATTGGGATTAAAGACAAGACTGAGTTAATAACAGATTTTTAGTGAACATTGCATTCTATGTTAGAGGTTCTACATTTAAATTCTCATCTCAATCCAAAAATTGAGCTCTAAACTTCAACTCAAACCTAGTTTTGCTCTGCAAACAGGTTGTGTTAAAAGACAGCAGCTGGATTCATCAGTTCAAAGGCCGTGTTTTGTTGCAGGGGCATGACTGTTGGGGAATGGGTTTTCAGAAGAAAAGCAGTCGACTGTAACGAAGGCCTAACACCCTGCCTTGGCAGCTTGATTAGCCACGAGATCAAGAGCAATAATCAATTGCTGCCTTGCAGTGATTCCTATTAGTATCCTGTCCAGGTTCCAGCCTCATTCAAAACTAACAGGATGCAAATTTGCTTGTTACTTTGCCTATGTAAATATAATTGCACAAAACACCGGTTTCCTTTACCTTGTTTCGTTATAATAGAGGATTAAAGTTATAAGCTATTTTCAATTCCGTGTAGCTTTATATATGGGCAGAAATGTATCAATCTGGGAACTAAGCAAATGCCTGAAAAGCTGATTGAGTAATCTAGGGGGAAAAAAGGGCCAAGACAGACAAAGAGGGGCTCTCTTGTTAACAGTGTTCTCAGAGAATTGGTATCTTCTAACTGATTCTTCTAACTGGTTCTTCCAACCAGCTCTGTCTTGCTTCCAAATAACACAGGTCAAATGATTAGAAAAACAAGATCAGGAGTACTGTAGCTTGAGATTGGCAATTGGAAGTAAATGTCCCCTGAGCTGGTGGTCAAACAAAGTGCTTGATTTTTCAAATCTGATTTGGTCTGCAAATTAGGAGGAAGACATTTCTGGAGCACTAGAAACAGACAAAAGTGGCTTGAGGAAAGTGAAGACTGACTATTGCCTAGAAAGATGGGAGCCTTTAGCATAGAGGAAAAATTTCAAGTCAAACCACTGTCTGCTTGCCACCTTTGCTAACGTACCTCTCCTGTTAGAAGTTAGCAAAAATAGAGTTGATACAGAAAAAGGAAAACACACATTGATGATTTCAAAACACCAGGTCACTATGGCTTCTGAGTGTCATCTAGAAAATGCTGCGCTAGGGACGTGTTGTTGGACAAAGATTACTGCAAACAGGTGAGGGAGAGAAAAACCAGACAACTTAGTGGGACACACAGTAGGTGTGATAGCATCTGCTAACCTCGTAATGCTAGAGAATCAACAGACTATTGCTGAAGAAAAATAACACGACATAATAAACCATCTGCTTAATGGGAAGACTAAATGGAGTCTTTCACCATTTGGAACAAAAACATTATGAGCAAGGTGAAAGAGCTGGCAAGCTCCTGGCAGCAAATCTAAATCTGCAAGGTGTGCAAATAAGCACAATTTATAACGAGATAGAATAAAGCCAATGAATTCCACAGATTTTATGGAGATATCCATACACATAACTGTAACGTTCATATTTACAATTATCTCAGGCATCTGCTAAATAATTATCTTCTCAAAGGTAATGAACACCGAAAATGTGGAAAAGGGATCCATTTTCTTGTAGGAAATAAACAGGCCATTAAGTAATTAAATATAGACACCGGTTTGTCTGTGTGGTTTTATAAATGATTCTATGATCATCCAATTCTGGAACTAAAAGCAGCATTTGGAAAGCAGAGAACAAAACACATCTGCACACTACTTAATAGAGAAGGCCACAACGCTTATAAACAGAATCCATCTCCTTAGCTGGAAAAGAAAAAGGAAAAAAAACCAAACCAAAAAAACAGCCCCTCCCCAAAAAAAAAAAAAAAAAGGAAAAAGAAGAAAGGGAAGGACAACAGCAACAACAAAAGGCCAAAATACTGAGCATGTAGGACAACGTATGCATTATGCTGGACATAGCAAGGCCAGGGTTTCACAGGCACACCACATACACACGTAAAGTCCATACAGTTCTGTGGCTCAACCTACTGTGGCATTACATCTTTCTACAAAGAGAAGGGGGACTGGCAGAGCAGGATGGAGTTAAAAGTATGGTATAATTTTGTTCCAATTTTCAATACCTGAGATTTAACATCTGTAGGGTAATCTGCTTCAGAGAATACTTCTGAATCTCTGAGAAAAAAAGGCTCTGTGTTTCCTTTTAATTTACGATTTATTACTGTCTTATAGAACACATTCATTAGATCTGTCCTAAGCCATTTACTTCTTATGTGCAGAGGGCAGTAGAAGACAGAAAAAAATGCAAACTTAGCTTTTTTAAAATTTAATAATAATAAAAAAGTTGCCTTCTACTTAATTTTTAAATAAAATATTGAGTAGAATAATCTTATTTGCATACCATGGTGGCTTCTCTCCTTGACCTCACTGTATTCACTGAATTTGATCTAACTTAATGAACGGAACATTTGCTGAACCTGTTCATTGACATTTTGTTAAGTTCTTCTTCTTATAGGGCTTTTATATTAACTTGAATAATTTGCTGAGAAAGCAGCATGCTTCTTGTAGCCTCTTTTGCTTCCATTCTTCTGAAAAATCATTTTTTAAACCAGTTACTTCCTGATACATGAGTAATTACTAAAATTAAATACATATGTAAATATTTGTCCACAAGTACTTACTACTACAAATGAAGAACTTTTCACGTAAAGGCAAGTCAAAATAAAAGTTGAGTACTGTTGCCACCCCATCTCTAGCTCCTAAAAGTATACAAAAGTATGGTAGTTGTCAACTGCTTATTGCGTTTTACTGGTCAACAAGGGTCATTTATTTCAGGTGTCCCCTGGTACGAAAACTGTGAAGATTTACTTTTGATGGATGTTTTACTTTGTTTGATGGATGTAATGTGATGCAATTTAGCAATGGCTCGTTCTCATCTAGAAAAGCACTTAAACAACCGTCTGAAGCTGAAGCCTTTTAGCAACCCTCATTGATTTCAGCCAGACTACGTATGTGCTCAAGATTACAGTGGTATAAAGAATGGATGAACTGCAAACTTTTGGGGATTTTGTTTCTTCACAGAAAACGCAACAAAAAAGAATGTTCTTCCTAAAACTCATTTCAAAATTGGAATCTTGTGTTATTGCTTCTAATTGACAAAGGAAAAAAAAGTCAGAAATGGATAGTGAAAACCCACAGCTTGCTTAGGAGTTATCCCTGTGCTAAACCACTGTTATTGCCCTACAATAGAGTTCAGCTCTTCCTAAATTAAACTTCTGTCAGTGACAGCTCATAAAGAAGGCAAAATCCTTTGATGCCTCTGTAATACAGGAAAAAGCCCCTGAAATATCCTGTCCTTCCTATTGCTAATTCTTTAAGCTGTTTGTGTAAATTAACTGAATTCCACATCAGGTAAGTCAGCTGAAAAACAGGCATAAATCAAAAGCACTAAAACTCCTGGTTAACATTTACTTGTATAATAAACCATTTACTTACCATGGTAGAACTGCTCACCTATGGCTTTTACCATTCCCTATATATTTGTTGGTCTGCATGTACATTACATAGTAGTATTTTCTTGTTCTATTCACCAGAGAAGAATATCCTGTAGCAATTTTGGTATCTAATGATTGCAGTAGCTGTACCACTATTATGCCCTTGGTACCCCAGCCTCCCTCTGGCATTTTTAAAAGCTGCTCTTGCTAGTAAGCAAAACTGTCTAACGCATTACTGGAAAGGAGCTAGGAGAATCCAAGGTAGAGTTTTTTAATGCTGCTACAAAGTGAAAGAAATCTCCAAGGAAAACTGCAAACTATGAGAATCCAAGTCCCATAATTTTCAGTGCAAAGATAGTGGAAGTCTGCAAAAACAATAGGGTCTCTTGCTCAAAGACTTACTTTTAATGGCGTTTAATTAATAACTGTCTGATGCGCTCTCCTTTGAACACAGCTATGACTTCTTTCAACTCCAGTGGCACAGCACTCACTTATGGCACAATATTTTAGAGCAGAATAGCTCCAAATGGCATGGCAAATTCCATTATTGTAGTGCTCTTGCAGAGAGACGCAGGAATTTTGGAGCAAAGTTCCTTCCCTGGTGATCCTGTTACCTTTTCAAAGTCTAGGAGCCCCAGCTCAAGCAGATAGCTGTCACCTGCTTAAAACAGACAGGGGAACTGAAAACTTTTCTCTGCAATTGAAAAGCTCACTACCATACATGAAATGCCATATCTAACAGTTTGTTCAGTATCCCCACTATCACCTGGATTACATCTTAGATTTATATATTTCAGAGCTCTTGCCAGTCTCCCTTGTCTCCTTGCTAGACAGAACTCTCACCATTATTTAAAGAGGACCCACATAAATAAATAAATAAATACATATTAGAAGAGTAGAACAATACAAAACTTAACTTCTCAGTGAATGATGTTTGGGAAAAGAGAATGTGCATTTGCAGGGAAATAAAATTATTTAATGAATGAATTGCTATATATATAAATTGGAATGGAATGGTTTCACTGATGGCAACCATCGCAGCAAATAAAACTGCGTCCAAAACCAGCAAATAAAAGGCAAAGGTACTACTTGTTACTGCACTGCTAAAGAGTCACTGTAGAGTAACACAGAGTACTACACCATCCTGCTTAGTGCACTGTATTTTCTCCTTCCTCATGCATTAAAAATGGATTTGTCAGAGTTGCCCATGACTTCATGAAAATACAGTTTCACTTTTCCCTATCATTTTGTAACAAAGAAGCAAACAAAAAAGGGACACATTTATTAGTTAATATGCAGAAATATTTAAACTATAAACCTGCCATGATTCAGGTATGTAAATTTACTCCTTCCAATATTCTCCCATTTCCTCCACAATCCATAGCTTTTCTCAGCTTGTCAAATCATCCTTTTGTCCTCTAAAGTATTCCGGAACAATATCTTCTGATGACAATGACATTTAGTGATGACAGTAGAGCTGATAAACTGATTATTGGGTTGCTATCATTTCCTATTATCCTCCCCCATTTCTATAAAGCCGGAATTATAACAAAAAATCCTCTACCTGCACTGCATTAACTGGTTCTTTTAGCCTTGTCTGTGACGCTGAGCCACCTGCAGACTCAAGAAAAATGATGGTAATGTGAACTGTTGTTTCTTGTCCGTATAAAAGTACACTCATGTCTACGTTGTATCAAGAAAAACATTGTGCTGCTAATATTATATCTATGAGCAAGAGATTCATAGCTGATTCTGCTATTTAATACGTACATGTTGGTTATCTTGGCTGACAAGGAAAAGACCCTCTTAATGCTGCAGTTTCATTAGAAAGGAATGGAACAGAGGGGAACAGGGCACTGGGGAAAAGAGCTCAGCACCTACCTCTCCAGGTCCCCTCCTCAGGAATCTGTGGAGAGCTATGAGGTCTCCCCTCAGCCTCCTTCTCTTCAAACTAGACAGACCCAGAGTCCTCAGCCACTCCTCACAGGGCTCCCAGCCCTTTCACCAGCCCACCTGCCCTCCTCTGGACACATTTAAGTGCCCTTCACATGCTTCTTAAACTGTGAGGCCCAGAGCTGCACACAGCACTCGATGTGAGGCTGCACCAACACTGAATGCAACAGGATAAAATCTCCTCTTTTGACCAGCTGGTGTTTGATGCACCCCAGGACACAGCTGACCCATACTGACTCTGCTGTAAAACTGAACACCCCCATCCCTTTCTGTAGCGCTGCTCTACAAGCACTCCTCTCCCTTTTTATGCCTGTGTCCAGAATACTTTCCACTAGCTAGTCTTTCCTTCAAAATCCTTCTGTGTACCCAGTGACAACTGAAATTTCTTTCATCTTTTTGCAACTGCTTGTCTTCATATCTTTGACAAGTATCCTTAAAACAGATAAAGAAATATGCAAGCCAACTACAACTGATTTCTGCCTAAAGACACTTAGTTTCATATTTGCAAATGTTCCTTTTTTTTTTCTACTAAGCTTAAGTTTCATTTTGTTCATAGTGAATTAGGTATAGTAGGCTGCAATCTAAGTTTTAAAGTCAAGTTAAAATATGGCAAAAAGAACTACGTAATGTGCTTGTTACCTGTACTTTCAAAGTGTTTGATTAATGAGTGCATATGCAGGAGGAGACTTAATCAAATCTTCCCTTTGCTTCATCTGGGTGAAGGCACTCAAGCTTTTGGCTAAGTGAACCTTCCTGCTACTTCCTCTCCCTCATCAGAAGGCAGCGTTTCTAATGAGCAGTTCTAGGAGCCTGACTCCATGTTCTTCTTGGTCAGTGCATACCTGTGCTTGCTAATGAAAACACATCAATTTCTATCAGCTTCTAGTCCAGTCCTGGAGTTTAAATAGAAAAAAACCCAAACCATCTTCTGTGCCTGCTCATGGCAAGAATCCTAATTAGAATGAGATCTCTGCTTATGTAATGGGATGTCAATTATGGATTCATGAAAGTTAAGACTCCATGTATTACCTTCTTTGGAGGCAGATCAAGAACTCCTTTAGAAAATAATATAGTATTTTTCACTTCGACACCATCAACTCTTGTTTCTCTATCACTATTAACTTCAGCAGAATAAGATAAAGCTAAACATAAGTCAGTATATTAAATATGCTTCATATTTAATACTTCTCAGAGACATTGTAGCTATCCACTTTAGCAGCTCCTCCATTTCTAAAAGGCTGTAAAATTTTATAATGTAATTTTGACCAATTTTACACCTAGGAAACGACAGCAGATGTTCTACTTCTTTCTTGGTAGAACAAACCCAGTAAAGTAACACGTGCTTCCCCTGTCAAAGGTGAACCATTAGGATGTGTCCATCTGAGTGAGCACTGAACAGCCAAAACTGCAAATAGCTTTTAACATATACTCCAGGCTTTGCAAGAAATGGAGGCAGTATTCCATTCTTGTAGTCTTCTTTCCTGCATGCACTGTGTCCCGCTATCTCACTTCAGCCTTCTGGAAGTTGTCTCACTTTGGAATTCCAACGTGCAAGTTTCCTTTTTTCTAATAAAGGTATCAACGCTGATAACTTTCCCCCTAAGACTCCTTTCTCTTGGCAAATAATAGAATATATTCTGTTTCTCAAAACTTCAGCCTGTGTGTCAGTAAGAACCCCACCTTTTTAAGCTCCATTCCTCTTTCTACACAAAACACAAAAGATGATGCAAACACACAAGCATGAGTGAAACCCTAAATTACTTTTTACCACTGCTTTTACACATCCATGAAAATGCAAGACCTTCTCCATATTTTTATGTTATACTTCACTCCTCCTCAGGTTCCTTCTTACCTTCTGCATCTGCACAATTTTTCAGCAGTTTTTAGTATTCTACATTTCATAATCAATATACAGAGAGTTTTGCTTTCTGAGAATTGTGCTGTTCTTTGAGTGAATTGGACTACTATTCTAATGATGGAAAGATCCTCCAGTAATTCTTGTAACCTTGATGTTTTCCACCTACTTTACATCCTCCAACCAAAGCAAAATGACTCTGAATGAGCAGTGTTCTGTTTCCTTCCTTCTCTCTGTCTAATAGATTGAGACATATAAATGACAAGTGGTGTGATGCCTATAACTGTGCAAAATAAAAAAAAATTCACAGATGCACTGCCAGACATACTTTACTGCAAAAAAAGAAAAAACAAAACGAAACAAAAAAGACAAAAAAATAAAAAAAGACAAAAAAGCTACTATCTTGCAACTACTTTGTGAAAAGTGACTAGAATCAAAAAGAGCTGTTCTGGCAGTATTTGGAGCCTTTTAAAATTTAATTCTTTACAGCATTCATTGACAACATCAGACACTAGATTAAGACCTCAAAATTTATCTCTAGACAATCCAACCCATTTTAACAGCACTTCAATAAGAAAAAAAATAAAATCTGACACAGCACAGAAACTAAGGAGGTCTAAGAATTCAAGTAAATTACAATCCAATAACATTATTTTACCATAGCCCATACCCAGCTAGTCAAAAATGTTTGAAGAAGGGAAAGCATCCTGAAAAGGGTAGATCTGTCATTCCTGTTTAGAGAGCAGAGAGAGAAGCTGAACACAAAAGAAAATCAGATTCTTCATCCAGCTGCTGTTTGCTGCGTGACCTTGCCAACGGAAAGCTGTACAAAGTGCACAGTGACTCAGTACGCAGACTTTCTGAAGCTGAAGTACCAGAAATTGAGATGGGAATGGTTGGGGGAACAAAAGGTCGACGAATCTCCTTTTCATACACATGCCTACCTAACAGGTAACTTTTCACTAATGATCACAGTGAATGAGTCACTGTTCTGGTAGTCTGAGATGACTAAGTTCACAGCTAAGGGAGCAAGTAGCCTTCTCCATGCCCACCTCAACCCAGCATTACTCAGTTCCACCCATTCTGAAGTGCTTCTACTAATTCTTTCAGAAAAGGCTTTATATGGTAGCTCAAATGTTGAATGATTATGCTTCCACAGAAAAGGTGAATGCATTAAAAAAAAAAAAAAAAAGCCAAGAGGGCCATGTACTGGGTGTGTTTTGTGGATATTCAATTGGCACCTTTCTCAAGAACACAGGACTCTGGGGGAGTGGGTGCTTCAGAAAGCCTGGCACAGATTTTCTTACTACAGGTAAATCTGCAGGTCAGAAAGAACAGCAATTAACATTAAAAGTAAATATTTTAACTAAGTAAACTATTTCCCTAAAAACCGCAGTTATGTTTTATTTTTGAACTGCAAATTTTATTCCTGTCTCAAAGTATAATCTTGACAGAGCTGCCACAAAGACTGGTAAACAAACAGACAAAGGACATCTCCTTAGTGGGAGCCCTGAGACATCCCTGATAAGCTCTGCTGAAACCCTGATAGGGAGCAGTTGCACGACAAAGAAACCTTGATAGGTGGTAAGGCAGAGATCTTGATGGGTGCAGGACAAAGAAAGAAAACCTGATGGGTGTAGGACAAAAAACTTGAAGGGTGCAGGACAAAGAAACCCTGATAAGGAACTGACCTTTCAGAAAAACACAAAGCAGCAACAGTACTTCTGGGAACTGATGTCTGACATTCACTTACACCAAAAGTGACAAAAAGTGAACTCCTACTTACAAAATGAACTTCTCTGCACAAGATCTCCTGGACAGTCTGGGACCCTGGCTAGGGACACCTGGCTGACTCTGGGCTCCATGACGTGGGTCAGCTTTGAAGTGAGACTTTTCTGCCACTGATTTGCCCTGCTGCTGGGAGTGGTTTGCTGAATGTCACAGTGGTAACACCTCACATAATACATTTATAGGCGCACACAGGTTAAGGTTTGTAACCATATACTTGTTTCACTAGTTGGAATCCTATAGTAAGTATTAATATATGTATTTGCCTTTCTAGTGGTCATTTTGTAGAGGCCTGTAGTGTGTTTGTGAATATTAGTGTTTTTATATCTTTATTAATGGTAGATTTGTAGTAATTTGTAATAATTACTACAAACCTGGATCCCCATGTCTTTGTGTATTGCAGAACCCTGAAACCCCCACCCTCACATTCTTTACTCACTTGTGCATCAGGTAACTCTCAAAAGCTGTGTCACTACAGACATAAGAAAATTTCCATCAAAAATGTGGCATCCATTTATCTCTTCACAGGGCCAGCATTTCATGCTTATAACTCACTTATCAATGTTCTCTCCCGAAAACATTGCCAGCAGATCTGGATTAAGCATTTAGCTTTCAAGGGACTGGGGATGAGGAGAGGATTTTTTTGTTCACTGTCAATCCTTTAGCAGATATTTCACTGTATCTTTGAAAACCTGTGGCAACATAGCCCAACAATAAATTCAATTTAACAATTTGCCTCAAGACAGACCGTGAGAAACCCTGATGTTAAAAATACACAAGCTGTTAAAGACAAAAGTTGTCAAAATATTATGAAAATTAGCTAAGTGAATAAATACAGCTTCTTAAAAAGCAGAATTCCTAAATACTGTAGTTGTTTGGTTCAAAATGCCCATTACTTACTTATTTTCCTTCTGTGAGATAAGAACTAGGAGAAAGCAAAGCAGGCGCAAAACTTAAAAGCATAAAGAAGTTTATTAACAGAACTAAAAGGCAGGAAAAAAAAAGTTAGACTAAACTTTCAGAACACTTCTCCTCCCCCCACCTTCTTCCCTCCTCCCACCGACAACGTTAAAAAACAACCCTCAAGGTTTTCCAGAGTCAGTTTACCATCTCTATAATAACCTTTCTCAGTCCACTTAGGGAGAGGAGTCTCTCTTACTCATGCTATGGAGACATCTCCACACGAAAACAGTTAAACAGTTCTCTTGTGGCTTCAGTGTCACAGCAAGGCAGCCGCCCGGGATGGTTTCTGCTTGCCTGTGAAAGTCCCTTCCCTCGACTAGCAGCTTTCCCCACAAGTGCTCGAGGGTTTCAGCTTTAGCTAATGGGGTACCATTTTAAGGATGAGCTGTTCAGAAACAAAAGTTCTCTTTACCCATCTGTGGGTGCAT
>VXAD01002262.1:794135-925800 GCA_013399195.1 Dicrurus megarhynchus | reverse complement strand
GGCCGCAGATGGAACAGGGCCCCTCCAGGGTGGTCTCCTGGCCGGCCCGAAACAGGGCTGGGGGGACGGGCCGGGCCGCGCCAAGCAGGGCCCGGCCCCGCTGGGCCATGCCCTAGGCCCCCCCAGTTACCTGTCCGAAAGTCGGAAGTCAGAGAGAGCTTCCTGGGCTTTGTTCGTTCTTAAATGTGGATCACAGAGGCGTATCAAGCTTCTTAAGTGGCTTAAAGAAGTTGTCAATATTCCAACTAGCCAGTTGATTGGTTCGGTCAGGTCTAGGGGAAGCTGTAAGCACCTCTTTGCAAAAAGTTCACTTCTGAGGCTGATGGAGTCTTCCTTAAAAACTCAAACTATGCTAACCCATGACAGTACATATAGACATTACTGTAAATCCTGAAAAAGCATTTGTGTGAAGATGTTTATAAAATATGCCACTCTTTTATTATTCAGTATTAAACCACACATGGCACAATAATTACCATTATTGCTGACTGTTTGAACTGCTTTTACGCTAAGCAGACTGTATTAAAATAATCCTATCTCCAAGAATTTCTTCCCTCAGAAGTGAAAATAAATGTTGCTTCTGTGTACATTACTTATTCTCTCAAATCTTTCCATTAGCTTACAGTGTCTCCACCAAGGAACTGAGCAACTTTCCAGGAGCTTCTGTATTCCTTCCATCTCCAACAAAATGATGGCTCCCTCCTTCAGGCAAGTTCCCTCTTTTTTGAAATTCTCTTTATCCATATTACCTTTTAGGCCTGGAGCTTCCTGGTATATTTTAACACTCAATTTTCTCCTTTTAGAGGCTTCCCTCACAGTGCCTGTTTCCTAAGGGGTGGCAGAAGATCCATTAGAGCTTCCTACCTCCCTGAGCACCCCCAGCTGCTGCTCGTGGCAGTTTGTGCTGGATGTTCTGGGGAGGCTCCATCTGCCTAAAAACACACCTTTGTGAAGGCTTCAAACATGTGCTGAGTGTTTTGGTGATGTGTTTGACACCACAGTACCTCACCCACTAAATTCAGTCTGGAATAAGGATTTGCAGGATGCAGCCCAGGGACTGAGGGTTGGATTTAGAGCAACGACTGACAGGTGTTCCACTTATTCTGTGTGTTCATTATTCTGATGAGCTTGGTACATGGCACGAATGGAAGCCATTATGACATTAGAGGTAAGAGAGCATAGAAAATTTCTATTCCCTGAACCAATCTGAGTGCTTCATCTCCTTTAATAAAAAATGTTATTTTCTAACATGGAGATGCTCTCTCAGCCTTGATGCTGTTACCTGAGCAAGGTTGGAAACTTGCCAGAAGATCTCTGAACATATTTATCACATCAGCCGGCTCTACCAAGATGCTAGCCTAGACTTTTCTCACTGGTACTCCACTTTTCTTCACCTAATTTCAGGTGGATTCAGGACATTGCTTCCATCATTTTTGTCAGTGGCTAGAGGATTAGCTTTCACTCATTTTCTCTCCAACCTTACAAGATATTATTCCTTCTAACCAAGCCAGAGCATGCCTTCTGTATTTCAGGGATATAAATCTGATACAAAACCCCAAACCAGTCCTGCTGTATGCATTTAAACCCCAACTAACAGAAATGCAGCATCTCTAGTACCACTGAAAAAGAGATACACCAGGAAAAAAAAATCATAGAAAAAATAAAGACTTCTGCATTATTTTATGAAGGACAGAATGTAAGTAAAATATGCCCTGCCATCTATCTCAGAATGTCTACTACTAAACCAAATGGCTTGAAATTTGGGAACTTTCTTCTCCCTTGAAAATAATGTAAGAATCCCTGATAAGTAACCTTCCATCCCATCACAGTGCATGCCAGCCCCTATGGGACATCACCACCATTTAACTCTGCCTGTTCTTTTATTTCCCCAAACAGCAAGGAAAAAAATTATCTACTTGCCAGTGGAGAGTCAGTATAAGGGTAATTTCTGGGGGAACTGCTTACAGGAATAATGACGATTACAGTACCTGACTACAGTTTTTTGTTCTCTGGGAAGGCAAGGGAGAATCCAGTTGGATGAACTGCCATAATGTTCTGCTTCAGGTGCATAAGGAAAGCCTTCCTACGCATGCAAACTATCTTTTTTTCACAAAGCACATAAGATATAGAAACACTTCTGTACCACAAAATGATCTCCAGAGTTGAACAAAGGTGGTGCAAGTGTGGGGAGGAGTGGAGAAGAAACAATTTACATACAGTGCTGATTAACATAAAGAGGAATTTACATCTTGTCCAAAGACACTCAAAGTTGAGGAAAAGACCTCAATCAACTTTAACAAAAGCTCTAGGCCTCTACAGTGGTGCCCAGAAGGGTGAAAAGTTGCTGCAAGAGCACAGAAAGGAAAGATTTTCAACACAGATATTTTCATGGCTGAGAAAAGCTCGTTTGTACCAACACCTGTGTGAAGCCACGGTCTTTTTTTAGCTATATACAGCTATTTCTGTAGTTGCTTCTGTATTCATGCCAGTTGAATGCAATTTCTCTCAATGCTGATAACATGCCAAAGACTTTTAAAGTTAATGAGTCTTGCTGCTAAAAAATGTAATTTCTCTAATTACTTGCAAGTATTAGTAGTAACTGCCTTTATGTTGATTTGAAGATGTATATCTGACATGCTTTCAAAGGTAAACTTGAATTAAAATTTTACAAAATTAGAGATAATATGAAAAAGGGGGTTTTTATAATCTAAGACTCAGAAATATTTTATCATGTTTTCAATAAGTCTTTCAAAGGAAAAAGAATTGTCAACAACCCATTAAGTAATTTATCTAATTAGCAATCATTTATTTCTTTATTTTGAAAAATAATTGAATGCTTTGTATATTTTGATGTGCGAAGATTGTTCCCAAACATAGCAATCATAAATACTATTTTTAAATTATTTTTCTGCAGTCTTATTGGTCAGAAGTAAGCTTTGGCCATAAATTATGGAAAAAGTTGTTTAAGTCGTATGCATGAAGAAACAGCAATTTTTTAAACAATTATACATAATACCTTTTTTTAGTGTTAGGCTTGTCAAATGGGGAAAAAAATCCTATTCATGACCTCCAATCCAATATTGCCACACTGACAATTAGGAAATGAAGCTGTTGATAAACAAGTATTGATGCTTGAATATCATAATTCTGTTTCTTGCAAGAGTTTTGCAAAAATAAAACAAATGTATATTAAATCCCGTCAGAATAGTAATACACTCATCTGCAGAAAGCCAGTCTATTTTAATAATGCTGATGTGAAGTGTGTGTAAAATTAACTCTGAGCTGCCAAGTTTTCTTAAAAATGAGCTTTCTTGTGGGCAGCTTTCTCTAAATGAATAATCTGTACAATGTTAAGTAATTTTTATGATAAAGCAAAATAGAAAAATAACTTCAGATGCCTGATCTTGTATGGTTTGTGGAACCAATGATACAGCTACCACCCTTAATCAGAGGCATCAGAATGTGATTCTTAACCATTTTTATCCCAGATGTTATCTGACACACATACACTTATGTTTATTCCTACCAATATTGGTTGAAACATTCATGAAAAAATTCATTTTCTTGGTAAGAGCTTCCTTAAGGTGTTATTTTTCTAAACCAGATGTGAGACATAAACAAATGTTCAATTCTGCCTTTAAGCTGCAAGTAAATTCCCACCAAGGCAGGGTTTTTTTGTTATAAAAAATGAGGCAGGTAAGTGTTAAGTACAAAGAATAGCTCAGATGAACAATTTCCTTCTGTGGAAAGCTAAATTAATTGCAATTCAGCAAATTTATTATGCCTATAACAAAGGCAGGGCTATTTAAGCTGACTGGGAAATCCTGTATATAGAACATAATTTCCTTCCGCTATTGCTTTAAAGCTATATAAAATATACATGCCAAATTCATTTATTTTAAATGATGACTTGCTGCAACCTGATGATTCTTCTGACCTGTCATTTAGGCAGTATCTTTCTTTACTCTCAGCAATCTCTCAAAGGCATGCTGTGCAATGGCCCACATGCAATAACACTTCGTCTTAAACATATATTGCATTTCAATGTGTTTTACTTCTTTGGTACAAAGTAAGCTGAACATTTTATTTACATTTGCAGCACTACTTTCATTCTACAGAGAGATGACCTCTGCTTCTCATGCTACCACAACACAAAGCTTAGAATCTTCCCTCTCTCTCCCAAAAAACGTTTGTTTTCAATGCAACGTGATACATTAAAACACAACTTTTCTGGCTTTTTCTCTCTAGCCTAATATCCTCTGAAAAAAAGGTATGTTGAGGTTGGGCAGGTTGATTCAGACCCAGATTAATCTATTCAATTGATAGATTTAATGCTGTTCATGCAAAAAGTAGTTGTGTGCGTCAGTACTGAGTTTATTTCAGTCCATGTTCCCTGCAACGAAATGAAAAAAACCTCCTAGGAGCCTACGTACCACTTCCATAGCACTTCCATGGAAGGACAGAACAGGCAAACAATTAGAGGGCTACGTTTGTACAACTCAGAGAGTAATTTTGATACAAAAAATTAGGAATCATTATGATAAAACCATTCCCCATTTTCTTTCTATCCCCAAGACTAATGTGTCCCACCAATTGGATGGAAACTGGAGTAATTTTCAATTTTTGTTAAAAACTGAATAAAGAGTACCCATGTTCGCTGAGCTTTATAAATCTAAACAACTATACTAAAACATCCCACTTAGCTTCCCAGAAAAGAAGAGAAATTGCAACTTGAAGAGAGAGGTGAAAAAAAAGGAGAGAGTAGGGGTGACGCCGAATTGCAGATACACCAAACTGGAAACATTATAAACAGTTTTTGACTCTAGAAATACATTCAATCGCTGTTTCCAAGAGTTACAACCCTCACAGCCTTGCTGCTACCAAATTAATGGTAGACCCTGATGAGCTTTCTGATAGTGCTAAACACACACATCATCTTAAGCAATAATGGCAGGGAAATGAACACAGGTAAATGTGGTACAAGTCAAGTACCAAGCATTGCATGTGGTTGCAGAGGAATAGACAGAAGGTAGCAAATGTGTAAACAGAATTAATAAAATAAAACATAAACCCCCCTCAAAACATAGCATGTTTGGTTCTTTAAACCTCCTGAGTTATAATAAAGAAAAGGCTATTATAAAATCACAAGGAAACCTATTTATACAGAAGTGTTCCCATTCTGTTTGTACACAAGCATATCCTTGGGTCAGCATGAAACATTCATAAATACAGCCATACTAACAATAAGCCCATTCTCAGTCTTGTCAAGCACATATTTTCCTCATAGGGCTTCACATTATGCCTGCTGGTGCAACCATACTTAGAAGAAGTGTTAATACCCAGTAAATATCAAGTGTCAATTCTACTTACAATTATACTTTATAAGTAAATCAATCAAAAGTCTTTTCAAACTTGACAGTATTATATTTATTCTTTAATGGAAGCATCAGATGCTACATCTTTGCTACAGAAGATGATTGTCTCTAAGCTCCAGAAATCTGTGTGCTCAACTTATCTCTTTTATTTCCATTGTCCCTTGGTGCAAAGCCTTTGGAGACCACAGCATGCAACTTTTTTGTAATGGGTGGGCCACAGCTCTGGGGCCAGGACCCTATTAAAGCACTGCAAATATTTATCCCAGTTCTACTGGTTTTGGCTAGGACAAAGTTTAACTTTTTCACAGTAGCTTGTATCGTGCTTTGCTTTGGATTTGTGACCAAAGCAATGCTGATAAGACTCAGAGGGATGTTTTAGCTCTTGCTGAGCAGTGCTTGCACAGCATCAAGGCCTTTTCTGCTCCTCACACCACCCCACCAGTGAGTGGGCTGGGGGTGCACAGGGAGTTGGGAGGCGACGCACCTGGGACAGCTGAAGGTTCAGTGAAGTCCCAACACTAAGGTGCCTGGAAGTTGTCCTAAATGAGTATCACAGAGGGAAACATCTGACTGGGTGGCTCTGCTTTACAGTACATTTTCTGTGTGAAAATATGCTGTTGGACAATGACTTGAGAGTTACTCTGGTATACCATAGAATGCAAGGTGATCTGTGTTTCCACTCATTCCACTCATCACCATTAGTCTAGGTCTTCTGAAGAACAGCTGACACCTGAATTCTTACCCCTGTTGACTTCCCAATTAAAAACTGCAAGGAGCTCTCTTTACCATATGATGACAAAAACCATCTGGAAGATATTCAGTATTATATTCCAGAAAATGAGAATACAGATATATGCTACACTGCTAACAACAAAGAAAAAGACAGAGTCTGATTTATCAAGGAGGACTTAGAATTCCTTAAGAAATGACCAGGAGAGAAATGTGGACAGAAATGAACTAGTATGGATGGTGGCTGCAAATGCTTCAGATGGTGAGTTAGTTACAGGGATAGATTGTTGCCCCTATTCTCAGAAGAAAGAACAACTGGCCTACAAAATAATAAAAAAAATAGCATTTTAAAAGGTTGAAATGATAGCAGTGTAAAATTTGAATTAACCAGAGACATAGAGCCTGGATTGCATCTATTTGAAGTAATAAGAGCAGTGGGCACAATAAGCTAGAATATCTGGAAAGTGGTTAAATTCAACATGTACATCAAATTTCAAGGAAATAGAATGAAAATGACAGTGTATTTTAAGGCAGACAGGAATCTCAGCAACACAAATTTTATTAAAGAAGTAGTTAGGTCAGGAAGAAGACATATACTGTCAAGGCTTGGTATAGCTAAAACCATGTGGAAGCAAACAGACTGAGGCACAAAAGTAAGAATAAGTGAAAAGAGAGGAATTGAGAAAGATTAACTGAACATACAAGATAGTATTGACACTGACTATAGGAGTTAGAAAGTAAATAATACCTTGCTGCAATGCCACAGCTCTGTGACATTTGCCTGGAAAGGCAGATTGACAAAAGAACTGAGAAAATACCTTACTGGAATGTATGAATGTTAGTGAAGGAGGCTGAGTGAAAGACATACAAACAGTGATTAAATTAGAAACTCAGCATGGATGAGCAGATATAAAAGCAGCCAGTGAAATAAAAATAGCATAGAAAATAAAGATGAATTGCAAGCAAGTCTTTAAAAATCCAGGATACGAGCAGCATGATGAAGAGACAGTAAGACCATTAAGGGACAAAAGTGACATCGTGGTGACAGATGAAATCAAATTGCTGAGAGGTTGAAGTCGGCCAATTTTTTAAACAGTGAAAACTGAAGGTGATCCCCTGAGAGAGATATCTTTCTGATGGAGAAGTGCTTTACTTACTGTTTTCATTACCACAAGGTAAAAGAACACTTGATAATGGGGCATGACTTTAGGCATGAACTAAATATTTAATATCCTGGAATCAATTAGAGAGTTCATTGTGCTGGTAACCAAGACTTGAAAGATGCACTGAAACAATTAGAAGGTCACAGGCCCAGAAATTAATGAGGAAAAGAGGTAAACCTTTGGCAAGTGGATTTGTCATACACACCATTCTGAACAAACTCCAAGAGATATCCAGTATGTGCAGATATCTCCACAGGTAAAAAAACCAACAAGATGAAGAAATGGTTCTGTCTTCAGCTGCGAGGACACATTAATAAGAGAGAAAGATTATATGCAGTGAAGGGCATTCTGAAGCCAGCCCACATCCATGAAAAGAGGACTGCACCTGTCAGACATGCCTGAGATCCTCCAAGCACACTACTGAACTGGGAAGCAAAATTGTGAAGTAACGGGTATGATTCGTCTGAAGTGAGAAACAGTCTTGCAGTGTAAGATTCATGCCTGCAGTGAGGTTTGATTCCTTGTGTCAAAGTGCCACAGGAGAAAAGAATTATTAAAATGAATTAAAGCCCACTTACAGACAAAAGAAAAGGCCTTAGCAATAATTAATTATTAAAAATGTAGGAAGATAAAAGGTGAACTTACCTGTGCCACAAAACTTAGTCTTGGGCTTGGGTTTTTCTTTTTCACATATGAGTATCCAGGACCATGAATATTTTCTAATTACAATGGAACAGAGGAAATACTTTCATGTTGGGGATGAAGTATCTTCATCAGCAAGGCATGGTTAAGAGGTGAACTGAAAGTTGCTTCTTAACTATCTTAATATGCAGGTGACAGGTCTAACAAGAAAGTGTGCAGTGAAGTGAAAATTATAACTACCGTAAGAAAAGAGTGTGGCCGTGTGTCCCCCCTCGCCATTCTGCTTTAGCAATAGCCACCCGTGGCAGTCAGGATGGTCACATTTGGCTTAAGCTGAGGGCTGTAAATCTTTCTCAACAGCTAAGGTCCAGTTGACAATGTACCAATACAACTGCAAATATAGCTCAGTCATTTCAGTCCATAAATAGTGGGCAGCCCACAGCCTGCTGGACTCTCCTGCATGACAGGACGGCTGCACACCAGGACGAGAGACACCCCTCAAGGCTGGTCCTTGAGGCCAGAGAATCCTTATTGTGCCAGGTACTTAGTAAGTGAATTGGGAATAAGTTTGCTGAGACTTTGAAATCTTAGCTGAGATAAAGGATTGACTGTGCACAGACAATCCTTTAGATGTAAACCACTGACCAAATCTGGATCCAGACACACCTAAATTCTCCCCAGAAAATAATTAAGAATTCAAGGGGGTCCTTTCTGAACTCTATGATGCAACAGGAGGGTCTCCCCAGCAGTTTAGTGTGACTTTGTCCTCCATGGAGTAAATAATGTGTACCTTGCTAGCTAACCCTATTAAACCACAGCCACATTTACTATCAAACCACGTTTAACCACTGTTTTATATCAATATACATATTGCTACTTCTCTCTTAAGAGTAAAGTGTGTCGCTGCATCCAGGACAAAGTGATTTATGGAGGAACAATAAAGAAAAGGTTTTCTCTTCAAAAGAAAACCTAAGAGGTACCATAAATGAGATTCTCTTTTTCTGCCAGTTATAAACCAGCAAACAACCACACACACATACCCGCCTCCACCTTTCACTCTCTGATAATTATTTCCAACTGACACAAGTATTACAGAGCATGTGGTCCTTCCTTAGAAATTCTTATGGAATGGTCAACTGAAACATTGTGCTGAGTGTAGCTTGCTTTAATATATCCAAGGTTCCTTTAATTGGAACAAGAATCAGTAGTTACCCAGCCACTATTCCTGAATCACAATTTGAGCTGCTCCCATCCCACTGATCCATATCACAGTTACGAACATGGCAATTAAAGCTGTGTTGGTATCTTACAGACATGCACAGCCAAGGGCTATTGAGACTCTCCAGCCTATTTTTTAATCTTGTACACAAGTTTTAAATCACACTGTAATTTAACTTCATTTTAAGCACAGCAAAATTTTCAGTGCTTTATAGACAGGGGAGGAAAAAAACTGTATAAAGCAACAAAAGAAAAAAAACCAAGAGAAAACTTCAGCTGCAGAAGGTTCGTGATTTTCACTCATCATCCTTTAATGTTCTATGAAGAGTTTAAGGAAAGACTGACTAAACTGTTTGCAACCAACTCTTGCTGATTGCTGTAGGAAGGTAAGATCATTTTTAAGAACAGAGTAAATCATCAGATAATACAGTAAAAGAAGTGATGTTGCCCTGAAATCCGATAATTTAAACCATCATTCTGATATCTTTACAGCTATCAAAAAAGGTTATTTAAGTATAACACTAGGTTGATTTTAGAATAATATAAATGTGAAAAAACATAATTTTTAAACATTTTTGTTAAAAAGATAAAAACAATATTTTAACATTTTTGCTTTATATTAAAATATGCAGAAGTTTTATTCTGCAGAAAATTTCATCTTATTCATCAAGTATGGAATGGAAAGTAAAGTTTTATGATTTTGATATTCCAGGCATATAGAAAGCACCACTTCTTCCTTGCAAAGAATGCAAATAATAGGTGCAGGAAATAAATAGGTGCAGGAAAAGTAAAAAGTATAGACAAGAGGAATGAGTGCATATAAATAGCAATGGGTGAACTGAAGCCAGGTATCTGTGAGAAAGAAATAAAGGGGAAAGGGGAAAAGAAAGGGGAGGGTAAAAGCACTCAAATGTCAAGTGACAGAAAAGCAAGTTAAAAAATGGATATAGCCAGCAATGACAAAAACCTTCCTATCTCCATCATTCATTAAAAATCTGAGGCCTAGTCATTTATCAGAAACTCTGCATCTGCTTTTTGTGATACAGAGGTAACCACTTTAGTTTCTCTTCATTTATGTTAGCATAAGTAAGACAAGAATTTTAAATTCTAGGCTATGCTAGGCTTACAGAAATCTCAGTGCAGAGTTGTAAAAATAAACCTCTGCGTTTATGAATAGAAAGCTGAACTTCATTTCTGTGGATTATTGCTCCACCTTTATTTTAAAACCTGTATGTGAAGTTTGATGTATTTTTGCTCTCACAACCTCGGTGAACACAAATGTGCTGATTTAAATAGATAAATAGGTAGAAGTGGCCTGATTTGACACCTTTCTGCATATCCCTCAAGGCAAAAGACACTGCAGAACTTAGATGCAATGCTCGCTAAGAGCCTATTTTCTGAAAAAAAATGAAATCCTGGCAGCACTTTTACATTAAGTGGCTACTTTTGGTACAAGCTGGATTTCTGTTTGAGCTGTATTCCTTTAGAAGGTCAAAAGAAGTTGACCCTACCTTAAGTGTAGTCTACTTGTCATTTAGCAAATAATAGGCATTCTGCACCTGGGCTGTTCAGCTGGGCATTAGATAACAAGAGATTTAACTTTGGCTTGTAAATCACAGTATCCAACCTATCTGAGCCACCACAGACTGTTAAATATTGATGCTGCTGTACACTGATCCCAAAATCTTCCTTTCCAAAACCAGGTGAGACCGAAAAAGGATATTAACCCCAAATTCTTGTGAATACTCCTGTGATGGTGAGACCATAAATTTAGCAAAATCTGATCTTATACTTGTATAAAAATGTCATTTATACCTGTGAGCTTTGACTAAATACACTCAAGTTGTCTAGAATTAAACTATAAATCTATGCCCACTATTCTTAGCAATGAACCTACATCACTTGATTTGTGAATTCATTTTAACACTGAATCAGCTGAGGTGCCTTCTCATGTCATCATGCCAGAAAACATTTAATGTTCAGAGCAACATGGGTGCTAAAATCCTACTACTGAAAACATGCGGCATGACAAACAAATCAGGACCACACTAGTGTCTTCTACTTCATGTGGCACAGTTGCAATAATTAAACATAATAAGCTTTTTTATACTATTTCCATTTCACTTCTGACCATGTTACTTGAAAAGAAGAATTCCATTTTATCAAGAATATCATCAGCTTGAGAGCAAGTAAAGCTACATTGATGGCTGACATCCCTTTTAAGAGAAAAACAGCTTGTGTCCATATTGTTCATCACTCCTTGTCTGCACAAGCCTGAAGACAAGCATCATTTTACAGATTATCACCCTGTTAGCACAAGGAAGGAGAAAGTATAACGTAACATAGATTATAAAATATAATTAAAGCTTGCACAGAAGAAACATCATTAAAATTATGTCAGCCTGCTATAAAAAAAAAGAAAAAAAAGCACTGATTAATTATAATGGGGCAGAGAGATGAGAAGAAAGTGGCAAGTAACAAACTTATCTCTAGATGCTCTGATTAATTTCCCCCATAAAACTGCCAGTACACCATGGCACATATAAATTCCATAAATACAATTTGGATGACTTTGCAATGACGGCAGACACGAATAATGTGAACACTGAGTATGCGAGGACTGCTTATGAAGATTAAAGCCGAAGGTCACAAGTTACGATCACAGAGAAAATACTGAATATGGTATTTGTATAAATGCTAGGATCAATTTTGAGCCTCTGGTGAAGAGATGGAAATGACAAAAGAACCCTGCAATAGCTAAAAATACATTTTCTGGCATAAAAGGTGCTTATGCACATATTATATTATATTATATTATATTATGCATTATATTACATCTAATCTATTCCTGTATGCAGCTTTAGGCATTTGAATTCGCAGTAGAGCACTACAAATGTACACATTATGGATGGAAGGATCCATGCACAAAGCCAAGCTCCCTTTCTTCCAGGAAGCAGAAGATCCAACATAATGGAATACTTTGTTTTGCACTAGCTATGAAAAAATGCTGCACAAATATCAAATAACTGTAATAAGCAAAAGAAATACTAAGGTTTCAGAAAATGAAACATTCCCTAATAACCTAAAGAACTTCTGAGAGGAAATGCTTCAAATATTTATTACCACAGAATGTACCACGGAATCTGTCAAAACCTTGTCACCTTCCACTTTGATTTCACTTTTTCTACCTAATTAAAATTATGTTAGGAACTCTTAACTTCTCCCATTCTCCACCAGAATTTGAAAACACACAACAAATTCAGCCATACACTGGTGAAAAGAGACATACGTATCACAGAAAATTTTGAACACTCTATAAAGTATTTATTTTTATGGTAGCCTTTTTTATCTGAGAAACTGCAGCCATGAGGGTCCCTATCAGAGACAATACTCATCCTTCAACCTTGTAGAAAGGGAAAAAAGTCGTTTAAAGTTAAAGCCAAATAAAACAGCCCTGCGAATCCCTTTAGGAGAAGGTAACTACCAGACACTTCCTTTTGTTCAGCACAAAGTATTCATTCAGAGAATGATGGAGAGTATCAAATATCTCCAGCTCAAGACAAAACAGATTTGAATCTTTATATTAAAAAGAATGAATGTGAAGTCCCAAATCTGAGCAAGGGTTATAACCACAGGGCTACACATCATTCTGAGATAAGACCCATCATTTTCCCTGTCGGTTTTTCCTTATGGAAAGCTTGAAAATGTACTGAAATAGGGATTAAAACACAGACATTACTTTCCCAAATGTTCACAGCCACCTATATATCCTCTTTTTAATTCCTCCATTACAACAAAGCCCATACATGTTTGAAACAAAACGCAGAAAAGAATCAACAGGAAAGCCTGAAAGTAAGCCGCCTCTTAATATATGATAACTCTATATCTAGGATGGGAGGTGGAAACTGCAACTTCAAATTCTTCAGTCAAGGAAAAAATTCAATCCAGGTTTTCTCCCAGAGGAGGAAAAAAGAGTTCACGTTAGGCTACAAAGGCAACTGAGAAGGCATTGGAACAATTTCTGAAATAACTGCAAGGACATGCTTTTACAACATAAAAAGACAGATCACTACAGAGATGTACTGGATAAAACAACAATTACACACACAAAAACATATACAGAAATATGAGATTTTAAGTCAACTTTGAGAGTATGAAATAATACAGCGAAGTTAAAAAATGCAATCTCTATTTTGTAAAGGAGTGAACAATGTAGTAGTGAATTTTCAAGTCCTAAACCACCAATCTCTCCCATACAAACTTCAATCTCAAATTAAAATATTATTTATCAAACTTGTTTCCACAAACAGCTTAAATGGAATTTGAATTGTGATACACAGTGGACTCTTCGGTTCACAGTTTCTTACTCCCAAAACCTTAAAATTATCTTCAAAAAATCTGCTATTTATTTATTTTTAATGAGGACTATGGAAGTGCTAAGGTATGCTCCTTTAAAAGAGTTCAGACACTTAGGGATCTGCAGGGAGGGAATGAAAATTCTCTCCTCTGGGGTACTACTCAATATAATCACTGATAACATAATATAATACTTTGTATAATACAATCAATAGATAATAATCACTGCTAGAACAGCCTGTCATGTAGTTTTATGCTGACTTAAAAAAAAAAAAAAAGTAATCAAAAGCTGAACTCTCTCCTTTTTGCCAGCTTTTAAACAACATATTCCAGTCTCCCCTGCAGGAGTAGCCCTTCATTGTGTTATAGGTACTTTTATAATGCTCTCATCACAGCAGTATCCATCCATATTTACACTCTGTTTCAGCAACACCTGCTCTTCTGGAAAAAATGGGAGCCATTCCTCTATTCTCTACAGTACTTCATAAGAGTTAGGTTTCAAGTACTTTAGTCAGGGACAGGAGAGAAGCTCTTACAACTTGAATATTTCTGTAATCACTGATAAAAACTGGAAACAGCACAGAAACTGAAGTTCAGTTCCAGGGTACCCGTGCAGGGATGTAGCCATGGGAAGTTCCTTTGCTTCAAGAGAAGGAAATTGCAATGCTTCATTTTCTGGCAGCGCCTTTTATTCTTGAAGCTCTTATGTGGTCTTCATGGCACTGAGACTTGAGTGGCTAACATATGCTGCACAACTGTGCCTGTCAAAGGATAAATTTTGGCTCAAGAATTAATGTATTTATTCTCATATTAAAAAAAAAAAAAAAAAAAAAAAAAAAAAAAAAAAAAAGTTGGGCTGGAGAAACAGCATCTTTTTATGGAGCTGTGAACTGAGAATGAATGGTTGTCCCACTCCATGTCTGCAGAAAGAGGAGCTTCACCAAGCAGAAAACTGAACTTCTCCAACGTGCACCTGGATTTCTGGCATTAGATCAGGTCACGGTAGCAATGCCACACACAGATGTCCCTCCAAAGGACAATGCATCCACTAAGGACTTCTTAGTACCCGCCTGCTTAGCATTTGAGATAAGAGCTTTGGCCACATTAGACAGACTGCAACAATGCACTATTTCATGCACACAACTTGAGGACTTCTGCAAGAGCTAATTGGAAAAGTTTAAAGCAAATCTGTGTTGTGCTTGTACACACCCTTCTAATCGCATCACGAAACTAAAATGTTAGAGAAGACCAACTCCGTTAAGGATGCAAGTAATGATTTTGCAGCTAGTGATCACATCCTTGACTTGAGAACATCTTATAGTCAAACATCTAATAAATCATCAACTTCTGCTACTATCTCCTCTAACTTCCCAAATAATTCTCAAAAATTGAAGGGATTTTCTGGCAGACTTCTGCCCAACTAAAACACTTTTCCTTAAAGCTCAATTTTCCGTGGTGCATTCTGAAAGTATTTACTTCCTAATAATGCTGTAATCTGAACTTTCACTTTATTGCTGTGCTTGTCCAGCTATGTAGCTGGACTATAGCTAAAATACCTGGTTGAGATCTTTTTACCTGTTATGAGGGTTAGAAGTCACCTTTACTGGAAGTCCTAGCTACCCCTAAGTTTTTACAAGTTTTTTTCTTTAATAACTGTGAGATGAATGCTGCATACAAAGATGATCAAATTCACTATAAACAGTACAATGAACCCAATTTTGACTGTTGTCAGGAATCCTTAACATCATTTGGCAATCAACAATACTACCTTTAGTGGAAGACTGTAAAAGAACAGCCTAACCATATATCAAAGTTGTTCTGAAACACCCCAACATTAAATGCCAATTTTACAGCAGCTTATCAACTAGATTTTTTTTTTTTGTTTAGGTAGAAAAATACATTCCAATCAATTCTTGAAAAAGTTTTCCATTTTCTGTTACATGCAAAGTGCGTATTAAAAATGTTGTTTGGAAAACTGGTGATTTGCTTAATTTCTCTTTATATTTTTCTGAGTTTTGTTCAACCACACAGACAACTTTCCATTTGTCTGCCCCTGTTACTGCTTATGCTATGACCTAACATGGTCATCCTCTTCCAATATTGTGAGTCTGACTCTTCTTTACTAACATTAATTGACCTAAAAAAAAAAAAGCACTAACCTATTGTTCCTATTATAAATCATTAGTGAGGAGCATCATATTCTCACAATCCCCCCATATTTCCTTCTTTAAGGATAAAGAGTAAAAAGTACTGCTTACTTTAAAAACATTGTTTATACTTATTATGTGTTTACTACATCATTTAGTATCAAGAACAACAGGAAGCACTAAATGAAATAAAATATCCCAAAGTTTAAATGATTTTGTCACTTTTTCTGGTGTTTTGAGGAAGACAATAAGAAGATCACCTAAGGGGCTGGTCAGGCTGGGTTTTTGCTGGCTTTATTACCCAGCAGATGGAATGGCAAATGTGTGACATACGGAGAGAGCTATCTTATATGCCAGTTTGTTAAACAGATTGTCTTCATCATCTGACCACTGTTAGAAAGGCAATTGAAAACCACAGGCTTCTAGCTTCTCCATAATGAATGTTAAAAATGCAAATATGGAGCCATTTCTCACCCTTCAAAATGACTGTCAAAACCACACATACAGCTAAAAATTCTACGCAAGACAAGATGAGCCAGTATCAACAACAATCCCCATCCTGAAATTCTTCCATGTGACTCAGTGAGAATTTAAATCTTAAGAAACTGGTCCTTGGTTCCCTTTTCATGGGTATTAAGTGAGAAAAGATTTCCAAAGTCTGACAGTGCATACCCACAATAAACACTGCCTCCAACTTAAAAATCTACCAAAAAAAATCCACAAAAACAAATGGAGGGGAAAAAAGTGCTCTTCATCTCTTGGCCTGCACACAATATCTTGGTGTTGGAAAACCAGGGAAATAACTTCTGTTGTATTGTATGTGCTGATAGTGCTGCAACTGTGCAACTGCTACAATTGCAAATAGGATGTAAAGCAAGGTAAATAGCTTGAGTTAGGGGTACCAACATTTCTGAGTACTTGGTGTGTATCAGCTCTCACACTGAGCAAACCAAAGGCCAGTTTTGGGCACAGCAGGGACTCCTTTGCTCCCATTAGGTCATTGACATCACTGGGGCTTTGGTATGTACTGGGGGGTGATATAAGGGAGTTTTACTCAATGCTGACACCGATGTTGCACAGACCTGGGACACCAGGAGCATTACTGTCCTCTCACCTAGCGGCATGCTAAAGGTTCTGCCTTGAGTTTTTTACAACAGGTTTTGAGACTGCCAGAGACAGCTGCACCTGTCCTGTGTGTGGGGCTGGGACTTGGTGGGTATCACCAGCCTTTTCCATGGCACTATGTTCAATTACAGATACACCAATTTTCCTGTCCTGTGTTCCTATATAAGGTAATTATGTGTGTGCTGCTGCTGCTGGATGTTTATATTCTTTTTTTAAAAGGACATTTGAAATAGAACCCCTTATCCACATCAGCAAATTTCATCTTTAAAGCTTTCTTCTTCCCATTAAGCTAAGCCCAGTTAGATGAGAACAAGAAGTCCTACAAGAAGGACAAGACGCACAGGTATGCTCAGAAAGGCACTTGGAAATATTATCATGGAAGAGATGCAAACTTTCCTGCAAGCCTACAGCAATCTCTCTAATGCATATGTTGCTTAGCATGTGAACAGTTGTAATACATTTTAAATCAAGAGAATAACACTCTCCTTCCCTCAGGGAATCTCAAAGGTTACCATTGCTTCAAACACTTGCAAAGAAGCTACACACAGCTCACAGTCACTCGGTTCAGTGCTGAACATAATGCTGGCTTAAGTGTCAGTGAGATGTATTTTACTGAGAAATGCACCATTTCTTTCAAGCATCATTAAGCCATGAACACAAACAATTAGCAGAACTACAACTGCTAGAATCATGCTGTCATACCATTTACATTAATGCAGCCCAATGCCATGACACAGTTTCAGGCTGTGCCACTGGAAGGCATTCATTAATTTTGCCCTCTATGCATTCACTCTGCTCATGTGCCTTATTATTTGAATTTTTTTTTATTTCCATACCATTCCCACACTGCTTTCTTTGGTACATGATTTAACTGAGCCTATGCCTTCAGAAAAAAAAATTAAAGTTTGTCATTTTGAAATTTGAGCCTTTCACTTCATGAAGACATTTAAAACCAAGTAATACTATTTACTACTTTTTAAGATCCTTCCTTTCAGCTGTTTTCTGATTCTTCACAATACTTTGATGCAATTAAATCTCATTACTCTGCCTTTAAAGAAAGGGGAAAAAGACAAAATTAAGTGAGTATCTTAAGGCGCTGTCAATGGGAATGGAGACACAAAAATGAAGACGAATATTTTGGAAGCTTTTTTTACAGGAAAACTTAGGCCTATCTTTTTAAAAAGAAAACTATTTCCTTTGAGTTTTTCTGAGAAGATTGAAATAAAGTGATTTCTTCTGAAAACATTATGTGCCTTCAGTTTTCAGCTCAAGTTTTTTTTAATGAGGTGGCACAGTTTTCTGCTGTGTCATGGATATGGAGATACTTTCTTCCCAGCCATGTTTAGACTTGCAGTTCAACACTCCAGCTGCAGCTTCACATTCACAAAGTTTGAACTAGAGATGCTCCAGTAAAATGCATAAATACACCGAACACCCAAATAACTTCTCTTCTGAATACTGACTGCTGCTGTATTTTCACCTATGTCCATGTTTCAAAAACAACCCATGAGCTTGAGAGCTCAGCAAATGTGGCACGTGAATGAAAAAGCCTGCTCAACCTAAGAAAAGATTGCCAGGCTTGATGCACGCATGATGGGAATCTTTTTGAAAATCACAATGTAGACTCATCACACATAATCTGAAATCAAAGAAGGGCAGACATCCTTCTTATAATATAAAACAGAAAGAAAAATAAATATTGTGTGAGCAAGCCTGGATCCTAACAGCCTAACCTCGAGAACTGTGGAGAACTAGGCAATCAAATGCCATTTCTTAATTTGACATCTTGGGTTGAACAGCTCTTGAATGCTTCTACAATGTGTAAAGCTGCTATAGTCCTGTATCAGACTCAAATCAGAAATTCTTAGTGGAGTTACAGCAGACTATTTCTCAGGTTGATTTCTACTGAATTTATTAGGATTATTTTCAAGAAAGATGACATGCACTGTAAATAAAGATATAATTCAAAATATTAAACTTCATGAAGAATTACTCATGCCATTCTATCTTAACTAGTGGACATTCACAAGCAACAAGGAGCAGTAGAAATCCCCAGGATTTTCTTGAACAGTCCAAAGCAACTCAAAGACAGGAGAAGAAACCCAGAAGCAGAACTATCAGATCAGTCTAATCTTTGATCCTAAATGAAGGGGAATTTTCAAAGTCATTCACATGCCTAAAAGCTTATATTTTTTTCCCATTTTTTTTTCCCCTTTGCTTGTATTCTGTTGTCCATGTATTATAAGAGAAGTACTGCTTCCAGGTCACTTAATTGCTTTTGTAAATCCTTTCTAAAGGCTAGATTTTCAAAGCAGCCTGGTGATCAACACATCCTGATCTCAAAGAAATGAACAGCAACTATATCAAACTTCCATGGCATCCTTCAAACACCCTGTCAGAAAACCAAAACAGTGTCAGAAGACAGAAAAGATTTTATCTAGTACACTTCAGTGACTCATCACAATGAATTTCCCTTAAGAGTTGATGGCAGTGTAGATCACTATTACTTGGAAAAACAAAAGTTGAGTCAACTGCTATTTGCAGTTAGAGATCAGGCTAGGCATGAGGGGGGAAACAAATAATTTTGTTTCTTCTAGTACACTACCTTAGTAGAGGTCTCAACAGGGAATAATAATTATTCTGAATGCATATAATTTTTCTAGAAGGAAATTAGGTCATACTGTGCAACTTGGAGGGCAGACAGTGAAACATGTGAATATTTGCCTCTTAGGTAAGTGGGCTTTAATATCTCCAACACTCACTTTTACAGTATTACCAGTATTTTTAATTGTAAGTGAAATGCTTCCATCATAAGTGATGATCTCCGACAATTAACGCAGTTGCAAACAATCAACTCATACTGCTTTAAAGCTGTTAGCATGGAAGGATTTATCCTAAAATGCTGCTAAGAATGCACCCTTGTTTCTAACCGGAATTTGTCTTTTGTCTCTTTTAAATTATATTCTGAATATTTTTCAATGGTTTAAATTAACTTGAGGAACTAAAAAAATTAATAAAGATCACTCAGTTAATTCATTGACATACCCCCCAACCTCCACCCCAAACTATACATACAAGACTGAGAAGATCCACCTTTGTCTTAAAACATGGTTAGAATTCAGTGATTTCAGTAGGAGCTGATTTAGGTCAATGCTGAAATTTGGAAATCTGATCTCAATTATTCATCATCAGATTCAGTATAAATTGCAACAGATATGAAAAAGCAAGAAAAAAATTCTCCCCGACTTTTTTTTTTTTTAAAATCCCATTACACCTGCCAATGAATCTTCCTAATTAATACACATTCATTTCTTTGAATACTGTATCTTCATCAAAGCTTTCATCAAAACTGCATGCAGAAGATGTTAACCTTTAAAATCTGCCCTTCAGTGCAGCTTAAATTACTCTGTTCATTGTTAACCCAAGGAGCTGAATATCACAAGTGCTTTAATCACTGAAATTAAAATTGGTAGTTGTGAGAAGACAAGGAAAAAAATATTTTCTGATTTTATATGCTTAGGTTCTCTTACATGTAGAGTTCAACACATCACGAGAGTTTTTCTTCACTGCAACTTCTACTGCTGCAATAGTTGGCCACAGATTTTACTGTGCTTAGTTAAGTAAAGGCATCAACAGAGACAGCAAAGCACCTTTTACTGTATCAGCAGCAAATTTGTGAGTAGTCATCAGAATTTTTTAAACTCAGGAAATTATCTTTAGACTTGCACAGTTTACACAGGAAAACAGATGGACTTATTCAGTGACTTACTGCAAGAAGCAAGCAGCTTGTGGGTTGGATGGAGAATGTGAGTCTGATTAATGAGAAATCTTTTGCTCAGAGCACAGGAGTCAAGTAGGACTGTCATTAGACCATTTATTTGTGCCTTGCTTTATATTAAACAAGTGCTTCTAGAAGGAAGGATACAGAAAAATCTGTAGGGGTGTGCAAATCCCAGCTTGTTACAGACAGATGCTATCAGGAAAGTGATACACACACCAAGGATCACATCTGTACATCTGACTCATGTCAGGAGTGAAATCCTTCACATCGTGATGAAAGGTATAAGAACCTGGCCCAGCAGGAGCAGGTATCAGATATCCTGCATCCCAGAGCAGGAACTGAGGACCAAAACTTGAGCTCTTTGATGGAGTCTTAACACAATCCTTCCAACTATCTTTGCATGAAAACTATGAAAGCAAAGTAGAATGAATATGTGAATGAGCTCTTGTTCAGCCTAGAGACATCACCTCCTGTAACTAAAAGAACCAACAAATTCTGAAAAGCTATGAAAAAGAAAAGTAATTGCAATACTTCTGTTTCTAAAAAAAAAAAAAAAAAAAAAAAAAAATGCAAAAATTTTGTTTAAAAAAAAAAAAAAAAAAAAAAAAAATAGTATGTACTGGTCACTGCCTTCTTCCTATAACTGAGAAACTAGTTTGGATTCTTAAATTAGGGAGAAAATAAAATCAAGGTTCACTTGCATATGAAAAACAAATGAAAATATACAAAAAGTAATTCTTGCTTTCAATAGTGATCGTGCCACAGGCTTCCTGGCTACTACACCTGTGTGTGCTCTTTGGATGACAGTGCAGAGGATGCAACAATACATTTGGTAATCTGTGGATGTGTGCTCACTGCTGCAGGGATGCCACATCTCCCCACAGCAGTGTTTTGCAGTCAGCAGGAGCATGGCTCTGCTGAAAGTTACACTTAAGACACGTGTACAAAGCTTTGGAGAGAAAAAAACTCAGAGAGGGTTAAAGACATGAACACAATTGGAATTCATGCACTCATATCAGCGAATCTCTTTTGACTGGCGCCACATCCATATGTTTGCATTTTTCATTGTGGGCACATGTTTCCCACTGACCCACACGCAGGACGGGCACTTGGGTCAGTAACACGACACAGACTGTGAGAGGCCAGGTGATCATTGTGATAGCATCATTCTCCAAAATGATAGTATTATTTGGAGGATAATAATTTTAAGCAACTCTTATAACAGAAATTGCATTATGCTTCCTCTGCTGTCATGAAACAAAAGAAAACATCTAAAAAGATCGATCACACAAAGCCAGTAGTAAAAGCCAGTGTAAAAACCTTGCAATTGTCTTTTTATTACTCTATCAACTGACTTCCTTTTTTTCCCCTCTACCTCTGAAGGAATAAAGAATGACAGTAAATTAACTATTTATAGTTATAAAAATAGTGACTTCCATCTGCTATAAGTTGGAACTGCTGTCCCAACAACTTGCATGCTTGATGAGATATGAACAGCAGAATATAATTAGGTAATGTGAGTGACATATAGGCACTTTTCCCTAAAATACTCTTTGAAAAAAATAATATTAATATGCCAACCTGACAGTACATGCTAGGTATACCCAGAAAATGAGAGGACTTAAAACATTTTATGGAACATTATCTGGACTATTTTTTCCCCTTTGGAGAGCTCTAGAGACTCATATCTCAGCATTGCCACCCACAAATGAGTACATTACTAAGACAAGCAGCAAGCAAGTTTAATAATAGATAATATTTAGACAATGATACTAAGAGTCTGGGGAAAAAAACCACAAGATTAGAGTACAGCTGTTCTCATTTTTAGCCTGAAGTGTCTGAGCAACAATTAAAACTTCTTAAAGGGTTTATGTGATACCTCATAGAACCATCTATTTTTCACGCAACTCTGATTTTTAAAAACCTAAATAACAATTCAATTATCCATTGTAATATACAGTAGAGGCACTGCTGTCAAATGAAGATCTCACTGAAAATAACAACTGGCAAACCAAGGCATTCCGTCGTTTTCAGAAATATTAACTCCCAAATGAGCACATCTACACTTTGTGAGAAAATACACTAAATAAATGAGCTTCTCACTTTATCTTACTGTGCATGAGTCTTTCCATTTAGGAAACCCCTAAAGACTTGTCCTTTAGGTTATATTGGGAGAAGTTGCACTGTTAGTGTTTAAATTATAACAGTTCTTCAGAAAAGATTTTTCTGAGGAACTTTTGTCAATAATATTTTTTTCATGTGGAAGAGGAGAAACAAAATTATATTTAAATATGCCTTGAGGTCTAGCAAATAATTTAGCAGCCAAGGTCTTCTAGAGGTACTCAGAAAAAACAGAACTTCTCACAAATATCCAGACGTTATGGACAGCTCATCAGCAGCCAGAGGTTTTGTTTCTTTAGGAGAATCAAATCCCTTTGCTTCATCACAGAGAAAAATATGACTTTAAGTTATACTGTAAGTACTTTATCATACTTTCTCTTCAATTCCATTTATTTTCCACAGACAATCAGCACTTTTGAAAGGGACATTCTCTTTTTCCCCTGAACAATTCCAACTGTAAGATGTTTGTCTCACAAGTCAGTGACTGAGCAAAAGCAGAAATTCTAATTTAAATGCCAACAGATTTTCATTTTCAGAAGAGTCCAGGTGATTACTCCACTGAAACAAATGCATAGGAAAGAAGCTCCCAAGAAATAAGTTTTTAAATAATCTCTTCCAGCATAGGAGTACATTTCTATTTTATTTAATCATTGCAGGCATTAACTCTTAATAAACACTCATAAATAAAGTAAGGTTAAGTAGTATGATGATAATCACCTTTTATTATTTGCTGAGGACAACAAAATCTTCCATTTGGATTTGTTTCAAATGATTGTGGCTAATCCTACCATTCACCTTTCTAGAAGAACTAAATGTGGGGTCATAATGGATCCCTAAATGCCACTGACTGCAAGGGTACTCAGGTTCCCAAAAGGTTCTGGCATCTGAGGAGAAACCTCTGCCTTCTATTGTGAGACAGGCTACAATTACATTGACTACACTGAGGAATGAATCACTTTTCACATTATGCTTATTGAAGAAGTCCTCACTTTTCCAATATGGACAATACCTCTGTAATGAAGGTTAAAACACATTGTTTCCCCTGCTGACCCTTCAGCACATAATTAGTGAATTAAAGAATATGTGAATGATCAAGTTGGAAAAACTGTTGACAATTAAAGCCAGGGTAGGGTGAGTTTGTTCATATTTTGTCACAATTGAAAAGTTAGAAGCACAGGCAGGTGATCTACCTACCTGCAATCACCATGAAGTGCACCCATGCAGACATAAGGCTTCCTAAATGCAGGACTCAGTGGTTCCATTTCCCACCGTAATATATCCTTTATTTATGCACATACAAAGTGATGTGCTCATGGCCTTTAAAGATTGCATCCACAGTGCTCTGCAACTCCCTTGTATTTCTGAACTCTCATCCTCCCATTGGTGGACAGAGCTGTAACACAACAGTGTTTGCCTGTTCAAAGGATTGCAAACTCATTTTAACAATCCATTTCAACTTAGGAGGGATGGGATGGGCTTATTGCACGCGCATGAGATTTCATAAAACAATTTGTACAGGTGTTTTCTTTCTTTCAGTTGTTTATTTTTGCTTGTATGCATCTTAGGAAAGGCCAGGCATGAAATTGGAGCTGTAAAGTAAGTCAGAATTTATTGATACAACTCTGCTCTGAGAGCTCAATAGGTGTGCAGCAAAGCAAGAAGGGTAAAGGGGCTGAATTATTCATTGAACCTTTAAGCATCAACAAATAACACTTACAGTGAAGAATGCCTGTTTTGCAATAGTAGGTGTGAAATGTACACATAAAAGAAAATGGATGTTACAAAGCTTGTCCTTTCAGACTCTCAACCATTGAATCTTTTTCTTATTAGAAATTTTGAGGGGAAATAAGACTACCAAGTTATTTACAGGAGGTACATAGCACAATTTTTTTTAAATTTTACTTAGAGTAACATCTAACATCTTGAATACTGTACCTACTGTATCAACTTCAAGGGAAAAGAAAAACTGGTGAAAACTATTAGAAGGAAAAGCCCTTTTAATCAATCACAGTGTTGCCATAAACCAGCTGTTATTAGCCTAAACTTAGTATAACAAATGAAAATGTGTGAACAACACCTAACAAACTATATATATAAAAATATGTAACAGATACTACAACATGAGCAAATTGTTACTTTTAAGTTCCAGCTTCCATAACTAATTCCACTTTCTGATAACTTACCCAATCCTTTCAGTGAAAAATTATCTTTGAGCTAAAAAATAATTATTTTCCTATTTTTCAGGTATTTAAATTTTAAAAGAATATATTTTCTTCTCTATGCTCACATCTGTAGCCAGATCCATTTTATGAGGACAGCCATTCAATTAATTGATAAATCTGAAACACTCTGTTGATAAAGTCAGGCAGCTGCAAAACTTTGTAACAATGCAAAAGGAAAGCTGATATTACACAAAAAGACGCAATATTGTTTTCAGATTGAATTATCCTTTGACCAAAGGTATTTATGTTGCAGTTTTACTATTTGCTATTTTTCGACAGATCCAGTAACATTAACACTGCTCATCCTCAACTAGCTTTCAGTGTTCATGCTTTGATACTTTGATTTTTTTAAATTTCATCTGCTGCAGGCCTAATCCTAACAAATCACTGCTATTTCTTCTGAAGGATCACTTGCAGTATCATTTGGGAAAAAAAGAAAATAAATTTACACTATCTGTTCTGTTTTCATTTTGTACCTCAGTGAGTTAAAATCTTATCCTTTTCCTTTTAATTTTCATTGTCGTTTGCTTCCTCATAAAGAGTTTCCAAGTCTCCTGCCTGCTGCTTATGAAACAGAGAACACAGAAGGAAATAGGTAAAATTGTGGCAACCCAGCATCCTACCACTGACAGCAGCCAAGAACTAATGCCCAGGGCAGGGTTAAAGACTCTGGGCAACCACACATTTATAGTTCCCAGATTTGCTACCCCAGCCTTCAGAGGGGAGTTTGTAGATTTCTACCTTGGCTTTTCTTTGTGATTCCTCAAGAATGCCATGTATGAATGAGTTAGGAACTGCTGCTCTTAACAAAAGCAAGAAAGCAAGGCATGGAAACTTTATTCCCTGCAGACCACATCAAAACGCCACAAAGATGCCCAAATACACTGGCCCTGCTTGCTGCTGCTGTCAAAAACCAATGCACCTGCAGCAGAAACAGAAGTGTGCCCCAGGCCCAGAGAACGCAGCTCAGTGTTAGGAGTACAGAACTGGCACAGCCATCCAGACACACATTTCTAACCAGTGCTCCTGCTGTGGCTTTACTAACCCTTCCACAGAGGGTGGGCAACACGTGTTGGTAATCTCTCATAACTGCAGCAATCACAGCAGAAAGAATAATGGCGACATTTGACATGGCAGTAAGAGTATTGCATCACTTCATAAAAAACATTTCCAGCACCATCACCCGTATTCCAGCGTGGTACAGCTTCCCACATGTGACAAAAATAATTTCCTTAGTGAGTTATCACGTGTAAACATCTGCGTGTGCTTTACCTACGCCAGGCCCACCTACCACCATAAAGTAAGAGTTTAGAGTTTGAAGCTCTCTAAGAGTAAAACTAGATTGTGATAAATTCTCCTCTCGTTTCCTAATAATATAACCTTCATGTAAAAGAAAGTCTCTCTCTTGTCTTGAAGTCCACACAAAAGTAATAGTGTTTCCAGAAAATGGAATAATTAAATTGCACTTCTACTTTTAATTAACTGCAGCAACTATTTATTATTTTGCTGTACTACAAAGAATGAGAGCTATGTATGAAATGAAATAAAAATAAAATCAAGCTTTTCATTTAATTCAATGTTATGCCTTTGGCACAAGTTTTGTGAACTCCTTGATACCACTGCGAAAACAAACAGTTGGCTTTTACAGAAGGATTTTGTAAATGTGAGATCTCAAGCAAGAGCAGAGTCCTGTTACTGTAGGACTTATGTTAAGTCATAAGGACCATTATTATCTGAATAATTTCCACTTTAGTAGCCAAGATGATAGGGGTACAAAAGTGTAAAGCAAAGTCATAAAGCAAATCAGGGGCAAAATATTCACAAACAGTTGATTTACCACTGCATCCACTGGAACGGTGGATGTGCTGCCCTCCTGCTTGTTGTCCTCACTGGGAAGCCCAGGGCTGCTTTCAGAAGGACCAGATCTTCCTTGCTTTTAAAAGGATAAGCTCTGCCTGGACATTTGCCTGCTGCTGAAGAGGATGGTTCAGGATTGTATTGCCTTAAGAATGTTTATTACAACAACTAGGAGAACTGAAGCAGAAACCCCTAGGGACCAATTCTGCTTTTGCAGAAGGGTATGAGTGACCTACCACCAGAGCTCATGGCCACCATGTGGAACCTGCTTTGCCCCAGGAACACTTCCAGAATTAACTGAGCTGGAACTGAACTGTAGGAAAAGATCATGTGAAATTACTTCATAATGAAGTATAATTTCCTTCTCACTCTTCTATAGTCTATTCTCTATAGTCTTCACTCTGTGCAATACTTCAAGCATAGGTCTGCTCTGCTAGGAAGAAGTGGATCTACAATCTGCATCAGATTTTTTTCCTATCTTTTATCTTTACATATTTTGAGTCAGCAGTTAGACCCCACAAGGAGAATGCAGCCTCATTACTCTTTGCTCTGTATCACAGAGATTTTAGAATGCCACCTAGTCCTGTCTCCAGACTGACATCCTGTACAATATTTATTAACTTCTGGCTAGTGAGTGCATGTTCCCTTTTATGTCCTTTATCCCATGTTATTGTTATTCTATACTTCTCTAGGTGTAACTGGAAATCCATCTATCCAGCTTGAGGCCAAGCTTGTCTAAATCACTCCCAACTTCACTGCTTTCTTCAGCAGTTCCAGCTCAACAGAAGATTTAATCACGTTTCAAAGTTCTTTCTCTTAAATCTTTAATCACATACCAAACAAAATGCTGCTTAATAGATTCCTATCGGGAACACAATCATATCACCACCCTTGTATCGAACTACATCCCCTCACATACTTTCTGGCTGCTACTCTCTGATACGACCCTCAGTCCTCTGCCACATTTTCTAGCTTTGACCTTTAGTTATTTAAGGCTGAATCCCAACCAGTAATTCAGTTAACTTGCCTGCTGTCAACCCAGAGAGAAGAGAAACCTTTTAACATCTCTCCACAAAGTTTACTGTATGAAATCCTCCAAAACTTCAGGGGGGAAAAAAAAAGAAAAAGAGGAAAAATTGCATGCTGCAAACCATCCACTGCCAGAGATGTCTATCAAAGGGATCACTCTCTAAGCTCCAGATGGCAGGTCTCCTACAGGAAGCAGCTGGTCCTTTGGCAGCATGTCCTCAAAAAGTGCCAATGGCTAAGTCTGTCTGTGGTAATTCATGGCCACCACAGGAATTTTATGCTGAAATTATTTCAGCTGTACAAGCCAAGCCTTTGCTCTTCAGCAGACCAGAGACAGTAGCCAGACCCACTGCTCAATCACGTACCCTTTCCATGTCTTCTCTGTGAGGGGGCACATGGGGGTACTGTGTCCTTTGAACCGATTTTAACATAACCACAAAAGTTGGTGAACTTTATTTATCAGTCAAGGCACTGTCTGCAACTTTGTGCAGTGATGTGTTACTGCCTGTAAAACAGCCACCAAACCTATGGAAATAAGGTGCGTAGGAAAATGAACACTAGGTCATCTCTCACACTCAGGGGATGATAACCCTGATTTCCTTACTTGATGGTTTTATTCAGCCCTTTAGCAGAGGAATTATAATTTAGGTTCAATATTTCTTGTTTTATTACCATTTCTAAACTTAATATATTCCATTGATTAAAAGCTAACCATACAAAGATTTTGTTTTCAAATTCCTCTTATTTCTGAGCAGCATATTTGGTACATTACATACATCTGATTTCCTCCTTTCTTGCACTGTACCAGTCCTCTGGAATCTCCTTGGGACAGGAGGGAGGAAGCTTGCTTTCCCTCACACTTTTAAAGCCATAAAATGTGTAGCTCCTCTCTCTCTTTTTTTATAGCACTCTCCTCAACACTTTGAAGATGTAAGATGACCACCCAACTTCTGCAACCAGCAACCCAACCCTGTGGGTGTCCAGCAGACTTGTTCTGCCCTAGTGTGCAATGCACTCACAACTCATAGCATTGATCTTCCTAAATCAGCTGCAACACAGAGAATGCAATTCCCTAAATATTAGAACACCTTCTAACTTACCTGAGCACAGTAACAGCTTAGGAACCAGACAATGACACACAATGTCAAGACTTCCAGTCGGGCTGCAAAGCCCTGCTCGCTCCACACATCAGTGGTACCAGCTGTAGCCCAATTAAACTCAACAGTGCACAGGTGTTCCCAGAAATGAGTAACAAAAGCAAACTCCCCTTTAGGGTTCTGAAAAAAAATTAAGAGTTCTTTAGCTTCTTTAGGTGTCCGAACACCAAATGGATTGGAAATCAGAAAGAAAGTGACATACAGAGGAATAACAATAATATGAATTACAACCTAATGTAATTCAATATATGTTTAGACTAGAAAATATGTATTGTTCATAGTTTACCTGTACAAACCGAGACTCATGAAACATTTTAGGTCCACTTTTGTTTTAGCTCTATGTTAAAGGACTTAATCTAACCTAGGAAAATAGCATGTATCATCCAAAGGACAAATGCAGTGTTTCTAAATAATATTCTAAAGCTTCTTTTATCAACAATTAACAGCTATCTACAGCAAAGACAATTTGGTGTAAAGGTAACTCAACTACATATCTACAATTCTGGGCAATATTTCAGTGTGTTTGTGAACCAAATGGAATCAATTCTCAGAAGTTAGGAAACAGAAAATGTGATCATCTCATTTTAAAAATGTAAAAAAGTTCCCAACTGCAATATCCCAAAGGGCTAATTGAAAGACAAAAGGAAGGAAAACAATTCTATGGAAATGTATTAATGGAAAAAAAAAAGCGGCTATATTAAATTCACATGAGAATAACCTGTTTAAGAAACACGCTTCATTTTCATGCTAAGAAATTCATCAAGATGAAGATTTGGAGAGTTTTATTCACCAGTAAAACATTATTACATTATACCAATAAACTTGCTCCAACAAAATGAGCAAATGTATGTTTATTAATTAAACTACTGGAGAGCCAAGATACTACAGTAGAGTTGTCAGCATATAGGATTCATAGATTCACATTCTCTTAATAAAAATAAGATTATTTTTATATAATATAAAGTAATATACCAAGTAATTGATCTTATTTTCTTAACAGAAGTTATAAAAGAAGCTGTGGGGCTGTACAGCAAGCACAAACAACAAAAAATTAATAACACTTTGAATGACAGCCTTTTCAATTTAAGGCAATATTTACCTCTATTAATAGAGCCAGCCGATATCATAAAATATAAGTAACAGATGGTCAATTGTATTATAAATTTTTCTAATATACTAATGGGCAACACAGCAGATTTTCAGTTCATAAAAAGATATTAATTAGTAATACTATTAATACTCATGGAACAGAATTTTTTGGTCATTTTATAAGGCAACAATAGTTCTACAAAATGAATAGGTCAATAAATAAGAATGGGTGTTCAGAAACTCAAGACAGTTAAAATCATAAAGGAAAATAATACAGATTCATTTGGTAGACCATGAAAAACATTAATTCCTAAAACAGTCGTTTCAACTGCAGCATGATTATGTGGAATATTTTTGGTCCTGCTGCTGGGTAGATATAATGAACTCAGTAACAGATGCCATTTTTAATAGTTTTGCTTACCTGACATGTTACCGGTTAAGAAAGACAAAGAGTGAACAAGCACGTTGGTCTTTACTAATGAACACAGAAATGGGAAAAGGGAGCTCAAGAGAGATTTTGCAAGCCCTCAGAAGCAGTTTGGAAAAGTAGTGATCCTGGGTAATAGATCTCATGTATTCAGCCAAACTCTGTGATGTTTTAAGTTGAAATTTAAGAATGAAATAAGGCAGGAGAAACAATATATTGTGAACTAAAGACGGCAAGTGGATGACTGAATCTCTGGGACCAGAAACCAGAATTTCATACTGTGCTTTTCATGTCAGTGTCTATGACTCTTTACTGACCCATGCTTACTGCATGAAAACAAAGCACTTCCAAAGAGACAAAAAGAGACAAAGTTCCACACACCTCCTGAAAAATCTATTCACATAAATTCTTTTTATTTACTCTGGAGGAAAAGGCTCACAGACAGGATTGGATCTTTCTTGCTGAGCTCAGATCACACCCCCTCCTTTGTAAACAGCTGATGCAAATCGCAATACTTAGACTGAAAAAAAGTTTTTCAAAGCAATAATAATTCATGGGTTTTTTTTCAAACTGCATGCAAAAATAATGATCCCTTTCTCTCATTCTAAATAGGATTGCAGATGATATTTGATGATAATTGCACTTGAGAAATCCTTTTTTTTTTTTTTTTTTAAATTGGATTTGCATGGAAATAGAAACCTGAGTGTGAAAATCTGCAAAGTGTGTCTGCAGGTTTCATAAGACTTAGTCCATTGTATCAGTTATACAGTGTGAAGGTCAGTGAGAAATTGGCCTTTCAAAAAGCTTTTCACACACTTGGTCTGGTTCCCTGCCAAGTGCCAAATGGGAATCTCATAAACTCTGGAAAATCAGTGTTGTAGACACCTCAAAACTTCTGCCTAGGTCCAGTTTGAAAAAGAGATTTTTGGTTTTTTTAGAATAGAATTTATGCTTTTCCAGGACTACTGTGCATTGTCAAAGACTCAAATGGTCAAAGGCATCGTAAATCTGTCACGAAGGTGAAAGCCAAGAGAAGGTGACATGATGTCACAACTGTCATAAGCAGTGACAGTTTCCTTGTTCAGGGCTTGGAAACACTGGTACACTGCTAATGAGATACAGTGGTTTATGGCTGCTTTCAGAAGCTACTCTGAGTTAACAGGGGCAGAACAGCTCTCTTCTAAAAACTTGCTTAATACTGGGGAATAACCAATCGAGAAATTAATTAATTTTTTCAACCTTTTAATTCATTACTTTTCTTCTTGGTAGCCTGTAAACTCAACTATTGTGCTAGGGACAGTGCATGTAGCTGATATTTTCAGAGAAGAAAATAGAGAGACTTTGTTTTCCCTCTTTGATAGTTCATGAGATTTTGGTAAAATGGCTGCAGTCAAGCCTGGACTTGGTAGGTATCAGATTACAAAGGCTGGGTGCAGATGTGCCCTTTGGCATTTTCGTTAAAAATATTTTTCAATAACACTAGTGGAGAGATTCTGGAGAGATTACATTAGGGTGACAAAGTATCTTCCAAACCAGCTCTAGGAAAATGAACATTAAAGAAAAGCTAAAGGTACCCTTAAGTATGTCATACGTGTTGTCAGGTAAGTATTACACTTGTGATACACAATTTATTTAAAAGGTAGATTATACGTGGCAGCAACTATCACATAAACACAAATTGGTTTGTGGTTGCTGGGTTGGTTTTTTTGTCACAATCCCTGAGCAAGAGGTTGAGGGGAGATAGAAAAATACAGCTCAAAACAGTTCAGCCACGACCCTCCCAGGCATGAGACTGAAGTGATTACATCACTCTTAGTGAGCTACAAAAACTTCTCAATAAGAGAAGAAACAGAAGCAGTTCCACCATTAAATGTAAATCTGAGGGAACAAGGGAGCCTTAACAGACACTTACTTCCTTCTAGAGGAAGCATGACAATTTGGTCCTTAATTTCAGCAGTAACCCACTATTTTTTCCGAGTTTCATTCCACTGGTCTGGAGGGCTTTTCTATAAAGCTTGGAGATGAAACAGAAATAAAATAAAAATATAGAAATACTTTTGATTGCAAGTACAACCAAGGGAGAACTTAATTTCAAAAAGCCTTAAAAGACATTAAAATGTTATCTTTTTTCCCTCCCCTCATTATACAACAGTAGATAATCCTCTGAATTACAAGTCACGTTCTACATATAGTCTTAAATTACGTTGCTAAAATATTGATACAGCCAGACCTGGTTAATTCAAGCCAGTTTTGCTTCTCATTAAGATTTAACAGAGGCTGAAGCATTTATGGTATAATGTCATGCAGACTTAGGGACAAAGGGAATACAGCGAGTGTGAATTAGGTGAGAATACAACAGCAACTGAATTACTTTAGAAACAAAGAGAATATCTGATGTGGAGAAAACAATGTTCTCTTGGGCTAATGGTAAGGGGTGAAGAAAAGGCCAGCCACCCTTCTCAGAGAGTTTCCATTCAAGAAAGACTTTGGTGGCCCCTTCTCATCTGCCACCATCTCCGCCCAGTGGGTGCCACTGGTGTGCATCAAACACCTCCCTGAATGCCACACAAGCCTCTCTACCTCTCAGGTGACCCCATTTCAACTCCAGCCCCCCATCACAGCTACATGGTGGGCCCTGGGCTCTGGGCTGCACAAACAGACAAGGTGGTAAATCTAAATGCACTTTTAATTCTGTGGGGAAATAGTTCAAGTAACTGCATTAAAAAAACACTTCACAAAGTCATCACTTTGCAGAATGGCAGCACATGCACTGTAGCTTTATTATCAACGTAAGATACAACTTCATTTAATCCAGAAGAAACACCAGCATGTAGTAATTGTGACAAGGATAACAAATGTATCCTGAGAAGTGTTGCAAAGATGTGACAGAGATGTTCCAGGCAATTGTAAATTGCCTGTACTATCACAGATTGCAGAGCAAAAAACAGCAGCAAAATACCTTTAGAGCAAGAACTTTAATGAGGCAAGAATAAGCAAAAACTTTCACAAGCTCAGATCCAGTTCCAAGATACTCAGCTGAAATATGATTGCCGTTAAGGCTGTTACTTCCTATCAGAAAATTGCCTAACCTGAAGACTAAGTGGCACGACACAAACTTAGGCAAAAAAATACCAAGGTTTTCATTCTTATAGAATCCAAGTACCCAATGATGAATAAAGTTGTTCATGAGAAAAGTATTTGTTACAAAATACAGAAATTGGAAAATCCAAATAATTGCAGATTAAAAAAAGCACACTCCAACCACATTCCTACCAAACTGAATCTCTCAACAATAATAAAAAAAAAATCTAAAAATATAAATCAAACATTGAACCTAGTAGATAAGAGAACCTGCTGGTCTACATGGTGACCATGCATTACTCCCTCAAAGTAGTTGCAAAAGCATGGGAATATCAAGAAGGCGAAAAGAAACATTCTTACTGATGAATTGTAAAGTTATTATTAAATTCCACAGGGAAACAGCAAATGCTATCTTTACCAATATGCTACTGGAATCTGCAGAAATGTTAATTTGGAATTAATTCATTTAATTTATTTAGAAAAAAAAAACAGGTAAGTTTTCTTAGTATTTCTGAGTTTGAAGAAGACGTCTCCCTCAGGGTTCCAGCAACAGGAATAAATGTGCAGTAAATCTACACACAATGTTTTAAAATTAGAAAATCTGTAATCACCCCCAAATTTGCCTGTTACGGCCACTTACAGATAGAGAACATTTATAGTTTAGGCATTTCAGGAGCTTGTTTAAGTGAAATGACACAGCTCCAGGAAGACAGAGGCTTTGTTTCACCAGAAAAGAAGTCCACTCCCTGTGTGCAGTGACAAAACCAGAATTTCCCTGACTGAACATTTATCCTTCACCTATCCCACTGCCTTTCTGCCAGCAGAAAAGATGAACACATCCTCCCATAACATCAGACTACACCATCCATCTCACTAATAATTAAAGAGCAGATAAATGATTCCTTTTTTTTTAATGTACATCAGAACCAGATTTCTTAAAAATGCAAAAATCAAAGAATATAACTCACACTGGGCATACTAATTCTCACTGCATTTGAAGGCACTTCCAGGCCTTACAGCAGAACTAAGACTTAAGTCTCCAATCTGTTTCACAAAAGGAGCTTGATATCTCATCTGCAGCATTTCTGAGTGGGGCAGCTCCACACAGCTCTACAGAGGTTAAATGAACTAGAGACTAAAATTCTGCAAACCCTCCTTGAGCAAAAAGCTACGCTGCAGCTAACAGCTTAACTGTGATGAGGTAAGGGAAATTTTATGGTGACACAGGACTTTTCACTTGCGCTCTTACTTCTGACAAACGCAGAGTGTATAAATAGTAAATAAATCACAGGTCTCTATTATTTATCATGCAGCAACCTGGAACTTCCTTCTGACATCTACAGAAAAGTAACTAAAATATTCACAAGTGTCCTAGTTTTCAGTATTCACTACAACTGTAGTGAATAACTACAACTGCAACCAAGCTCTGCTGGTTTCACACAGAAGTCTTAGCTGGTTCCCTCAGAGAGGAGCAAGGCAGAATCAGAACAAGGGTGCTCTCCACAAAGGCACCACTGCTCAGCTGCTTTCCAGTTCCTCTGGTTTCACCAGGTAGCATGACACTGTCATGGGGCTATGCAAAACCAGGAGGCACTACCAATTTTTCCTACTTCTGCATTCGAAAACCAACCAACCTTCCCAACTTGTGTGTGAGAGAAGAGGAAGAGAATTCTGCTAAACAGGAAAGAGACTCTGATACTGAAATATAAAGTAAATATAGAAGCTTGAAGACAAGAGTAAACTAATTTTTGGAAATTTTCTAAGTTAAGGCTACAAATGTGACTACCAGGACAATGCTGAATGGTCCAGTAAATGGCTACAAGATACCCTAGTAAAATTAGTATGAAAAAATTATGTTATCACTGTCCAAATAGATTGCTACTTAGGCATAATTAAGTGAAAAATTCAGAGAACATATTCTTTAGATTTATGGGAAAGACTCATTAAAAAGTTGTGAACAACATGTCAAATTGAATGACAGAAATTATATTAAAATACTGAAAATACAATGTTAGTGGGTTTTGAGAAAAGAAACTATCACTGGGTTAATATTGAGAACTGCATGTTCCTTCTACAGCTTCTTTGCGTAGTGGTTCAGACTACTGCTTTTTAGGTGGGAGGACAGATCCTACTTCCAGTTATTATTAGTATTACCACTGTTGTTATTATTAAATCAAACCTCACTTTTACACATTATCCAGTGGTAACAAAAGAGGCAACACCTCATATATGAGAAAAAGAAAGACTTTTAGCTGATAAGCAGTGAAGCAGACCAGAGATGGTCAAAAAGGAAAGGACTAAATTAAAGTTTGAAGTTTTTGCACATCCTCCAAAATGAAAAAGACAAAATACTACAGGAAAAGTGTCTTCCATGAAGAGCCTGATTTATTCAAAAAGAAAGCAAAGATTTGAAATATGTATAATGAGATATCACTTATTGTACTTCAGCCTTTGTAGAAGAGTCTTATTCTTTTATGTTGGTTATCCACATCTAACAAAATGGCTGGTGTAAGTTTGGTGCTAACTGCAAGTCCCATTCTTAAGCCTTCCCTTTTGGTCCCTGGGCAGACTGACTGAAGGCCTGCCACTGTTCTCATTCGTGATGACTCCTGGGTGGGAGTTATGGCATGACGACTGCGCATTTGGTAAACACCTGACACGGGTCCAAGACCCTGCCTTAGATGGAGTGCACAACACAGAAGAAAAGGCAGCTTTAATGTCTTTATGCTGCTTTATGGCACTTAAGGTCAGGCTATGCCTGAACACATGTAAGTCTTTCCAGACAAAACTGACCTGTCAAGATTCTTTGAGCCAAAGAGTCAGTTTATACTGGACTGGCACTTCCTTTGATGTGACTGCGACATTTCTCATTTGTATACTAAGAATTCTGCACACACTGTTACAGCTCTTCTATCTAGAAGTCCACAGTTTGGGTTCTGCTTGGGCAGGAACATTTAGGTCCAGGCATCATTCACTTTAGAAAAGAAATTTTTTCTTCACTCGTCACTGCTGCCCCCAAAACAACCAATTTTCTAAATTGTCTTCCACAGACAAGGAACTGCAAATGAGGAATGATTCATCATTCAGTTCCCCCCAAAGGATTTAGTGTGATGAGACATGTAGAGGCACTAATAGACTGTGAAAGAAGTGTGGGCTAAACTAATTGAGTAGTATCGATCCACCAGTGCCAGGGAGATTATCATGAGCGCCTACAAGTCCTCACAATATGGAAGATTTGAGAAGAAGTGAGTGGATTGAGAAAAAATTCAATCCTCCAACTAACTCTCAACTGTGCATTTAACAACCCTGTTACAGTAATACTTAACACACACACTGCATAGCCTGATTTATCTTCGGAGCTTCACAAATATTAGCTAATTAATCTTTCACCATTGTAGTTTCACTCCACAGCACATCTTAATTTTTCTTTATAATTGAAGCTAAAGATTTAAACTGGCACAGAACTGTGCATTATTTCTAAGGAAAACGTTCCATGACCTCATCCTACTTAATTTGTCACAGCAAAAAACTTTAAAAAAAACGGAGAGAGAAAATATGCATATTTATAGAATGAACTACAATAATTTCTCTGATTACTATTTAAAATAAAATGCATGTTGACAGTCATAACAGTCAGTAATCCTGTTTTACTGGAAGTTTAATGAGGGATTTGTAGTTGAAGTTGGTACTTTTGCATTGCAGCCGGCTGAAGTGCTCAAGTGTCAAGCACTGACTGATTACTGTCTAATTACAGACCCATAAACAACTTTATATGGCTACAGAATTATTCCCCTAGGTCTTCACAGTGTAACCATGAAGATTAATTTTGAAGAGGTGCTTAACTTGTGCACTATATTTGACATAAAGTTTTCTTGTTGGACATTTTGGCATTAGCTCTGTTTAAAATCTGGATGAAACTTTCCCAGATATCTTTGCAACAAAAAGCTTTGTCTCTTGCCTCTGAAAATTATTTATTAATTTATTTTTAACCCTAGACCTTACTTGCCATTGAAGCTGAAAATCGCATTAAGAGATATGGCAGTTTTGTGAACACATAAATTTTAGCTCAAGACAAGAAAAAAACAATTCACTGCAACTCAGTTGTGAAGGGGTAGAAAATTTAGTGTGTGTGCTCAGTGTGTCACTTCTTACTCAGAGCATTCAGAAACATAATGTGTACTATATAATTATTTACAAAATTATTTATTCTTGTGAGGATGAGAAACCCTTCTGAGCTCTTTTGCACTCATACATGACCTCCATCCCTTTTACAATACAGCAAATGGGCAAAGCAAAGTTTGAACTCTGCACAATTATGACTCTTCCCTCCAGGTGACTTAAAAGAGGAAAGAAACAAGTAGGAAGAGCCAAAAATGAGAGCAGGGTATGAGGAATGTGTCTTTAACTAAAGAGAGGGGAAAAGGTAGATGGTTGTTTCCAGTGGCTTGATTTTGGAACTATCTTGTGAAATCTTTGCCTATGGCTTTAAATTATCTGACTTCATGAAATAGCTAAATGACAAGACAGACAAGCACAAGTTCATTTGGATCAGAATTAATACAGGATTAGTGTGCCATCAAGCTCTGCAAATCTAAACTGCCCCTAAGAACACAAAAACCAGATTTTAATAATAAAATATTTTATTACTCACATGATTTTAATAAAATTTTAAGTTAGCAATAGAATTGATATTACTTCTACTAGTGTCTTAGCATTTTTCTTAACTTGCATCATTAATGATTCACACTGTAATGCATCAGTCATTAAGGACACTTCTTCACCTGTTTTACACTGATTCTGTTTATTAACACATCTGCTATTTATTTCTTAATGTCTTATTGAAAAGCCTAGCTCATTACCTAACTATATCACACACATTTTACACCACCACACTGTGAGGTCAATTAAAGTTTTTGTTAAAATAACACAAGAATAGAGTATATGATTTCCTTGGTGTGTACTTTAAAGGCCAGCCTCAGGTTTGTTTGATTATTTTGTAGTTTATGTAAATAAGCCATTAAGCTCCCAGGGAAAATTTTACATTTCCCAAAACATTTTCAATTCATTTTTCTAATCTGAAAGTGTAAACCTAATTTGAGAAGTGTACAGCTGCAGCACCACTGCTGTGTATACTTCATTCCTTCACAGCAAAAGTGATTCTTAACCATTTTTCTAACAAATAGCCTATAGTATTTATTGCATATTACATTTTTGTTTGTATCTCAGCATATTTTGCTTCACATAAAAATAATATTTTCACTGCTCTTTTAAGAGCTCAGTAGGTTTTCTTAAGAACTTGGCTGACTGAACAGCCTAAAAACTGTTGACTATTTGAAACAGCTAGCCATTTCCATTGCATTCTCTACTGCTGACTGTCCTGTAAATCTACAGCTTTTACCACAAAATTGCAGTTCCATGAATCTTTAAAACTATACCACTGTTTGCTCCTCTTTTCTGCTTCTCACCCAAAATTGCATTACAACTCTGATTACAACAAACCCACAACTGGTCTTGACTACCAAGCCCAGTAAGACAGATTTGCATGGGGTAGTAACACTGGCACCTGCACTGCTGTCATGACACTCTTATTTCCATCTTATTTAGCATGTTTTAATCTTGGCAGCTTGGCTGAACTCTCATTTAGACCTATATCACGTACCTCCATGGTCCTTTGCACAATCTTATTCTAAGTTGGTATAAACATACTAAAGGAGTGCTTTTTCTTTCCCTCTCAGAAGATGTAAAATCACATTGGTTTTGTGACTGACAATGAAGCTGCTTAAACGAGTTTCCCATCTGTCTGTCCCTTGACTGCTCATTCCCGTCTTCAGGAGTGTCAAGATCTCTCTACCTGAGGTGTGCTGTTATAATTTATGGCACAGCTGCTCAGTAAACTAAATCTCTAATTTGCTATTGATTAAAAATAAACTTGAAATTTATTTAAAAGTTAACCCATTCAATCTGTGCTGTTCTGTGAAATGGAAAAGGGGTATAAAACATGATTCAGAAAGCATTGCTTTGGCGTGCTTGACAGCGTGACAGCATTTTTTAAAAATCAAAATGAATAAGCTTCTGGCTGCCACTTTCTACTATAGCCAATGATGAGTGACTATCATTTACCTTTACTTACATCTTCTCTTGAAAGGTTTCATACAGATAACACCTCATATTTAAAATTTCTCACATTGGTCAGAGAATGCAGAGGAGCAATCAGACATACAGCTGTAGGCTTTTTGAAGCTGACTTGTACAGCTATTTAAATGCCATAGTTCTCCTTTTCCTAGGAGTAGAAATGTGAATTTATTGGTTTTGTTCATCCTACACTGGAAATATATAAAAACAACCTGAAAGCATGCCATTATCATAGATGATACTATTATCGCAAGTTCAGATTACATTCTGAGTTTTACTCTCTTATGTGAATGCTTTAATTTACCCTGACTACAATTTCTGTGCCTCCAACATTTGGAATAAAATATGCACGTGTGAGATTGAGTTCTTTCTTTCTCTCCTCTATTGCCTCATGTACTTCACAGCTTCTGCAATTTTTCCTTCCTGCTTATAGAGATTTTTCTGACAGTGGCTAATAAATCATTGTCCCTTAAAAATGCGGCTGAAGCTTCCATAAAGCTGGAGCTTCCTAAATTAGTATATAAATACACATATTATTTTTATACTGCTGACTCAGGACTGCAACATTTGCACCTATCAGGGTACCCTAGGGCATGGCATCCTCCCTGGCAAGAGAGAAGGCTCCATCAGATCTCGGAGAGAAAGGCAGAAGCCTCTCACTCTAGGTGCAAAACAGGAGGAGAAGGGGAAGGTAGGCACTTAGGGGGTAATTTTTAAACAATATTGTTTTCATCTCGTCCTCAGCTGCATAGCCAAAGTCATTTACCTCTAAGCTCCTTCTAAGAGGCCCCGGCACTGGCAGAGGATCACAGAGAGCAGAGTACCCACTGCTCATCCTAATGATGCTGTGCCACTGTGAAAGGGAAGATTTATGGGCTCACAAAGAACACAACTGGTATACAGCATAATTGAGAATCTTCGAGGTGAGGGCACTCAGTAGACATTACTCCTAAACTGACATCACAAAGACCAGCAACTGACTAAAACAAGAAACCATATTTAAAGTCAGGCTGCCACCAGAGCTACACACAAACAAGGAGAGAAGAACTGGAAGGGGAACAAGAGCAAAAGTTTGAATAAGAGGTGTTGAGATTTTGATTCTACATAAAATACTCACTAAATTACCTGTAACTGTGATTTAATAACAACTTTCCTTTTGCTCCTAATGCTTTCAATCTCTTTGTGTCCTAGGCAGGTCAGCTCGATTACAACTAACAACTTCTCCATCATGGTTGTTCTCTATCTTATTCCTCAGTTAGCCTCTGTATTTTTTCCCAAATATGTCTGACTACCTTGTACTGTTACATCTCTCATTCATGTCTCACCAACTTGCTGTTTATTCAAGACAAGTGCTATACCTCTGAGCAGAGATAGGTCTCTGTTACATTATTTCTATATGGGGTGTTTATGTGTATGTGATGAAAATGAGAAGGCTTGGTTAGACAAGATAGCAGAAGCCCATGTTTTCCTAGAAGAAGTATCTGAAACAAAAAATAAATAAATTATGCTTAAGAAATGAACCAAAAGAAACAAAAATAAGAGCAAATTGCTACTTTGGAAAGCCCTAAATATAGAGAAGTCTCAAAGGTGCCTCAGCACTATGAGAAAGTTCTGAGTGATGAAAACGGGAGAAGGCAGTACATTTTCCTGAAACAGACTTTTATTCACACTGATCCTGCCTAAACTCCCTTGTGCCCTTCTTCAGGTGAGGTCTGAAATTACAAGTCACAAACACCTTTGGCAGTACTTTATCTTAAAATGAAAATTATTACTGAAAGCCAGAATGTCCTGCTGAGAAGCAGGAGGCCTGGGGCCTTGGACACAGATATCCTTGCCCATACTTCAAGGCTTCCTGCGGTGCCATGCATGTGGATCCGTTCTCCTCCAGTGAACAAAAATCTCAATGGCTAATTAGCAGTGTGCATAAATAACTTCTGTGGGAGAGACACATTTTGGAAGTAGTAATTGGCACGCTGTCTAGCTCTGATTTGCAGTTATACTGCATGACCAACATACGGCTGGAAAGAAGAAATAATTCATTGCCTCAGCCTACTGTAGTGTCTACTTAAGTAGCTTAGATGAGTGGAAGTGGAAATAAAGTGATTATTCCAATTATCAAAGGCTCACAGGAATACCATGAGCCATGAGAAATTTACTCTCACTTAATAAACTGCTTAAAATGAGCACTGAGAAAACAGCAGGAGAGTCAAAGGGAGTGTGAGGTTCAGCTGACCTAACTGCAGCAGCACAGGACAGCAGCAGGTACCAAGCAAACTGGGACACACTCATCCTTGCAGTCTGTGCTGAAAAAAACACCAACTAACATCTCTAAAGGACTCTGGCTAGACTTGAAAACAACAAGAATGACATTTAAATTGAGTTTGAATATCATTAATCTATTTAGATTTACTGAAACATGCTGCCCTCTGCTTCCATCCTCTGGCATTTGTCCATTACAGCTGTGCGCCAAAAGTGAATTGTTTCATTAAAATCTGAAACAAAAGGCACTGATGTTTTGAGTACAAAAATTAGTCTTTTTAAAAGATAATATTTGTTAATAGAGAATATCTGATCACCATGATTCATTGTCTGCACTTAATTCCATCAAGCATTCATATTCCCCGTGCATTTCAAATAAACCCACAAGTTTTCAGAGAAACCGTAATAGTATTTTCTTTATAAAATAAAACAATAGATAGATTTGATTTCTAGCTTTTCCACAAAATTATAACAGTGTAGCATTTCAGCCGCTTCATGAGTGGAACTACAGAGATTTCCTTTAACTTGAGTCTTTGGGGGTTTTTTTCAGCATTTAATATGTTCTGCATAAAACCAAAACAGACTCAGAAGAAAATCCTCCCGTGGATTTTAAATGATCTGGGTGAAAGAATACTTTGAAATCTCACAATTTCATCTCAGAATAGCATCTGGATATAATCTAAAATATCAATTATTTATTGTCTAACGTAAAAGCACAGTACTAATTACATGGCATTCCACATTACATTTATTATATTTCTTAGAAACTAAACTAAAAATGATAAAAAAATATAAAGTATTTAAATGCCATTAGACATAGCCATACAATCTCATGGAGGTAGTTCAAACTGCCAAGATGTATCCAAAAAGAAAAGGCTTTACAAGTGAAAACACACAAACCAGAAAGCTCAGTAGCACAGGCCAGATACAAAGAGAACTCCTTGCTCAGCTTCATTTAGTACTGATTACATCTAAAAAATGCTAGCCCATTCTGTGCAATCATTTAAGGGGTGTTTGTGATTAACAATATAATACAAACACTGTAATCGCAAAAGGCTTAGATTACCAGGACTGCAATTTAAATATCAGTAGCTAAATACTGCTTTTCTTTTTCTCAACTTACTGCCAATTCATGATCCATACACTATAATAACACTTTTGTGTGAATTGCCCTAGTCTCTTACTATCAACATATAATGCAACATATAATGCAGAAAATAGGCAGAATTATTTGGTAGATTTTACTAGCACTGTTGTGGTTGTGAGCAGTGCTACAAGATGAGGCTTTGCTGTTTGTTCTCAGACTGTTCCCAGGAGCAAAATGCAGACTTGTGTATTTTGTTCAGGTCCTGTTCTCCTCCATCATCATATAGCTTCACTTTAAAAATTATTTTCAATGATAACAATTTACAGAACTTTGACCACCAGACTAAGGTTATGCTAAAAAAATGTAAGAAAAGAGCTGCTGGAATTACATGGTCCTCACATAGCAATAGAGAAGGTGTTTGGACTTCAGGAGTGATCTTGAGATTGCAAAACCTTCGTAAAAGTGGAATATTTAAATTAGCAAACAGATTTAAGTCTCATTTTAAGCATGACAGGTATACCGTGTGCTTCTGTGACCCCAAAATACTGTTCGTAATGTGGAATTGTGTCTACTAATCTGAGTCCAAAAGTGCTGCAAAATGACTGAGCCTACCAGCGGGATTAGACTCAGTTATACAACTATTCATTCATCTATTACATATGTGTTTAGTTATCTCAATGTTTCCAGTTATTCCTTCTCTAGGAAACTCACTGTCCAAAACAAATCAATTTTTAATTATTTTAAGCTAAATTTGTGCTTTTGCAAAATGTGATTCTACAGCAGGTACCATAACAAAGCCATTACCTCACGTGATTACAACAACTGAACCATGACCCTTATCCATTGGCTTAATTGTGTCAATTAATAGATAATTTTACATCCCACATATTTTACCTTACTAATAAGTAGGGAAAATCCATAAAAGTAATGTAATTATGCAGCATTGGAACACAACAAAGAAGCAATGATAGTTCATCTAGGTTTGATCTCTCAATAATGCACCTTGCAGTTTGCACGCTACAAAACTGCAGCTTGCAGCTCTTTAGGACCACGTCCTATTTATGCCAATAAACATCCTGAATACCTCCAGCTTGTGAGTGAGGCACTGAGATGGATCTTAGCAGACCTAAATTTCTCACTCAATACATGTAAAAGTTGTACACCTATATCCAGCTATTTCAGAGTATTACTTTAAAAAGAAGTACTTGCCACTTCACTTTTCCTAATTTATTACCATTTCCCTAATTTATTGCCATTTTACAGTCTGAAGTTGTAGGGACAGACAGAACAACTAGTGTCCTAGCAATGCCGTATGGGACTACCTAAAAACAGAGGCCAGACAAAATTAGGAGAATAAAAAGCAGTTATATTTATTGAAGGGCCTTCAGGTACATTTGGGGCAGACAAAGCCCCCCAGGGGCTGCACCCAAAAATGGACAACAGAATTTAGGTTTTCATACTTTTTAAAGTTTGGTCCATTTGCATATTGGGGGTTAATCCTCCAATTACAGCTTCAGGTAATGAAGTCATTTGCCCTAAGTTTGTTCCCCCCTAACCCACTTCTGTTTACATTTCTCGGGGCCTGAGACAGTTAGGTGTCCTTGATTCTCAGGCCTAGAGAGGAATTGTTTTGTCTGACCAAAATGGAAGAACAGTAGCTAACACTGTTTATGGAGTTTAGAGTTATACACTAAAGAACTGCAGGATTACAAATATATGAAAAATATAAAAGCTAAAATCCTAAGGCATCACTAGCAAAAGAGGAACTTACACAGTAAGTTAGCTATGCTTACATGGGAAAATGATTATGGTGTTGAAGTTGTTGTAGAGACACTAGATACCAGAATGAAAAAGCTGAGATATGACTAAAAAGCCTAGAAATAGTCACTGTGTAATTTTCAAAACTTTCTTTTCTCATTCAGAAGACATACCTCTAGGTACACTGCAGCTTAGAGAGCCATAGGGAGTGTAAGCTCCAAAATAAATATGAAATAGAAAGGACTGGCATTAGAAATGGTGTATGAGATGTGTCACCCTCAGAAGCAACTGGGTTACATTCATTTTTACCAGCTTTGGATTTGGTAATTTGCATTTAGAAAGAACACTTGTTCCCTTTTATTTCTTGTAAGAAGAATGCTTAGAAAGACATGATTCATGTTCCACATGTCTAGGTATAATAAATGTTCATAAGCTCATGAACTCACATTAATTACATTAATTTTAATCCCTGAAAAACAGGTTGTATGACATGGTTTTCCACTATTGCTAAAAACAGTTTATTGCAACAGCTCTTTAATGAAATTTTCTTCTGCCAAGTGCAAAAGTAATCAAGCTACAAGCCAGTGATGTTCAGAAACATCATTAGAAAGTTATAAAAATTTGCATGTAAATGAGAATCTTCATATTACTACTTTCTCAAAAAATTCAGCTAGGCATGTAGCAATCTGCAAATAACATGTTTCTAAAAGCCACATACACACTGAAGAATGACAGTTTAGATGCAAAACTAGAACACTAAGGATTGACAAAAGCACTAATTTATCCATCTGTGTTTACCATTACAGAGGTGAAAACTACAGCTGAGGATCAAGCTTTTAACATAAACTAATCACAATCAGAATAAAACATAACCGAACAATGCAGCTCAGGAATTTTACAAAAATGGAACTTCATAGCAGATATTAATCCATTGAAAAGATTACAGGTTCTAGGCCATAACCTGTGGACAACAAAAAACCTGTACAGTACTGCTTTTTAGCCCTTAAGAAAGACAGTACCTCTTTGATCCAGAAAATAAATTAAACTTTTTTTTTAAAAATATATTAATTTTAAAAATCACTTTCCTGCAGCAATGTTATTTCATATCGAATGGGAAAGAAAGAGAGGAAGAAAAGAGGTTAACATTGGAGAAATTTGCTATACACAACACTGACTAGGTTTGAGAACACACAAACATGTTTTCTGACATGTGACACCGTACCTGGTGACGTGGGAAATTGCCTTCACACAGCAGTAACGATTACACAGACTGTAATCAAGAATGCAATGCGTGACAATGGATGGATGGAAGGTAAAAAGAAAGAAAAAAAAGAGAGAAGGAATGAGAATGATATTCAAACACATGTAACACAAATGAACAACTAGAAAACTTCATGGACATACTGAAGGACCACCTTCAACTCACTTCAGATCTCTAAACTGATCATCTTTACAGACCTCACCTTGATTTTTGCTTACTTTCTGCTTGCAGCTGCAGTAAAGAAAGACTGGTCCTCTCTCAGTATAACATTTCAGTTGATATTGTCCTCCATTATTAGAGTATCACAGACTGTGGAAACAAGTCCCACCACTGTCACCGGAGTGCAGTTGGGTTTTTTTTGTTGAGCACCTTCACCTTACATGTTACATTAGGTTATGAGCACATGGAGTGAGGTGTTTAACACCTTTTCAACCACTGGAGAAAAATGTTGATTAAATTAACAAAAGAAGAAGCATTTAAAATTCATCTTGATATATTCCAAAGAGGGTTATATCAAAGATGATTATAAAGAAGGTTATAAAATATACAAATAAAAACATATAACAACCACCTCCACTAAAACTTCACCCTGTGACTGTATCTTCTTTTTTCTATATAGCCACAAGAAGAAACAAATGGGGAGGTAAGAGAAGGACAGATCCCACCAAGCTCTGACTCTCTGGTTCAGCAGGGTACCCATGGGGAGCTAAACAACGTGGTGTGCTCCATCTGCTTTCAGAAAGCCCAATCCAGGCATTATTTGACTTTTTGTGAATCTGGTTCCCCATAATTTTTTTTGGTGCTGAAACACCACTTAGGAGGTTCCTGTTGTTTCTTCTTTCACTGATGTGCTTTGACTCCCCCCTCCTGAACAAGGCCATCACTTAACAGAAGGGGAGGGATATGCTGTGGTTTTGGGGGAGCAGGGATGGATGGCAGCAAAGGGAGAGGACCTCTTTAACTTCTGTTGGCAACAAAGCAAGGGCAACATTAAGCAGCAGCAATTGCTCACAACTCCCATATTCAGCCTTTCAAGTAATACACAACCAGAAAAATAAAATTACAGATAGCCTTAGACTAATCTATCATTTATATCTAGTGTTTTAATTACCTTGTTACACTAAAATAGGAATTACAAATTTTATCACATGTTGTTCCACTAATGGAATAGATTCTATTGCAAGATGTAATCACTGCTGAAAGCCATTCACAGAAAGAGATACAAAAGAAAATACTATTTAAGAATCTGGTGTTGTTACTTATTGTATCATTTGGGGTTTTTTTGTCTTTCTGTAACAGTAAATAGCCAGATTACTGACTGTGGGAGAAGGAAAGGGTAGCAGATTTAACTGCAATGTCCTCTTATGCATAGACAGTGCTCAGTACAAAAGAAACGGAGGGACTGCATTTCTGGATTCAGCATTAGAAATAAGAAATGCAGCTATAAGGACTGGGCCAACATTATGGGGGTTTTTCAATTAGAATACAGGTTCATAAGAAATTAAAGATTTGGATTACTGAATCTCTGAATCTTTTGAAAAATCTTCTCTCATTCTGACAATATCAATTTATTAGAAGAAAATGGTACCTAAATTTAATAAGAATTTGCTGGTAGATGTACAAAAAGTGAAAATCTTTTGAATTGGCACTTCTTTTTTTACCAATATTATCTGTATGTCCTCTGCTAATATCACATTATTGTATGTGTACACTAAACACATTGTATGTATTATATATTTTGTGTGTACACAGATCATGTTCATTTTCTGAACACTACCTAACCATGGCAATTTGGAAATAAATGCAAAACCTAGTACATGAGTCTTCTAAGATGACAAGCAAAAGAAAAATTATTTAATTATAAACAATTCTATTTACTGATTTTGCATTCACCTTATGCATTTTTTTTTTTTTTTTTTTTGAAACATCAAGTTAAGTGCTCTTAGGGGTTTTGGTTTATATATTTGACTAGTGTAATTTGAAAAGCATAACAAATTAATAAAACTGAGAAATCAAATACAACTGAAACAACCATATAATGATGAAAAATAGCACAATTTTTTCCTTTCATTCAGTTGATTTGTCTGAGAAATCATTTATACTATATTTAAATTAATTTAAATTACCTTATAAATCAGCAATAATTAGATTATAGACTGAAATCCCATGTTTCAAAGCAAAATTTCTACATATCATGGAGCCAACTGATGGTTCAAAGTGAAATGTTGGAATCACTGCAGGCTGATTCTTTTATGCTACCGTTCTCCTTAGTGCACCATCACAGCTTTCAATTACGGAGAAAATACATCTAAAAATAAACCACAGAACTAAAACGCAAAAAGTTATGTTCTAAAGTCACATATAAATCAAAGAAGTGAAAGCCATTGTAATAACATACCAAGTTCAAGGCACCAGGATGAAACAGCAGTCGAATCCACTGATGCAGGCAGCAAAGTCACTGTGTTATCCCACCTCTTCCTAATATTTTCATTAAAATTGGGACACTTTTCCGTAGTTTCAAACAGAGACTTTGCTAAAATTTTGATGGTAGGTCAGCAAAGCCATGGTTAACTGATAGAGGTTAAACACCTTCTACTACTAATTGGATACCACTAAGATCTGAAGGAAGACCCAAAACAGTGTTTAACCAAGTTGCCTGTAACTGAAACTAAAAATTATTGCCAAGAAATCTGCTGAGGACTGGTAACAGAGGCGATCCCATGCCATGAATTAAAATAATCCTAAATGCAAAAGACTACCAGAATCACGGTTCAAATTCAGTAAACTGCTGAATGCAAGTGGTCCTGCTGAAGCCACCCAAAGCTCTGCCACAGCTCACCCCGCTGCCTCAACCACTGGGCTTCATTCCTGGAATTCCACAGGGAAACCCACTATCATTTAAATACACATTCCATTCCTAGCCTTTTGTTTCCACCTTACATTTTAATGCAACTAGATTAGACTGGGATATAATTTAGAGAAATGCCCATTAATTCCCTCCATCATTTGCATGGCAATCTATCTCACATTCTCAGTACTTTATTGACATTTTACTGGCTTTAGAGGGGGTGGGTTTTGTCTTCTGTTAAAATTCACTCAAAGAGCTGTTGTGCCACTTATCACTGAGTTTTGTAGTCCGGAGGAAGACCTGGAAGGCATTTCCTTTTCTTTCACCACAGTCCTACGCAGTCTTGAGACAACCTGTTCTCACTGCTGATGTGGGAAGAGTTAGCAGCTCTCAGGTTTTAAAGCAAACACTGATATGGAAAGGTAGAAAATCCTAAGGTGGAAAAACCCCCTACAAGTAAAAGAAAACCAAAACAACCAACCAAACTAAAAAAACCCAACCACCCCTCCCCCCAGAAAAAAACCCAATACCCAGAGGATCAGAGTAGAGTGACCCAGCAGCAGGATCAACTCCAGGGGCAACTGTGGGACATTTCCCCACCTGACTGGCCAACAGGGACTGAAAACAGTAGGAGACTGGTTTCTCTAAGGGTTGGTTTTTAGGTTTTGGTTGGTTTGTTGGTTGGGTTTTTTTGGGACATCCTTTCAGCTCATTCACTGCATCAAGTGGCAATTTCTTTCATTAATTTCTTCTGGGCAAACTCTGTTCTTCCAAATGTTATCCCCCTTCCCTTGCATTGATTCCCATGTGTTTGCCTACAGAGTTTATTCAGAATCCTTGTTACTACTGTCTCACACTGTCAACTATTCCCAGCAGGAAACATAAAATCTGGTTGCCTCAAAAGCCTTGTTTCCTATTTTAGAAAGAAAATTTATTCTTTTCCATATTTTTTTTCAGGCAGTTTCCTTCATTAATATCATCAATACTACATTTCTTGGTATGTCTTTATTTGAAGGGTTCACAATTGTCTTATCTGTGTCTCTTTACTGGGGAAAAAAATGTTTCTGTCTGGAAACATCCAATAGCCCCTTGGAAACTTTCCGTAAGAATTGCTGCAAAATGAATGTTTATAAATACTTCCTTGATACAAACAGATTTCCTGACACTTTATAATAAAACTCCAAATTGAAGACATAGCCCTAAGTAAATATCTAACATTTGGTAAAACATTTCATATTATCTCTCCAGTGGAGCACGTCTAATAAGTCTTTTGGCATGAAAGGGAATAGTTTCAATAATTATTCCTATGATGGTTAACCAGCATGTGAGTACTGCACATTTAATCTTCCATCAACAAATTTTATACAGCACAGTGAGAGAGAGAGAGATTTATAGGAAGACTGGAAAAGACTCACTTTAGTAAATGTTCATGGGGGTTAACTTCACATGTAGCAACAGCAAAGAAACTGGAGGTTAAGGAAGGGATTTGTGACTTTGGCCTCGATGGAAGTTTTGAATGCTTGAGAGTGACAGGACACAATTTAACAGGAGCAGGCTCACAAGGATTTGTATTCAACCTTGAAACTGAGAATGAGACTTTTACATTTAATTCTCAAAGCAAGGGATCAAAGAGTCCAGCGCAATAACTCCTCACATAAATCATGTTCAAGTACCTCACTCTATAAGTAGACATACTGATTTTAATTAATCAATCCATTTATTTCAGTCATTTTACTGACTAGAAAAAATCCTCCTTTCCAAACTCACTGAGTTCCTACTTTAATTTGCTTCTTTTTCATAGAAGTAGGAGCACTTTGGGCATCAGAGATTCATGATACCCTTCAGCTATGCACCATCTTGTCCTTGGCAAAACACAACAGCAAACCAAGTCTCCTGCAAAACAAGAGTTGGGTGCCAGCTATTGTCAATAAATGGCAAGAGAAGAATACAAATATTGTCCTCTACACAATGTTTTGGCCAGTGCCTGGATCTGACATCTTCTGTAAGGACCTGTTGGAAGCCACAGTGTATTCTGACATTGGTGTGCTAAAACCATACCTGAAACTTAGTTTGCTTAACTGCTTTATAAATGTTAATCTGGGGTTTTTCTGGGCAAAGAACAAACTTCTTTCATTTCCTCTTGTAACATCAAGGCTGCTACCCAAATTCATTGGTACAAGGCTGCAGCTATTCACAAGGATGAATTAGTTTTAAACAGACTTTTACAGGGATTTCATTTCATCAGAATTATCCCCTGCACTCACTTAACTGTAGTACATACTTTTCAATTGAAATATTGTATCACTTCTCACCATATAAAACCTAAACTCGACAGCAGCATAATTGCAAAATGGTATCTAATATTTCATGTTCTGCCAACCCAGAGGACAGATGTGTAGAATCATATCTATCACTGGCCCATCCCAACCGGTTACTGTTATAATTTAAAGAAAAAAAAAGTTAAACCATCAAAAATAAGACTGACTGAAGAAAAGAGGGCTAAGAAAATTGCCATTATGATTCCATATGGAGCACAGCATATGCCAAAACCTCCTTACATTGAATAGGATTTGAATACCATTTCCTGCAGAAACTCAGAATTTTACAGTGTGGCTAGACACACATCAGTGTTAATTAAAGCAAATTCTTTACAATTTTCAGCAATAACATGTGGAAAATCATTAAAGATGCAGTTAGGTACCCTCAATAACCTAAGCTAGAGCAGCAGTTACAAACTTAATATACTTGTGTCTCGTACTAAGCTACTCAGGGGAGAAACGGAAAACTGGAGGCCAACAGATTTCTTCCAGCTTCCACACTGGTGTGGACCTAGTGCAGATCTACTTATGAGAAACCTGAGCTTTTTTAATAGACTCCAAAAGTTCATTAGAGCTTGTAGACCATTAGTTGACCATGTGTAAATATATAAAAAGAAAGCAACTCTGTGCCTAGAAAAACGATCTCATGTAACGGAAACACATTAAAAAAATAAAATGGTGGCGGTGAGAACGAGGAAAATAGAAAAATATCAAAACTCCTCAATGACTATAGTGGGTATAGGATACTCCAGCACGTCAGCCTGAACAAATGTGTAAACTTCTGAGCGATGACTTCAGTTCAAGCAAGGGACATTTGCCTTGTCCATACACTCAACGCCTTGAAGAATTGGTCCTCGAGGGACTTCTGTTTGTTTGCTCTACAGAAAAATCCTAATTGGGAGTGAATGACAAACCGGGGGCACAAGGGATCCTAATGGGTGAATTTTGTACATTTAACTTGTACAATGTGTCTAAACTTGCAGCTTGCAGCAATTATTTCATCAGCTCTAGTACAAGTTGGTTTTTTTTTTGTTTTTGTTTTTGTTTTTTTTTTTTTTTGCAGTGCTAATGAGATGAGTGGATGTAAATAAAAAGATATTGCCTAGAAATAAAATGTGTCTCATGTTCTTCTCTGAGGGTATCAAGCAGACCAAAAAACCAGAAAAAAACCCCAATCTTGCTTGGAACATTTAGCTTAATTTATGTAATTCCTTCTGGAAAGCTTTCCCCTTCCCACACTTATTTATCTTTGCTATAGATTAAAATCCTACTTTGATTTTTAAGTTATGAAAATTTGTCAGGATTTTTTGATATTGTATTGGTCATTGATATTGCATTAATCATTTAGAATAAGGATGGTTATGCATAACTTACATAGTTCTATGTTCTCTAATTGTATAAAAAGAGAGAACAATAACATCAGAAAGAAAAGCAAGAGGGGTTAACTGGCAAAAGTGAAAAGATTTCTGTTTGCAGCTATCTTCCAGAAGATCATAAAACAGCATAAGACTGAATACTATTATTCAACTGCAACACGGAAGTGTCATGCATATATATTTTAAATAATTCCGAAATTGCTGTAACGTTTCAATTTACATGCATACACCTCATGTCCTCCTCAGAGGAGGTCGGAACATGACAATCAGTTAAATCTGTCAAACTGCATGGTCTTATGTACAATAGCATGCTCTGCTATTAGCTGTTATTTTTCTGACCTAGAAAGTCATATTGAGCATCTTCATTTTTTTTTTACTGAGATATATGCACATGCACATTCTTTGAATTTATCTTCCATGTCTGAGCTTCAAAAAAGGTAATCTGGGTTTGCAAAGTCTTTTGAAGGCTAACTAGGATTTCACTTACTGAATAATAGGTGGCACATATTTGCAAAAATGCATGTGCAAACACTCTGAAAGACAGTCAAGTTTTTACTTCTAGTTTTCCTACTGAAAATCATCCAAGAATTACGGCAATATGTATACTGTGATTCGTGCCATCTTGCTAATTCTTCTGTTCAGCCTCATGGCTAAGCAGAAGAGTTTTCAACGTGAAAGTTTCAGAAATTGGCAATGTCCAAGAGCTTGAACTAAATGTCATTTCCATCCTTGATGATGCTGTCAGTTTTATGAGCTGTGGCACACACAGAATATATTGTACACTTAGAGCATGCTCGGCGGTGTTATTTTAAAACCGTGACAGATGTACAGCCCCAGCAGGATCTCACATTACAGAAGCCACAGCAACCCTGCCATACAGCTGATCCCTTTGTCCAAGCAGGCAGAGTACCACCCAGGAAAACCAACTGTCCAAATCCATAAAATTCTTCCATCTATTAAAGTTCCTAATGTATGCCAGCTCCATTTCTACATTTCAATCTGAAACTTGTAAGATCTTTTTGAGACTGAGACAATTACCGGATATGCTTTTCCTTTCCTGAGTGCTCATCCTTAACAAGAGAAAAGCACAGAGTAACACTGCCCCTTAACACAGAAGATGTGTCACTTCACTTGGCATGATGTGACTAATTTGCTGAATAGGTGTGGAGAGCTCTGAAGTTCACCACCTTCAGACCAACTTGCACTCATGCTTCTTTCTTCAAGCGCATCCACAATAAAGCCAGCAAAAAAAGAAACAGAGTGGGAATCCACTCTTTGTATTTCCAGTGAGAATTTGATGTAATCGAGTGCCAAGGGTGACAAATGAATAAAAGATGAACTGCTATAATTGAAAGAACATTATGGTAGGATCTTTAGTTAGCATCTTTCACACACATTTTCTTTTTTTTTTTTTTTAAACTCATGCCATCCTTAAAACAAGTTTTTTATATACCAAATTATACATCAAACAATAATCTATCTCCTGGTGAGAAAAAATGAAATTGTGCATCTATACCAAGCAAAAACTCATATGAGAAGCAATCTAACCATCTGAAATGACAATTCTGTCATGAGAAAGTATCTATTTGATGAGAAGGAATAATTCTTTTTGAGCATTTTTCCAGTTTTTCTAACCCAAGCAGACTTTCTCCTTTCAACTGGCTTTTCACTTGTGGCGAAAAAATATCAACTGTCTTTGCAAGGTTATGAGGTAATTTTTTATTACAGTTCTTTTTTTTTTCTTTGCCTTCCACTGCTAGTTATATCATATATCAGATAGCCCCAGGGATGTCTGCTTACTTTTAAGAACTCATAAGAACATGAAGTTTTAAATTTCCTATGGAAACAACAGGACTGGATAGGTATTTAAAGTTTTTTGTAGGTAGAAAGATAAAATATGCTTCTCCTCATGTCCCTCTTTCATGAGGAGGACACAAATATCCCTTATCACACCTGAGAGCCAGTGCAAGTATGAGCATCACTGATCTATCAAGAGTATCAGTGTTTAAGGAAAAAATCCAAAGAAAGCAGCTGTAGTTGGAGCAGAGTTTTTCTTATAGTGTGGATTCCAGGATCAGGATATTTGGCTCTGCAGCCCACAGCCACAAACACCATTTCAACGCTGCTGCAAAGCTCTTCCTCCAAGAAGGCAGCAAATTAGGCCAAGAGTAACTTCAGTGAGAAGATGTTTTAGAGCCATGTTGGCATGTAATACACACAAACCTGAAGAAAATTTCACCAGAAGGGAAAGTCAAACAATTACTCTTGCAAATACAAAAAAACCACAAAATATTAATGTTCCATTAAACAACTGATTCATAAAGTTGTGACTAACAAATAAACATCTCTATTTTCCAACACAAAAGTAATGGGTAATTTTCAAAACCTCAGTATTCTAAGCTATTAATATTTAATTGTGATTTCAGCCTGTTTTTCTTGCCTAGGATCGAAAGAGAAACATAACAGTGCAAAGCACTAAGGATGTGTGGGCACATTATTCCTAGAAAAGAAAAAGTAATAAAGAAGAAAGATCTGTGAATTGGCTCATGCATTAACCATACAGAATGCTGGCAATGCAAGTAAGCAATGTTCAGTACAAAAAATGGGTGAGACCATGAGTCTGATTTGAGACATCACACTACAAGGCTGTGCCACATGCTTTAATCTCTGCTTTTCTGTAGAATGCTAACAACTCAGAAAGCAACCTTGGCCAACCAAATATTTCTCTCTTGGTCTTTTGTCTGTCTCATAAAGTTGATGATAAAAGAGACTCTCTTCACTGGCCCCATATTTAAAAAGGATAAAGCATTAAAAAGAAGCAGCGTGGAGAATTAACTGAATAAAAAGATGGACAGTGTATCTACAGCATGGGCTGGTTTTGATGCTTTGTTGCATCTCATAACACAACTCTACATTTTAGCAGGAGGTCAAGAGCATGGTCCCACCCAGCACCTCAGAGTTAATGTGGTAGTGCATCCCAGTAAGCTCAGTTTCAAATATACTTGGGGAACAGTTTATCCCTCAGAAAATGAGCACTGTCTTCCAATGAAAAGCAGTAGTCGTTTATGTACAAGTCCCTGTAGCCTTGCTTCTCTTTTTTTAAAAATGCCATACTGTCTACACTCCCTCTGTTCACTAGGTGATCACTAGGATCACTAGGAAATAATTACTCTTAGGGCCTGAGGAAATAGCTGGAGAGGACCATGATAGGCCAGTCAATAGCTTGGTGGATAAGCTTTCACTTTCCTCTCCAAGACATAGAAACATAGTGTACACAAAATATTTGTGTGTAAAGTCATGGCTTCACTGTATCATGACCTACAGAACATCTGAAAAATCTCTGAAGTGGTTAATGCCTCATAACACTGTAAAGGAGCTGGCAGGAAAGAAAGAAGCAATCAGGTGGATCAAAGGGACTTAAGGAGTACTTGGTCACTCGTGCAACTGGTGCGTCAGTGAAATGAAATCAGGTTTCAGCAAATCAAACTACTCTGAATATCTTCGCAGTAAGAGCAATTACTCACCAAGACAACCGGCAGGTAAACTCTTGGTGTGTCTCTGAAAGCTGCCCTAAACACTCTGCACTGGTAGTTTCCATTTTCAACAAACCATTGATCTATTGTTGTTTCTCTTTTAACCAAAACTCACTGACATATATTGCTGCCTCTCCTATCTAAAACACTGAAAAGTGAAACGTACAAACAAAATATTGCTTATATATAAGGAGGCTCTCATTAGCTCTAAAATGCTTATAGAGGCCAAATTTTATGAGCAAAACAGAGGGGAAGTTCTGGAACCAAAACTAAATGCTAAACATGCTTAAACAGTGTTTAAGTGTCTTAATATTTAAAGTCCAAACTTTAATTTTTAAAATATCTTCCACTGCTATTAAAGCTAAGGATGGAAATGTTGGAACCCGAAATAGTTGTCAGATTTTACAAGTTGTATGAGAAGAAGCCTCAAAAGGGTAAGCTTCTGGAATTATTGTCTTTACCTTTCTTTGTATTTCACTTACATGATAGGTGCTCAGAACTGTAGCTACTACTATTTTCCTTCCCTCAGGCATATTCAAAATACCAAATTCCTGTGTGGCACCAGAGACAAGAAAAAATAAAAATGCCCACTTCTGCATCTAAGGGAGCTGTACCAGACACAGGTTTTTGCTGACCCATAACAAAACAGCCATACACTGATGTGTAGGAACAGCACAACTATGACCAGCCCCCTTTCTCTGTCCTGTGGTTACCACAGCTTGTTTTTAAAAGTGATGGGGTGAAATTAAGAACCCTGTTGAACAGACATATACTTAGAAAACACACTCCATTGTGGGTCAGAGATGTTACAGATCTGTCAAACTTTTCAGCAGTGGGTTTATTCGAATTTGGTCAATGTAGCATAGAGCGTAGTAATGTCTGCTTTATGCTCTCCCATGGCGTTGCTCAAGACAGGCGGGGAATTGCAGTGTGTTGACATTAAGAAACATCAATGATAAGTTTGATTATCTGCAATCAATAGTGCAAACATTTACTGACTGTGGGCAGGAACTGACTGAGGTGATCCAGCCCTCAGAGAGGTGCAGTGTGCTGGTAGTTAATGCGCATATGCGAGCACGGGAAGAAAATGTCATTCAGTAATTTGGATATCGTGGGTGCAACTTAGATTATTTCAGCCGATGGCTTTTAGAGAGCCTGTAATTATTTGCACAAAAGCAGGAACAAAAAAACAATAAAATGAGTGTGACAGAACTAACAGGGATCCAAATAAAAAAGGTCACTAAATCCCTCACAAAAAGTAGTCAAGACATGAAGAAACATAAATATCTTGTACAGAATGCTTCTGCACTCCTGACTTCTTTGTATAAGAATACATGATATATCTATAATCTTCTTTTAAGGCTATTCAATCAAAAAGGTTAACTTTCTGGGCTTTTTTCATCCTGTAAGGAAGCATTTTTTATATTTCAAGATGCAAAACTCATTACAATAACTGTTTCTATCAGTAAGTTTGAAAGTAATTTATTACAGTAATTAATTAGCATTTTCAATATTTTATAAGAAATTTATTATACTCGTCCGGAAAATAATGGATTTTTTAACAAATCAAAGAAATGCTGTCACTGAAAATTATTGGTTTGTAAATATAACCATTACTTTATCACATTACCTTCTGCATTTATGATGAAGTTATTACGTGGTTTTGAAATTGAATCTTGACCTAAAAAGTTCTCAACTGCCAGGCAAAAAGCTAAGCTGTTAGTACTTCTGCAAGGCTTGAATATTCAGGTTGCAAAATTGAAATACACACTGCACATTAGTATTTGGTTCATATTCATATTCAGAATTTGATTAGGGAGCTGGCAGTTCCCTTTTTTTTACAGAAAGATACTATCAGGTACTTCCAAGCCCATGTTCTTATTTTAAACAAATAAATTAATGGATTTATGGAGAGTTGGACCAAAAATAGTGAAATTATTCCTGGGGATTAATTAATCACAGCACAAATAACAGAAGGCAAAATTTCCCAGCTGTATTCTTACGAAGAACTAAACCTCTACATTGAGAAGTGATGTTTATTCTAGTCTCAAACACACCAGGTGTTTCCAGACACATAGCTCCACTTGTGGAGAGAAAAGACTTAGTGTTTGATGACCATGAAGTAAAAGAAACAGTAGTGCTCCTAATCTCCCCAGAAGAAGCAGTGAGGGCAGCAGCACCCCTGAAACCAACTTGTGTCAGGAGACACAAGCACAGGCTCCGTTTGCATCTCTGAGAGCACTGCGTGGGGAGCAGAAACCAGCTCATGTCCCTCTCCTGGCACGAGGTAGTCCATCAGCTCACCTCCCTGGCCTTTTCTCTCTCTTGATTGCATCTCAGGACTGACTTCAGCAAAAGTTAACTTCTGTTTCCTTGTGCTGCCTCTGAGAAACCCAGTCCTGGCACTCTCCGATCAATGTAAAAATTCAAGAGGCCTCTAATTTTTTATAAAAATATTGCAGCATCTTTCTTTTGTTTGATAAGGTACTACAGTTGAAATTAACTTAAAAGAAAGATGAAAAGTTTGTTTCTCATTGTTCATTATAACTCAGTGTCTCATCCCCAGATTTTGTATTTAGTTTTTGTAGTCAAATGTTTTTCATCTCTTAACACTACCTCCACCTAAATTTGCCAGAATGTAATGAAAAGCTTCTTCCAAAAGGCTGCAATATTCTGAAAGTTAGAGACTACAAAATTATCATTACTTTATAATTGTACAGGGCTGGACTCGCTCCTTTGTGAGTCAGACACCATCCTCCACACGCACGAAGACAGAACCTCCAAGTGAGCCAGCTCAGCTCTGGGCCCTGACTACGCCATTTGGTCCTCCTGTATTCCTCCTTCACGTCCAGGCAACGCCTGGCACCATGCATATCAAGGTGCCTTGTTACCATGACTTAACACTTTAATTGAACATGTTGATGAGCTCTAATATTTCTGCACATGAACTGACCCAGCCACTGGTTTCCACAGCCCCTTATCCCTCATCCTCCACGTGTGCTTTGCTTTATTCCCCAGGTGCAATCAAATGATGAGGGTATAGCCTGTCTGGGAATAACTTTCGCCTCGAATTCTAGTCTCTAAGATGAGAAATTTTCATAATGGGGTTAGGAAAACCATGAAACAAAGGAAACAATATTAGGGATGCTTCATACACAAACACACCGTCTACACATGAAGCTGCAGAACTGCATCCTACAGCACAGCAGGAGCAGGGCACACAGCTATTCATTTGTCTCTCTCTGCTAGAGATAGACTAATTGGATTAATACTAAGGGGTAAGGAATATCCTGAACTCTTCAGGCTTAACAACTCAGTAGAGATGCTTAATCCTTCACAGGAATTCCACTGTGAAAGAAGAGGAGTACAAATCATGTTACCCCAATCAGCCTAGAACAAAACACCCTTTTCCAATTAAGGGCACTTGCTGCACTCACCAGCTGAGCACTGATAAAAGCTACTACAAAATTGAATTAAAATCCATATTTAACCCCCAGCTGTACAAACTAAAATTTGGTGGTGATGAAAAATTATGGAAACTTCAGGTGCTATTTACTTTTTTGTCACCTTACAGCTCAATCTAAAACCTGCAAATTATGTACTCTTATGCAAATAAACACACAATTAATATTGAGTACTTCTGGTCCTGGAAGTATTACATTCACCTGTAAGGAAACAGGTCACAGTTTTTAAGAACTACCTGAATAACGCACAGGAATTTATTGTAATACACTGTTGGTGACTATACATCCTGGATGTCACCTACTATCCTCCCGTAGCACCTACAACAAAAGTCATTAAACAGGTACACCAAGCACCAGAAGATGATCAGTATTCAAAGAAATCTTCCAATCTTCTATAATTGAAGAAGTTCATTATCCTTACTAAGCTCACTATCAAAAATATCTTCTGTGAGAACCAACATGCCTCAGGAATAGTTTCATCATGAGTGCTGCCTGTGTGTAAAACAATATGTGCATAGTTTGTTGACCCTTTTAATAAATTACTGGAGTAAATACTTCCCGGATATTCTTCTTTTCTTTTCTCCTAGAAGAATCTCAATTATATCTGGTAACACAAAATTATAAATTAATTATTTGCTTCTTTTCTCCATAGTGAATGAACCACATATTAACTTCTCATCTCTTTTCTCCTTACACACCATCTTACTGCACCCTCTTGCTGCTACACCTTCTCTGCCTCAGAAGTATCAAGTTAGTGTTCCACTCACATAAATACATGAATGCACATCTAAAATTTGTAGCTGTTGGTTTTGATTTGAAATTTTCTGTGTCTGTGGAGCCTTTCATGGACTTAAAAAACTGTTGTTGAATATGATGCCACCTATGACACAGTACCTTGATTCAAACAGGGAATAAATGCCACTTCTCTTTTGCAGTTTCCCTTCAAGAACTAATATTAAATAAAGGTGTAATTTTAACGCTTACATTGCTATTTAAAAGGGCAAGCTCCCCTGAGAGATCATCTTTCTGTTTTTCAGCATTAAAATCAATAGTGCCAGCAATCTGTATTGCTTTGCACAGATGAAGAACCCAGCAGTTTATCAAGTAAGTTCACTCCAGGATCCAATGATTGGCATTGACTTTGAAGCCTTTCAGCACTTAGGCAATGTTATCTGAGTATCACCTAATGACTGTACTGCATCTGAACCCCCAATTTTCTTGTATTAAAGTTCATATCTCACATATAATGATGTTCCCCAGACACCGAGGTTTTCTAAATATAAACCAGAACCATTTCTTAGGAGGCAACTTTAAAAAAACAATAAAATACGCTCCTTCAACCTATATTCTTCTCGTATTACAGCTCTTACAAGAATGAATGCAAACATTATCTTCTTAAATAAGCAAATTATTCCAGGATCACCTCCTGAGAGATACTGCCTCATGTGTGCTTCACTCAAGGGGAATGCTGTGAGAGATCTGGTTATTCATTACAAATAAATGGAACCTAAATCATTATGGGTTCAATATAGCAGTATAGCCCAGATATTTTACAGTTTTTCATACAACTTGAAATAATACCTTGAGGATTTTCTGGTTTAAACCACAAACAGATAAAATAAAATTTAAAACAACAAACTAAAGCAAATGGAAGAAAATAGATGAATGGTCAAAGTAATACTGTGTTTATGAGGTCTCTTATGTTTGAATAAATATGCAGGTTTTGCAGGGAGTAGGTGAAAAACAGTGCATATCTGAAAGTGAGGATACTAATGCTTAAAAAGACCTGTTAGAGGAAGGTAAGTGGAAGTTGGGAGGTGACTAAGCAGACAACCTATTTCTGATTTTGCTGGATATGCCCTATGCTCAGACAGACAAAAATGACTTAAGAAAGGACGTACAGTGTTTTGTAGTAGCTCTTTGTTTGGTACAAAAATGCAAAGAATAAGCTAATTTCCAGCCTGCAACTGTTAGAATTGATCAGATGACTCGAAGTCAGTCAGCAAATAGTTAATGCTGGTCTCAATGAGCCAGAATAGATCTGCACACAGGAATTAACATCCATCCAGAAGTCCAAATAGTAGTAGTTGAACATAAGTAATTGCTTAAGGTTTTGATATTTGCCTGGTGTCTCAATCTCAGAATACAGTCCTCCAAACAATGCTCTGATCTCTAATTATAACAGTGGCAACAAAGGTACTGATAGGGTTAAACAGGTTAAAATTATAGGTGAATGTGTATTTCAAAAATATTTATGTAGTGCAAAGATTTTACACTCTATTTACAGCATTATAAAGGAATTCATTAATTTTTATATATAATATCATATATTCTTTAATACATTGCTGTGTACAACAGAAAGCTTGTCTTGAAACAAGTCACAGTAAGAAGGAGAACTTTCTTGAGAATATTAAGTCTCTGGCTTGAAAGTTATGATGGATTACCAAGGAAACGAAAAACACTGAGTCCTCGGGTCAATTATTTAAGCTTCGCTGACAAACAGAAATATTTCTTCCACCAAAGGCTTAAGCCAACTTTATAAAATTAGTTTAATTGGAACGCTCAATGTAAGATTTTGTTTTATATGATGTGACATGACTACTGCTAACACACAAATCGTATGTGGGCTCTTTTCTCAGACAGATCTGCACCAACGGTATGAAGCATGGTCTTTCATCTTTTTTCTGCCTTTTCATCCTGTTGAAAGACTAATCTATGCTTAATGACATCTGATTATATAGAGTGATTTATAAGGGAGTGGGAAACTACCAAAATTATTTCTGATCTCAACAGACTTTCCGGAAAAGTGATACAACCAGTCTCACTTTTTGGCCTGACCTAGGGCTGGGCACAACCTAGTAATGTATATTGGAAGAGTGAAGACTCAAATATAATTGTATCTGTTGCATTATTTAAAATGTGTTACTCTGCATACTTCAAAGGAATTATTTACAACCCTACTTCGTGTAGGATTTGGTGAAGCTCTTCAACTAAATCAGGAGGACAAAAATACTTGTATCTCTCCTTCAATTTAGCAATTCACTGATCTGGGTAGAGAACAGTCCTTGCCCAATGCTATCATTGCATAAACTGTGTATTAATAGCAATCCTATACATCATAATTTAATTAAAATCATAAGCTATCCCAAATTATGAGAAGATAACAATGTCTGATCACACTACCTATTATGAGCCACAGTTGGTCTTAAGAAGGTAGGTAACTACAAACCTGTGAAATATATATTAATAAACGCCAAGCATTTCAAAATTACTCCCACAGATGCAAGCAACCAAGGAAAAAAAATTAACTGGCAAAAAGAAAGCAAAAATAAACAATCCCCCAAAACTTAAAATGCTGGCAGAGCTAAAATCATTAATGTCAATAGACCAAATACTGAAGTCATTGATATCAGTGGATCAGCATTCCACTGTCCAGGCAAACCAACAAAGCAAAGCAGTTAAATTTTCTCATTGAGAAATTTATAGTTTATAACTCTATTCACTTAAATTTACAATGAACAGACAAAATTTAAAGCAAAATTAAAATCTCCAAAGCCACCTGATAAAAAATAGTAAGGAAAATTTAAGCTAAGTCTGAAAAAAAGCTCTTAATGTTTGCTTGAAGCACAAATAAGCATTTAATACTTTTGACGTCAGGATCTCAAGGTGAAACCAGCATGCGAAATTTTGTAATGTGAGTCACCCTGGAGCTTTTGCAAAGTATGTGCTGGAAATGGGATTATAACAACTGTCTGGTTTTACAGATTTGCATTCTTATCACTGATTTCAACCAGGAGTGTAAAACTACATGATTCATTTTGTGTTTTACTCCTTAGGTCTGATTGTGAACTATTCTGTTTACCTGAGAGGACCTGCATTGTTTCCTTGGCAGTGGCTGATTCCAGGGGAGCCAAAAGGCCATTCTGCACCACAAGCTTGTACTACAGCTGTACTGTCCTCAAGGAAATCATTTAAGGAATCAGCAGGGTCCCTCTGCTGCCACTGATGCTTCTCCACCCAGCATCAATAAAAACAGAATAGGGAAAACACAAGGCACCTGTGGTGGGACTCCATCAGCAAAGACAAGGATTTACATAAACCATGGTTTAGGTAATACTCAGTTCATATTATTTAGACTAAGGAAGGACAAGGTTTGACATGTCACTGAGTCATGACTCCTTTCATGCCTTCTCAAAGGCTCGTGGATTTTTTTTGCAGCACAAGACTTGGCTACCTTAATCTGGATGGGCTAGAAACATCTTTGTAGATTCATTTGGCATTTCACTTCAAATCAGCACAGGAAAGTGCAGTAACTCCCCTTTGCAGCTGAAACTAGCACTAGACCCCATACCTGCTAAGAGCCACATTTGGATGGTGAGGGTCAGCATATGCAGCTCCCTTAGTGGGATCAGAATGTTAATTGCTACATGCTCAAATTATTTGCTTTCAGCTGCTTTAAATACATCATCCATCAAAGATAAATTACAGTATTTAAATTGCCTTCTGCCTGTTGTTTTTCAAAGGGAAAATAAAAAGCCAAATCAATCTTCAAATAGTTTGCTACTAAATAAGCAATATGAAGAATATTTGTCTTTATTTTCCACCTAATTCAGAAGCAGGGCAACTCCTTAAACAGTACACCTGATAAACTGCAACAACATAGCACCTCATCCTGTAATATTTAGTTAGGTATTTCTAGGGAATGTTTGTTCCATGTCATTATAAATCGATTAGGAAAAAAACACCTTCCTGCAGTGGTTGCTTTTGTACTTAATAGCTCAGTGTAAAAGTGAATGCTGAATCTGGAGTGAGGCATCCTGTGCTTACGGCCATGAAACACACGTTTGGCACACAGAAGTACTCAGACTCAGTAATTTTCCTTCAAATTAATTTGCAGACAAATTAATACTGCAGGGTATTTTCCACATTATTGTTTCATTCCATATGACTTATTGCACAAATTGCATTTAAATTTTAGCACTGAAGTAAAAGTGAACTGTAAAATGTCCAGATGTGATTCCTGTTTTAGTCTGTGGCTGTGTCTGACAATTAATTTAAAAATATTTGAAGTATTTATAGTACCATAAACATAATATTTAATATCATACTCAATGAATAATAAAAGATATTGTCTTTGTATCCAAAGACAGATTCTACTTTACAAAGACGAGTAGAGAAATAATTTTTCAAATCGTGAGACCCATGCTCATACTTGACCTGGTCAGCTAAATGAAATTATTGCATCCTCAAAGCTTTCAGGAGAGCAACAGCTCTGTTGCTCCTAACAGAACATTGGGATCTGCAACTTGCTGGCAAGTTTCACAGCTGGATGTGACATCTTCCAAGGTTTTGTAAGTGTTTTATAAATTAATAAAACTCCTTCACTGTCACATGAAATCCTCCTAAATGCCCTGACCCTCTTGCTGTGTGGTTAGTGCTGAGGCAAGAGGACAGCCATGGGGTGGCAACACCTCCACCCTTGCTCCAAGAACACAGAAACATTTAGTCCTACATAAGAACAGTCTCACTTTCTCCTATTCACACACCTGAATCATTAATCATTAATTCCTACATGAGACAAAAGAAGACAAAAAGAAGAAAGGGGGGGTTATGCACTATCTTTCATGTGCCAAAGGACAGCCATACCTAAACTAAGAGTTGCTTTGTTTTAATTAAAACAGCTTATGTAAGTGGCTCTTAGATTGTTTCGTAAGGTTAGATAGAATTTTCAACTTACAACCAATCACTGCAGCTGAAAGACAAAACTGAAGCAGTTTACAGTTAGGTGAAAGCAGCCCAGCTTTACCATCTTTTGTATAGTCCAAAAAAATGTCATTCTTTGAAACTTTCCTGCCAAGGAACATGAACAGACCAGCAGAAATATTTAGGCGAATCCAGTAGATGCTCACTGCTCACTGCCCACTGCCCAAGAAAGGGTTCACACAGTCAATGAAGCTAAACTAACAGCTAGACTGCAAGTAAAACTAATACAATCATAATCTGGGAGGCAAGATCATCATCCATGTGCAGACACCACCATACACGCCACAGCTGAGGGCGACCAAACAAGGTGAAGTGACAGAGATCTCCATGGAAGCTCAGAGCTTATCACCTGGGAACTCTGCCTTCTCAAGACCAACCCTGGACACCAGCAAAAAAAGTAAAGAAAAAACCCAAAACTGTTTGGGCTCAACCTGTGTGTTCTTCATGGGAGGACTCCTTAATCTTTTCTAATGAATATTAGAAATAGCTTATATTACCCTGATTATAATTCATTCAGGTAGGAGTGAGTAGCTGCACATGGCCAAAGTAGCCAAAACCCAAATAAATTTGAACTTCAAAACCTCTCTAAGCCCCAGCAAGAAAAATCACAACACACTGAACATCTCTGTCAAAGTTTTATCTACAAAGCATTAGCTCAGAGTGGAAATTCAGACACAAACTGTAAGCAAGTGAGGATTACAAAACCATGCCTAGTGACAAGTACAGACCAAGCTGATCCCACGCTAGTATTGACTCTTTTCTCAACCTCCATAGATTTTTATTTCTTTTTGAAAAAACCACTATGAAAAAATAGAATAATAAGGCTTTTCACATCAGGAACTATTTTTGATGTTATAGGAGACACAATGCAGCCAGCAAGAACTGGTTGTGTTCAAAGCACAGCCCAGAAGCAGGCAGGGACACATGATGACGCTGGAACAGTAGGGATTGTTCTGTACATAAACCCACGACAAGTGCAAGCTGATCCAGCCCCAGTCTTCCTGGGAGAAATACACAAGGACATGAACTCGTGCTTCTGGACTGTTGCTGTGTCTAGCTAGTGAATCACACCTTTGTACCACTGCCTGTGCTTGCCTCCCAAACACCTCTGTGTGCGTGCATGATGGCATTTTGCTTGTTTGGAGTCATGCCTCAGTTAGCTTAAGTGCCTGATCCCTAAATTTCAATGTCTGAGCCTACACATAAAAACTAAATATAAGCAGCCCAGGGGTAATGATGATAATCTGATGAGTAAAATAGTCAATGCTAGCATGAGGCCAACTTTATGCATATACTCACTATCCTAACAAATAATGGTGTCTGTTAACTCTTCTAACGGTTTTTACCTGTAAAAACATGGAATACTGCATCCTTTTGCTAGAGAAGGAGAGGGAAACTTTATGACTTACACAATACAAGTCATGGAGCATTTCTACTTTCTTGTTTGCTAGTCTAGGTCCAGAGTCATTCCCAGAGAGCTGGCAGGAGACTGTGGTAGAGGTATGACAGACACCACAAGGGAAACTGAACAGTTCTTTCCACTTGGGAATTACCAGTGGGTTTCTTCAGCTATACTGTTAGTACAGAGGATAAGATTTTTCACTGCCAAAACATACAATTTTAAAATAAGTAATAACCCCTCCCATATATCCTTATTATCTATGGTAGAGTTCACTTTTACTATGTTAATTTTTACATCTCTTTTCTTTGGTCTTTTAAAACCCCAAAGATCTGATATACAGGGAAATGTCAACAATATTACTTATTTTTAAATCAAAATTCTGGAAGAAGCAAAGTTCATATGCTATTTTAACAACCAAACTGAGACAATTATTATTATTTTGAAGAGAAGGGATGTAAAAATTATTGTTGCTTTACAGAAAATCTTAACAAGGTTTTCTATACTGGTTTTACTGTATTTTCTTATAACAAATGCTTGAAATAGCTTCCAGAAAACATTCAGCAGATATTTATTTCCCAACAATAGATGACTCTAACAAGGCATATAAAAGCCTCTCATTCTTTTCCTGTGTGTTTGAACTTCAGCAGTATGACCAAATGACAATAATGAATTGAATTTTCTATAAAAGCAAAGCTGCAGATACTTTGCAGATGTTAGAAATGAATGGATGAAAAGGAGGCAAATCTTAGAAAAATAACTGGACGAGGACTAAATTGAGGCGATATTAAAAGTATTATATATAATGTTGCTTAAAATTGTATGATGCCAAATGTTCATTTTTAGCAAACCATACCACATTAATTGTATTTACAGTTCATATGGGTGAACTTGATAAATACCCATAGATAATTCTAGCATTAGCAATGTCTTGCTCCATCACATTAAAAAAATGTAATTCTAATTAGTGGTCTATGAAGCATACAAAATCCATGGTGTTTATGGGGAAAAAAACCAGAGTGGATCATTTGTGTAGCTTCTCTCTAGAAAGGTACAGACTGTCTCTTGTCTGGGAGGAAGAGAACAGCAAAAGGGTGCATTCACATTCATGCTTGTATGACATAGAGAAATGAAGAATATTTTTACTCCAACATTTAACTCTTTTTAACCATCTGAAGCAAAATGTCTGTTGGTTTGCTTTCTCCACTACTGATAAAATGCAAAAGAGATTGCAATGATAACACTTGCAAAATCTCAGAAGGGAAATCTGGGACAACATGTGTGAATTAAAGGCAGTTCTTTTTTAATCTATTCAATGGATTTAAATACAATACAGAAAACTGTTAAATGGTTCAACAGCTGTATCAGAAGAATAACAAATGCCATTGTTTATTATTCAGCCTATACACATCTGTAGCAATGCCAAGCAAAACACATTAATGATATCTCTGGTCACATATGCAACAAACAGCAGTGTGGCAGGAAGTGCAGTTCCACAGAATTTCTCCACTGCATTTAATGTAAGCTAATGGCAAGGACTTGGAAACTTTTAAACACTGCCTATTAAGCCTTTCAGTAATTTCAATAACCATCTGCAGCAGTCCCAAATTTCATTAATCCCCTGAAGACAGAACTACTAGCCAAAACAAAGAATACAACAGTTTTTCATTTGACTACATATGAAAGAAAAGCACTATCCATTACAACGATTAATCAAAAAAGCAAATGCAGTCTCCGTAATCGTAAATGCTGAATGTCACCCAAGGTAACTAAAATACAAGTGTCTAGGCTGTAAGTCATTATAAAATAATTTTGTAACTCCTCACATCTTGGAATACCTTTTTTTTCTTGACTGCACACACTCTAAATCAGAAAAACATGGGTAAATAGGTTCCTTAGTTTAAATTCTGCCTGAGACTGCTTTGCTCAAGTCTGCTCCAGCATCAGTGAGAAGACTGGTATCTGAAGCCATGAAGTCTGACAGTCAAAGGTCCTGAGAAAGTCTTTTAGCTGCAGGTTTCACATTTTCTGAGATGAAATGTTCACTGTTCACATTCATTCTATCACATCCCTTCTCTATCAGTTTCTTTCACTGGAAGCCTTATTTTGAATTGCTATGTACCCTTCTACCCTATTACTCTCATTAATGACATAAAGCAAGTAATTTTTCTTCATTTTCCTGACTCTTTTCTTATATAAACATCTGATAACTACGTGACCAACAGAATATTTACAAAAAATGAACAGCTAAGCAGGTAGTAGGAAAAATTTTTCACAGCAAAATTTATCAATAGGCAATCTGAAAGTACGTATCACTACTATATTATAGCACAGTAGATGGTCTTTGGAGAAAGAGAAGGATTTTTTTGTGTGTGTGGAAAAGTCCAGGAACAGCAGTACTATTACAGTGGGCAAAGGGGAAGCACTGAATGATGGAAATTAGTCCACTGACAAAGTGTAAGTTATCATATGGCTACACTGACAAGTCATTACAATTCAAATATAGATCTAAAAAAAAAAAGAGAGAAGAAAAAAAAATCACTGTCAGATTTTAGATAGCTGACTAATCAGAAATAGGATTACTTTGAGATGTAATTTATTCAGAATAAATGAAACTCTGAGTTTACTCCTGAAGGAGATCTATCAGAGATTCAATTTCATTGCTCAAAATTGAGTTAAGTGAATAAGGGACTCTTCAGTTTGATGCCTGAATTAAAGTGATCAGATCAATCAGAAATATTTTGTTAGGCCTAAAATTAAATATTACTTTAATTGAAGAATCATTGACTGTGTTAACCTTATTTTTAGAATTAAAAAAAGCATCACCACTTGGAAAAGTCAATCTCGTTTGGAAAATTTGAAAGCAATCATTAGCCACTTAAAAAGATAAATTACCAGGTTTAGTAGCTGAAGTTTCTTAGATTAACTGCACATGAATTGGAAAACAGAAAATAAACTTGAAAGAAAGATGCAGCTTCAGAGACTGCATTTTTTCCCTTCTTTCCATCCACAGAAGTGCTTCCCAAACTACAGACTCAGAGGAGCCTTGGCTGGAAGGGGTTTCTGGACATTATCTTTCACTGCCTTCTCTTTGTGACAGACACAAATTCCAGCATTAGAGATAAGGAATTGCCAATTCCCTGTTCATGGACAAGTTTAATGTATTTCTGTAGAAAATACAGAGCTCAATCTTTAGGAAAGGAGTTACTAATAATTTTAATTACATATTTTTTCTGAGATCCTAGAGGGGAAGAGATCCTACAGACTTTCTTCCATTTTGTATTGACCACAGACAGAGCCACCACAGAAATTACTAATAGTGCAAAAAAACCCCTTAAACGACATCTGTTGGAAATTGCCATTTCTGCTTATTTTCATGGGAAGAAAGAGTTTACAAACCCCCAAAATATTAAAGGGTTTCATACAGAAATTACTTCAAAATAAATCTTTACTCATGAACTATATTTTATGGAGGTTTTGAAGGGAAAATTTTCAGAATCATTCAATTACAGGAACTTGAGGCAGCTCATGAAGCCCAGAAAATGCTTTCTTTTTAAAATCTCCTAGTGGTTTAAAATTTATTCAGCAAGAGCCTATCTAATTTCAATAGATTACCTAAGTTTTCATCTTTTAACTTTCAAAATAACTGCAAAACAATGCATCTCATTTTTACACACTATAAATGCAGCAAAAGCAAAGACAACAAACAGAAAACAATTCTTCAAGCTCATGGATTCCATACTCTATTTTTCCTTGACTGAGGTATAATCAAGTTCATGAATTCAAAGCAGGACAGGAAGAAGTGATTATGCCTGAATTTAGTGAATCTCACCTTGAGAGACTATTTATTTCAAAGATGAAAGACTAAGTTTTTGAAGGGCTATTCTATTTAAACAAGACACAGTATCTGATTTTTAATCAAATTATGACCATAATATTTTTTGCATGCTCAGTGATAAGACAGCCAAGAAGACCACTGCCACAGGAAGACGACAACAACAACATATTTGTTTTTTTTTTATAGTCAGATGAAGTATGCAAACCAAACTGGCTTTTAATGCACCACTGTACATAGCAGCCCAATAAATTCTACTCTCCCTCATCAAGCATGAACTGATGAATGACAAGATTATCCTTCTTTTCAATGCAATGAAGAAACAAAGGCAAATAAAAACCACATGTTAAGCTATCACATAAAAAGTTTCTATTTCTATTTTACATCTTCTATGTAAGTTCTATGATTTTTATGAGTGGGTTCCAAATTTGCTAAATGAAATCTCCAGTCTTCAATATTTTAAAATAATCACTTTTAAAAAATTTTCATTGTGCTAATATTTGTTTCCATGGAAACAGGAATGAAAGCAGAAGCTGCTGTTAAAAGAATTAGAATTCTCTCCCACAAATGAAAGACTTAAAAATAATAATACATTAATAAAACAATTGTCAGAATATATATTTTCTCATTTTGCAAAAGCAGAGATTCACTGGAGTTAATAGGGCTATAACTTTTGATTACATTACAATAAGCCTAAATCACCAAGAACATATTACTGAGTTAAAAAAGCTGATGAAAAGATTATTCAGTTAAATAGATAATTTTCTGATGAATTTTTAAATCGAATTTAGCAGGTGACTGTCAGATGAGGCCTTTTTTTGAAACAGTACAATAAAGAATTATGAGCCAAAACCAAAACAATAGCTACTAAGGATTATTACTATTTACATAATTTATTTCTAATACTGTTGCTTAATTTTCTTGAAAATTAACTACTTCCATTAAAACCTGACTGGAAGTTTTTTTTTTACAATTATTCAGATACAGTTCTGTGCTCTAGCCAAATAGCAATGGAACCTGTGGACATCCTAGCTGCATGTATCTGAACTTAATGTTCTACAGCATTTTCTTAGTCAGATGTTCAGTCTGGAGTCACATCTGGCCTATGGTTGGAAGCAGAGTTTTGCACCCTTCTGTGAGGGTAAAATTTCCTCATAAAGCTCAAAATACACTGACCTATTTTCCTATGCTTACGATTTTTATCCTACATAGAAGAGAATTCTGATAGATAAACCTTTATTACCATGGTATGACTTTACAAACATGCAGGTATTTTTAATATGCTTTTATAAAGCATCGTTTTAACCAAACTACTACTTACATCGCAGCTCCATCGCATTTGATCAAGTCTACAAGAAAATGACTGCCAGTACTTTTTCCTAAGAGACTCTGTTTTCACTGGTATGCTAGCCTGTTCATTATGAATTTCATTAAAATTCTGAAATAAAACTTCTTAAATCTTTTCATTCACAACTTAGGCATTTACCACAACCACCTTGGGTTTTCCTCTTTATCAGAAAACCACTCCATTGAAAAAGGTTCCTTCCTCTGCAATGCACCATGACTCAAAAGAACAGTTAACTTCTCAGTGTTTTATCTTATTTCCTTGTTTTGTCTTTTTGTTTGACCAAAGAAGCTGCCTAGTGCTTTGAAAAACCTTGACAGTGGACACATACAGTTTTCTACACTAGGAACTTAACTCTCGTAATTTCAGTTCTACATATTTTCTGCTGTACTTAAAATCACCACAGTTTAAAACTCTGACATGTTTATATTTGTCCTAAGTAATTAAACTTTGTGAGATTGCAACATTAAAGTGCTGTTTATGAACCAACTAAGAATCCCTTAATTTTTATATTAGGTTGGTTTATTTTTAATTTTTCATTGCATGAAATTCCAAGCCTAGAAGGTCAGTTTGGCTGCATTCATTCTGGCGCTTTTCTTATCACTAGATGGTATGAAATTCTTTGGATATTATATGGCTATTTCAAGCATCTGATCCATTTTTTTTCTGTCTGTAAAGTTGATTGTCAGGTACCACATAACTGTATCGATTTTTGTTGCCTTCCCACTCCGTTTCAGGAACATCTATTATAGCAAGGCTCCTTCTGTGCTATTTTTTGCCATTGATTTCTTCTTCTAAAGAGTGCTAATCAAAACAGGTAAGCATTTTTCATTTCCCAAATTACATGTAAATTACAATATATTTTTTTAAAAACTACTACCACTATCACAGTCAATTAGTAATTACTTTCAGTTTGAGGACATTTCAAGTCAAATAAGGCAAAACTTTTGGAATAAAGTCCTTACAAAAAGGACCACAGATATAAAAATGTTAAAGCTTTGTCATCCAGTGCAAGATCCACTGTGTTTTAACACAGGATATAAACCTACAACCCTGACTCTACCATGTTCTTTTGCAGGACAAAGGTGCAGATGGAAGGAAATCTTCCAATGAACATGTGTGTTTTGAGAACTGTGGGGTTTACTCTAATTCATGCATTTCACTGGAGTATTTGTGCTTCTACTCCATGTGATGAACAAGCGACAGGAGAAAACATGAGCGCTTTCTTCCCCCTAAGGCAATTATAGTGCAATTCTGCCAAAAAAATCTGCAGCTGCATTTTGTTTTGATACAACATTTTATTTAGTCATAACTGTATTTTGTAAATCTGTGTTTTGCCTTTAGGTCAGCAGTACTCCAATGACCAAAGCTCTGTCATACAGCTACCTTTAGACTTCTGATGACATCTATATTGACCTTGGACTCCCCATTCAGTTTATCCTCTGTCCTTGCATCTTATTTTGTTGCTAATTACAGATGCTCTCATATTTTTTGTTAGTTTGAATTGTCCATTCCTTTTTTTCCCACTCCTGGTGGTGTCTTTATTGTAAAACAGAAACAAAGTTGCAATCTATTCCAATTCAGAAGGCAAGTTTTTATCTTGTGTAATTTATTAGCTATTGTTATACTCAGTGTCTCACAGTTTATAGCCAGAGTGTTAAAATGTCCCGTGAATAGAAGATATCAACATCTTAGACATAAGAGACAACATCTTAGTCTCAACCACTCACTGCTTTGCCACATTTGACCAGCAGCTCCTCTGGACCCGGAGCCCCAAGAGGAAATGTCATAAGAGCATTAGCACAGACACCACTCAATGTCTTCAACAGCTCTGGATGCCCAGAGGTGACTTCCCAGTAACTTCCAACACCACCACTGAGCCCCCCCTGCTCACTCCAGAGGTGACGCAGCCACAAGTGCCCTGTAGCCTAAAACGTCTCGCGTGACCTGAGATCAGCTTATTCTTGCCTCTTCCATTGCAGTAGAGTTACTGTAGATCACTGGTCACACCACCTGGAAGAAAACATTCCTGCTGCCTTTCAGTTTCTGTGTAATAGGACACGGCACTCACTCAGTAGCATTGCTGCTCTGGATTACCACACATCCTCATTTCCCATTTTGGTACATGAACAATAACATCCAATGCTTTGCAAGGACCAGAGAAGTTATCCCCAACGACTTAAAGACAAGCTCAGGATGTTCAAGCTCTAATTTTAGCTTCCTGTTAGAACTTTACCACAACATATTCATAGTTCCATATAATCTTTGCCTACCAGAACACATAACCAAAGGAAACAGCTGGCTGAAATAATTCACCTGGATATTATGAGTTCCCTTATTTACATGGGGTTCTTTGTTTCCTTTTGCTTCACAGTTAAGCCATTGACACATTCTATACATGCTGCTTATAACTTACTCCTCATATCTCACCATTTCAGTGACGTTAGTTTTACTGTTATTTCATCCAGAGAGAGCGGAAATTCTGACCACTTCTTCCAGCCAACCCATCCACATATTTAACCCAACCATTATCCACTCCTCTGTGTATTTCAGAGCTCTGCATCTTCATTTTGTTTCACAAATTTTAACCCGTCTTTACCAGATAAAACATTTTCTGCGCTTCCCACACCTTCCATTATGTTCAAATCCCAGACACTTCATTCTGTGACACTTCATCATTCACCTGAAACAGGGACTCCATACAAGGAAGGAAGTTGTCAACAGTTGTCAACAGACATGCTGGTTATTTATAACTAAGCATGTTAAAGCATGGTACTGTTTCAGTGTGTTTCCAAAGTCTTCACTGAGGTTGTTAATCATATAAATCAGTAGCAGGACTAATTTAAATGAGAGTAAGCCAGCCAGAAATTTAAATTTTTGTTTCAGCAGATTGCTAAGTGACACACATATTGGATGAAAAATAACTTCAGCATTGTTTTTCTGAAGGAGACAATGAGAATATTAATTCTTTCCACCATACCTTAAATAACTTTAATAGGAGCACAATTATATTTCATGAAGAGTGTTACGTCTTGGTATTTTTCTCTTCCCTTAGATATACCCAGTAGGATAGGAACGTCTTAGATACTTGCACAAAAGAAAGGACAGTCATATACAGACCATATCTTTTGTTACTTTTGCAAGACCCACACTCATAGACAAATGCCATATGTTTTCCTAAGAATACACAAGAGCAGCATTGGTGAATTTACGCAAGCAGCACGTTTCAAGACTGCCAACAATGAAGCATCAGTCAAACTGCACTGTATTTATGAATAAGCCCATAATGCTATATTATAATGAATCTGTTTGACATTCAGCGGTGTGATGCAGTGCACAGTAATCATCATAATGCAGTGCATGGCTGTAGCTCATTATATGCATATGGAAGACACCAATGTCTTTAGGATGGACATTAACTCAAGGTAGGAGGAGAAAGACCGAAATAACTCAAGGAATGTAAGAAAGTCCTCATCTCAAAGTCTGATGGTATTCTGAGGATCTATATATTCAATATACACACTCACACACGAACACTGTTAATGCAGCAGAGAGAACATCTGGAATTAGAATGCAAGCCCTTCTTTTTGTTTTTGTTTTTGGGTTTTTTTTTAATATATAGCACATTTTGTTTGCGATTTCTTGGGGTTTTGGTGGACGACAGGGGGAATTTATTATAATTTAAAAGAAATATTATTTATTGTCAATAATTCCAATGGATTAAAAAAAAAAAAAGAATGAGATCCCTTTCTAGAAGTTCCCTTTTCTACCCAATCAGCGGATGGACTTGTTCTTCAAACTAATTAGAAGGAAAGTCCTATAAGGAATACAACTGATCTCAGTAATATCTGCCTTACACCACATTGTTTGATTTTCCATTTCTTTGTTTCTTGAGATCCAGATTTTTTTTTTTTTTGGTCTGTGCAATGGAGAGATTAATTTGAAGAATAGGAAAAAGAGATTCTTTAGTTTTAACAATGCTACTCTTTACTATGTTGCACACATGATCTGATAACATTATTTTATTCCCCTCCAGACTTTGAGTCATTATGGTATTTTCTTCCCTTCTTGCAAGCCTATAGTGCACAGCGCAGCCCCATTTCATGATGTGTTAAACAAAACACAACAAAGAAATAAAGAAGGGGTCAATAGAAGCTGTTAGCTACAAACACATTACAGGCAATATACAACACCAGCGGTTGAATATTGACCTCAGGGCATTAACTCTAGATTGGCATGCCATGCTACAGCACATGAACACATAGTCATCTTTACAACACAGAGCGGAATTTAAGAGACTCACATAATTGCCTGCGAGAAGGTACAGGAGCACTTCCAAATGCTGTGCCCTGTAAATAAAACACATTTTTTTTTTTTGGAGCAAAGGATGTCAGATTAACAGCAGCAGCAAATGAAAAAAATGATAGGACATGAAGAAAATGAAGGCGGTGAATCGAAATAGAGACTGTTTAGATAGAGGAGTTTATTATTACTGAAGAACTGCAGTTCCTATTTTCAGATAAACATAAATTATAGTGGAGAACGTTCTATGAGTAATCCACCCGTCAGTGAACACAATGAACCAAGAGGAGAGAAAAGAGAGAGAAAGGAAGAAGACAGGAAAAAAGTATCAGCATAAGACAGGCATGCTCACACTTGTCAAAAAATAAATTTGATGGAAAGGACAATGTATGGAGTATATATATTAATATGAATTCCTTCACAATAATAAGAAGGCTCAATGACACCAATGTCTTAGCTGATACTGTCACTGTTTGAAGGTACATTTCAAACAGGTAGGAAGGAGAGTGAGTGCAGTACTGTTTGGTTCCTGCCACTTCCTCCTCATCTTGTCTCCGTAGTTTTTTAACATGTCCTCACTGGGTCAGTTTTATGCCAGCTGACAGGAAGCAGCTCTATTAAATCGCCGATCCACACACACAGTACGCTCGTCCAATAGATAGAGTGCTTCATCTTGTGTGTATTATGCCAGCAATTACCACATATCTCTGAAATACCAACTGTGCATGTAAACAAAACATCAATCAAATACCAAGCAAGTCATACCAGTTAGGAACTGTAGGCAGATCTCTTCCCAGTGTGATCCCCTGTTCCCACAGTCTTCCTCAGCATACCTGCCCACTCCCACCCAAACCAACAAACCAATCCCAGAGAAACAAACTAATAACACAAAGAAAGAAGATGACTAGGTAAACTCTCGTGTATAAAATTTGAAAAGCACTGTTAAAACAAACTGTATTTTCTCATTCTGAATCCATGATTCGCTATGAGTTTGTGTCCAAGACTGCATCCTCCTTCCCAATGTAAAAGGGCATACAGATCATTTGGACTGGGTAGTCAAGGATGACTAATTACAGTAATATTTAGATTGGAAGTATTGCCTTAAAAAAAAAAAAAAGATCAAACACCTGAAACTTATGAGACTTGAGTGGATGTTGGCTTCCATTTTGACTTCCATCATCTTTTTGAAGTCAAGGCTGGGAACTGATTTACCAGACATTTAGAAAGGGTTAGGCATTGGTTCTTAGAGATAATTTTCTCTTTCAGGTCTTGTGAAATTCCATTTTCCTTTGTCTAAGATGAGTGAAGCATATATATGAATATCTAGAAAGCCCTGTAGAAGAGCCACCTTTACATCACTGATTCCCATACCACATTTTTAAGGAAAATCAGAATAATTAGGATTATTCTTCACTTAGATATCATGGCTGTGCCACTGAGACCATGGCTTGCTGCTCTGTGGCCATATGCAGTGCCGCGTGGCTCTGCAGAAACCATTTGTCTCACTACACCCCAAGCTTATCACTCCAAGATTCCTTCCTGAAACTGGAGTAAGAGGTCACAGTCATGGCAACAAGGAGCCAAGGGAGCAAGCTGGGGTTAACTTGTGCTGGGCCAGCAAAAGTGGCTGCATCTCTTGTTTTCTTGGCTGCATCTCTGGTTTTCAGGCTGCCAGGAAAAAGCAGTAAGCTCTCATATTTATCAGGCAAACATGCAAACAGGCAGTGTGCTCAAAGCTCTTTCCTTCAGGGCAGGCAGTGCCCTGAAAGTGCACTATCCTCCAGCCCCACAGTTTTTTAAGGAGTTATTTCAGCATTGCCAAAGCCCATCTTTATCTCCAGCTAACTTCTCAGAGTAGTCAAATTGTTTGGGTACCAAATCCAGTTGTACATTTAGCACTTAAGACAAGCTCTTCAGCGGCTGCTAAGGCTTTACCTGTTATTTCCAGTACTTTCTTAAATATTTTGAAAACAAAATAGAGTTATTTGAGATACTAAGAATGTTTATCTAAACCAAAGCTAGAAATACTGAAGAAAACACATTGTATAAGGGCAGTACCACTGTCTCCCCATTCTCCCAATTCTAAGTTATTCAGGGATGCTTAAAGGCAGCTTTCTAGAAAAGCTGAGGTACACAGTGGTACCGTATATTAAGGTACCTCCTAAAAGTAAGTTTTCAGAACATCATTTAAGGACATTGAAATTATTTGTGAAATCATATACACACAACAAAAAGCACAAAATAAATTGGTCTGAAAATCATTAAAAGATTGCCTGCTTATTTAGCCGAAAGGGGTTTATTTTTTTCTGTAATTTGAATGTGTAACATCTATATTGTACCCTCCATGAAGCAAAAAGAAAACCTTTACACAGCCTCAACTTACATGAATCCATCAACCAAAGAATTGGGAACATAATTATTCATTGCTGGTTACTATCATCACTCCTGACACAAATTACGTATTCCTAATTACATAATGCTCCTTTGAAAAGCAAGATACCAATGAATTTGACTGCATTAAATTTTTTCACATTTCTGATTTCCAGAGTAATTGGCCTTCTCAGGGGAAAGGATATATACCTTTATCTTTTAACCAGGCCTTCCTTTCCTTTTTTCTGCGCATACTCCAGGAATAAATGTTTTCCTTCAGTATCACCTGGCCCAAAAATAAAGAGTGTTTTTTAAAAGCTAAGTCAGGTTTCAGACATTCTCCATAGAAAATTCAGGCCCTGCTAGAACTCATGGCAGTTCAACAGTTTCAACCACATATTAACTCTTTTTCTGTCCTCTCTGAGTGGTGTAACGCTTAATCCTAAAAGTGTCTAGGCTTCCATGACAGTTTCAGTGGTAAATACTATACTAAGTTTTCCGAGTCCTGTGATTCATAGAAATGTAGAGCCTTAAACAAAGATAATGTTACCAATGATGTAGAGGCATTGTAGATGACTAGTTACCTTGTAGTTACTAAGTTAATGGTTTACAAAAGTTAGCACATTCATCTGAAGTTCTAACTGGTGAACCCTTCCCCACCTTTTTGCTTTGCAATTTTAACTACGAGATCAAATACACAACAGCATCTCTCAAATGACACTGATTTTCAAGCACTTTAAAGGCATTTTTGAATATACATGTGAGGAGAAAACAGGTATTAGCACCTGACAAGCCGGAACTCAGGAATCCATCAAGATCTGGAAGCCTCTAAAAGTGTCAGGATGCCTCATTTATAACACCTGGCCTATTCAGAAGGCCAATGAGGGCAGTTTTTAAGATTGCTTTGCACATGAACTCAGTATGACAAGAAAATACACCTGCTCAGGCTCGATTCCTGCCTACATCTTATAGCCTTTGCCACAAATATATTGAGATTTCGGTCTGAAGTGCTTGCTGGCCTGGGAGGGCCAGGGTGGCTTAAGGCTTAAGTACTATATGCAATCAGATTAATTTATTTAATATTTACCACAGCATCAGATGCTGAACTAAGCATGAACCAGCTAATTAACTCATGCTTAGGATAGATTCCCACATTCCCAGTGAAAGAAGGGCACAGACTAATTTTTCTATATATTCCTGTGCCATGTAATTCAGGGCTACAGTCTCTGCTCCTCAAAAAGGGAAAAGTAAGAGAGGCTTTTATTTCATCTTTTCTGCCTTCATATAACATATCTGCAGCATCCCCTCATTGTTAATGCAGGAATGTTCGATTACCCAAGACAGCCCTAAAATGAATGTGGATTTTATGCACCAGACAAGCAGATACACAGTTGTTCCGTTTACATTCCTTCAGTCAGTCATTTCTAATTTCTTTTCACTTAGCTTTCAGAAATGCAATCAGAACATTACAAAACTCAGTTCTTTTTGAAAACACTATCAATTTTTAAACATGTCAAGGTGAGAGTATGACACAGTTTCTGTCAGAAGTCACAGTTAAGTATTCACTGAAAACTCCAATGAACTCTGCAAGGGAATAAGGCATTTAGTTCCCACTGCTGTTTTGTTTCTCACATCCTCACGTTGAACAAAACCAGTTACTGTCAGCTTCTCAAAGTAATGACTAAAACCACCAATCAGTCTAAATATTTATGACTGCAGCTATTCTGGGACAACAGCATCAAGGAAATCCAAAGGAAAAAGGTTCATAACTCCACCTGTTCAACAAAGCAAAACATCCAAGTATGTATTAGTTTGCTGTTCAAAGGAAGCTTTTCACTAAAAATACTTTACCAATTGCATATGTTTTCTACATCTGTATGAACCTGAAAGTTAGGATTTCACCTGTTATTAACTGAATATAGTGACTGAAGTCCTCCGGGTTCACCTTGAGCAACTTGAAAATCTGAGTATTGAAATATATGAAACAATCAAATCAATACAGCTAAATACCCCCTCTGCAGCATATCTACACAAATACTGCTGTTCTTTTTTTGTCACTTTCTATGAGGAATTTCCACGAAGGTGTGTATTGACAACAGACCAATCAATGCCAGAAATAAATAGAAGAACTTGCTACCCATCAAATGAATGCTTTTCCAATAAATGTCCTCTATTCCCTTAGAGCACAAACCCATCGGCTACATACTTAAAAGGCAGATTAAAAAGAAAAAAGAGATGTCCCCCCCAAACTACCCAAAACCTCTAAACCATCCCAACCCCATGTTATGATTTTAAAAGAGAGGTAACTCATGATACACAACATTTTCCCTAGAAGTTTCCCCAGCACATAGTACTTTCACATGAACTTAGCCCTTTTTCCTCATCACAGAAATCATACCGCTACTACAGAGTGTTTCAGAACACTGCTAAGAAAAAAACAGTCTTAGAAGACAGGCTATAGTGAAGTCTTAGTTATTACCACATAAAAAAAAAGTTCAACTGATCTCCCAAGTGTTCAGAAAGATAATTCCACATGAGTTCATGATGGCAAAATACCACTGTAAGATTTCCTAGAGACAGAAAGACTTGCTGTGTCACTCCCACATTCTCCTGTAGGAGCAGCGTATGGTTCTTTCACAAAGAGAGTAAATATCAAAATGGTAAGATGCGCTTTGGTGTGATGGCTTCCACTTGCATTACACAGCACTTCACCAGCTGAGTCTATCAATGATGTGACACACAAAGTAGTGTGCTGCTACTCTGAGCTCAGGACTGAGTTCAGGAAAGGCTGCCTTGGATCTACTACTGTTCCAATGCAATATCACTCTTAGAAGGTTTTATATATGTAAATTAATTCAATGTAATGACATTAGCATGTCTTCAGATATGGTGCCACCAGATTCTAAAAGATGCAGATTTCTACCAAACCTCAGGTTTTTTCTTCAAAGTTTCAGTTTTGGTGTGGCAAACTTACTCATGAACACCTTCTTGATCACTGGATTTTACTGTACACACTCAACCTGCACTCATCTTGGTGTCAAGATTTTTACCACCTTGATAGAAAAATCTGCTTTTTGTCACATGACCTATTTGTTGTCTGAGCTGATTCAATGGGACTATGACAGTTAGCTTAGCTTTGCCCTGTTTTCTACCTGAAATTTATACACTACCTTTTAGTCTTCACTCCACTTCTAATTAAAAAAAAAATCCCATTTATATTTTATTTTTAAAAAATCTCATTTAGAATTTTATTTTTAAAAATTCCCATTTAAAATTTTAAGTGCTGAGACCACTTCTACTTATGTAGAAACCATCCATCCTTAACACTCATTTTGAAAAGTTGAGTACAGAGAGGGGAAGGTCTTGAGACCCTGGAATATAAATCACCTGCATAAATATAAATGAAAATTCAGAGTCAAAGAGTAGTATTAAAGAAGAACACCCACACTTTAAAGCAAAACTCAAACAGAACAGGAATTCTTTTTCCTTTTAGAAACATAGGATTAGAAAATGCTAAAAAAACCTCAGGCAAGCACATCCCCGCCCATTATTTTTCAGAAACAATTGTTTACAACTTAATCTCTTCTACAGCATTACCCAACTTTAATAATGCCAACATTCAGTCTTTACATTCCCTGTGATGAAAAACTGCTTGTCATTTGTGTCTCCTTCCTTTATTAGATTTCAGATCGCAATGTGCTTTACCTTTAACAAAGAAACATGAAAAAAATGTGGTGGCCTAAAATAACATAAGGCCTTCATACAATTCCAAAATATTTAAATGCATATGCAATTGAAGATGATCGCACATAATCACACACATTTATTTTCATTTTTTTGAAAGCTATGCCAGGCATGAACAAAATTACTAAAAGAAAATATCCCCAAGAGCAAATGTCGCTCCATAGACTATAGATACATTAATAGAAATATGTTCCTCCTCAAAACACATTCCAAACTGAACTTATAGCTCAATAAGGAAGACATATTTCCATCTTAAAGTTATCAGTAAATATTTTACTAGCAGTCTCTTGGCACATTTTCAACTCTGAATCAACATTTACATGCACTTTTCAGCAATCTGCTTCCACATTTAAGTGAAGGATCCTAAAATACACTTTCACACCAGAGTTTGGATTGCCATCTCATAGGGCCAAACTACACATACTACCTTAGATCTAGATACAATCAGTCAAGGCAGCAACAGTCTTTCCGGGCATTTACAGTCCCTCACGTGATAGTGATAGGATACATGTTTCAAATGGATAATCCAAGGAATGTTTCTGTACACACAGCTTCCCTGTTAACTGAATGTTTCCTTGTACTGCCTCATGAGAAACAAAAACCTGCTCAAGTTGCTTAGGTAGAAATGTCTAATAAATTGTGGATCCCTGCATGTCCCAACATCTGCTGAAATACTGTTCTTACATTTAAAGAAAACTTTTTGTAAACATACTAAAAGAAGTAAATAGGAAAATACTAACTCATTTGCAGACATCTCATTCACACTATAGATGTCATGTTACATTAATTTCTTACTCACTTGATCTCCTGATTCTTTCTCCTTTTGGGAGACTTCACTTAAGGGAACTTGAATTTTGAGATCCCTGCCTTCAGTTCTACACAAGTTGTTTTAAAGCCACCCTGCTTTGCTCATTTAAGTTTTTTGTGAACTTGATTTTTCAGGTCTCTTAGGCACTACTGCCAATGATGTCTTTCATTTAAAGCATATTCTCTGTACACACTTCAGTAAAAGTGTTCCTATTTTAGGGCTGTGCATGGGAAATTCAGACTGAAGTTGCAGGGCAGCCTCAGTACTTAGTCAACTTCTACCCCTTTTCTCAGTCTTCTAAGCCCCTTGCTCCTGCCAAAAGCCACCCTCCTGCTGACAATCTAATCCAGGCTGATCCCATGTATTTAGGTCCTCTTACCCGAACGAAGTTTTCCACTAATGGCCACTTTTTGTCTTGTACCTGGTTCATAACTATGATATCCAACTCTGCAAAGTGAAGTTCAGCCATTGTTCGGCAAAACATAAAGGATCTCTTCAAAAACAACAACAACAAAGTAATTCATAGCAAGTCAATTTGGCATCTATTTTAAGGACAATTAGAGACCTTCTATGCTATAAATTGCCACATACATTAGACAGTTTGTCACAGAAGAATAAAACTCCCCATCATTTGAATTTATATCATATCAGAAAAATACTTTTTGCTGATCTGTGTTTAGTACAGGGCTCTAGATTGCTTAAGGAGTCCTGGGTACCTCACTGCCTCTCAGTGCACGTTACCTTTCCAGGTGGAGTGGATGTCATTCCTTACGTGAACAATCTACCTGGAAGCAACCCCTGTGGGTGAATCTGGTATTCTCCAGGAGCAGACAGTGATTCTGAGACGCAGCTACACTGGGCTGGGTTGTTTTTTTTTGAAGACTTCTCTTATTTAGCACTAAGTTGCTCGCTGCATCAACCATATGAAACTTTCTTCACTAGATTCAAAGGGAGGCAAAAAGACAAAGGATTCTGCTTGTGAGGTTAATTCTTTTCACATCCCATTTTTAGCTATTGTTGTTTTTGCCATACAACTATCTTCAGATATATACATATGCATTAGAAGTGCATACAGAACATTCAAGAACCACTTCAAAAATACATTTGGTGTAGATGCATGCACATCCTACTGATTGATTATTACACAACCCACACCATTCTAGTTGGAAGAGACCTTTCTCACATAGTTCTTCCTCCCGCTCAAAGCCCCTTGTCAACAATTTTGACTTAACCACCCCTAAATTAAAAATTCAATAGAGTTAAGGGCAGAGACCATTGGATGATTATATCTAGATCAGAACATAATGCTGCAATAAATGTTTGTACGAAGCTTAACTAAATGCCTAGGGATTCATATTCCAATTTTAATTTAATCAGAACGTAATGCTGAAGCACACATTTACAGCTACCTTTTCAACTCAGCTCATATTTTCACTAGAGCTCATTTATTTCTAAAAAAACCCCTCCGTGTTTTCATAAAAAAAAATGTTAATGCTAAAAAGAAACATATAGTAATGAAAAACTGTGCTGGTTTTGGCTGGGGTAGAGTTAATTTTCTTCCCAGGGGCTGGTATGGGGCTGTGTTTTGGATTTGTGCTGAACACAGGGCTGATAACATAGAGATGTTTGTGTTATTGCTGAGCAGGGCTCACACAGAGCCAAGGCCTTTCCTGCTTCTCATACTGCCATGCTGGCAGAGAACTTGGGGGTGCACGGGAAGCTGGAAGGAGACCCACACAAGACAGATGACCCACACTGACCAAAGGGATATTCCACATCCTGTGAAATCATGCTCAGTATATAAAGTGGGCTGAAGAAGGAGAAAGTGGAGGATATTCGAAATGATGGCATCTGCCTTCCCAAGTCACCGTTACATGTGACAGGGCTCTGCTCTCCTGGGGATGGCTGAACACCTTCCTGCCCATGGGAAAGAGTGAATGAATTCCTTGCTTAGCTTTCCTTGCATGTGTGACTTTTGCTTTACCTATTAAACTGTCTTTATCCCAACCCATGAGCATTCTATCTTTTGCCCTTCTGATTCTCTCCTCGATCCCACTGGTGAGGGAGTGGGTGAGTGGCCGTGTGGTTGCTGGCTGGGGTTAAAACATGACAACAACGTTTGAATTTTGGACTCCTCTCCCTCTTGCAAGCTGCAAATCAATTCACATGCCCAGAACCTGCAGATGCAGACCTAGAGACCTTCAATATTTGCTTTGCCACATTATATAAATACTTCCACAGTTCTGTATACTATTTCCTGTAACTGTTGCTGTTGGAAATATCCCTGAAAGTCAAACTCATTTTCCTATTTTTAAGGGGTGAATATGAAGCCTGTACAAATCATCATGAATGTGATTACCAGTGCCAGTTTCAATGTCATTACATTACAGGTCTGACCAAAAGTCACTGGAAGTCTTTCTCATCCTAAAGTATATTCTTGTGTAAGCTCAAATACAGTATAGAGCATTCTCTGTATCAATTAGCTGTCCACATGAAGGCAGGGACTCACAATCCACAAGATAGGAGAATAACTGTAAAAGCTCCTGCTTAATTCCATTAATTTAAAAGGTATTTGTAACAAATAATCTAAGTAGCTAACACCAGTAACTCATTAATACAAATAACATGGGGTATTAAACCAACTTGATGGCTCAATCATGAAAGTAAGGATTACAGTTAAAAAATACCTATAAATAAAAGAAATCATATAATTATACACACAAAAAAAAGGTGACTGATTGGCAAGAAAGAAAAGGAACGGTTATTAGAAGATGAACAGTCGCAGTCATTATAAAAGCAATTTCCATTGATCAATGTTTGATGTCCCCATGTCAGGACTCCTGGACCTAACTGGTAAATGCTCACATTACAACAAAACACTGCTGCAGGGGTGTGGGGATGAGATAGGCAAGGAGGGAGGAAACATTATCATCCTTACCCAGTAGAAAAAATAAAAATAAAAAGATTGGATACAAGTTCTTCTTTTATGTCCAAAGCTGAAGCAAACTGCTATTAGAGAAAGATTTTATTGCTGAGATGTACGTTAATTTGTATCACCTTCAAACACAAGACTTCTTTTTTTTCAGTCTGTTGATTCAGCTTCTTTTCAAAACCAAATTAAAATATAAATAAAACACATCCCACACAAGAAAAGGGACATGATTCTGGATACATCTCATTTTGATTTTTCTTTTACAGGCAGTATGACAAGCTCTCAGAATTTAATTTCCAACTGCCTGGTAGTAAATGTCTTAATTTCTCAGCTCCCAAAGACAGTTATCTTTTCTGACTATTCTTTTCCTTTAAAAAGAAAATAATTTTTTGTTTCCAAAATATGTAGATGGGAGTGTCTTGCCAGTTAAATCTTACAAATAATAATTACAAAAATCCCAGCAGGAAAATTAAAACCACAAAAAATGTTTATGATTCCCATACCTAAATCACAGTCTGATTAATGTGCTCATGCTTTGATCCACTTTTTTCAGCATCTGAGCTTTTGAACTGATACAATAAAAATTGATTCTTTGTTGAACAGATGGTCAATCACAAAAGTCTGCTTTAGATTTGGCTTTGCTAATTGTTTCTTGTCTTTTTTTTCGTGTAGTTTTACATATATATGAGTTAATTTGACCTATGTCAAATCAGAAACTGAGAATACAGCATTTCACCTTTTTTGGCATGTCCAGATGCAGATCAGTGATGAGTGGCACCCCTCAATGGTCTACTGGGACCAGCACTGTTTAATATCTTCATGAAAGGCCTGGACAGTGGCATCCAGTGCACCCCCAGCAGGTTTGCAGAGGACACCAAGCTGAGTGGTGTGTTTGATGTGCCTGAAGGACAGGATACCATCCAGAGAGATCTGGGCAAGCTTGAGAAGTGGGCCCATGGGAATCCCACTTAACAAGACCAAGTGTTAGGTCCTGCACCTGGGTCAAGACAATCTCTGGTTTCATCCCAGGGAATGAGCAGATCCAGAACAGCCCTGCCAAGAAGGACTTGGGGGTGCTGGTGGATGAGAGGCTGGACATGACCCAGCCATGTGCACTCACAGCCCAGAAAGCCAAACGTGTCCTGCATCCAAAGCAGCGTGGGCAGCAGGGCAAGGGAGGGGATTCTGCCCCTCTGCTCTGCTCTGGTGAGACCCCACCTGCACTGCTGCATTCAGCCTGGGGTCCCAGCACAGGAAGGACATGGACCTGATGGATCGGGTCCAGAGGAGGGCTGCCAAGATGATCAGAGGGATGGAGCACATTTGCTGTGAGGAAAGGCTGAGAGAGTTGGGGTTGTTCAAGCCTGGAGAAGAGAAGGCTCCAGGGAGACCTTATAGCAGCCTACCAAAACCTAAGGAGGGCCTGCAAGAAAGATGGGGACTGATCCCAGCAGGGCCTGTTGCAACAGGACACGGCACAATGGTTTTAAACTGAAGGAAGGTCAATTAGGGTTAGATACAAGGAAGAAGCTTTTTTTACAATGATGGTGGTAAAACATTGGCACAAGTTGCCCAAAGAAGTGGTGGATGTCCCACCCTTGGAAACATTCTTGACCAGGTTGGATGGAGTTCTGAGCAGCCAGATCCTGTTGAAGATGTTCCTGCTCATTGCAGGGAATTGGATTAGACGACCTTTAAAGGTCCCTCCCAACCCAAACCATTCTAGGATTCTATATAATATAGGGCTACCCATCAGCTTTTTACAGAAGCATTTTAGCATAGCGTTTCAATAGCATCTTAGCTGTTTAAGGAACTTACTGCTAAACAAACCCCAAACTCACAACACAACTGCAGGGAATTACTCTGTTATCAACCTGTGTGGTGCTATTACTACTTTTCTGTTCCTACTTGATTTTATACTTCTTTCAGTGTGAGGGCTGGCACACCTTTCAGACACACACTCTCTATTTAAGCTTGTCCCTTCCTTAACATTTATCTAGAAATAATCAGCTGAACATTATTTTTTCCAACCTCTTGTACAAAAGCATTTTCCAAACAAGTGAATGCCTTGTAACTACATTAAAACATTCTGAACACAACTCAGTCCCCCGCCTCTGTTGCTTGTCAGATGCCCTGATATCTCGTTAATGCATATTTCCTAAGAATACTATGCCACATGCTTCACACAAATCATGTGTGGCACAACAAAAACCTAATTTGGCACAAAACATTTCTTCCTTCCCGCACGCTGCAATTGAATTAATATTTTTATGCAGTCCCAAAATGGAAAAAGCCTTTTTAGCACTTAATATATTAAAATTCACTACTATCATTAGATTTTCTGGTAGCGTATATGCAATAATAAATTCCAGCTTTTTCCTGAATGGACAGTACGATATGAAGAAAAAAAGAGTACCTATTTTACTAAGTAGATTTATCAAGGAAGCATAAAACAAGAGAAAACTATAGGTGGGGACAAAAATGAGGAAACAGAAGAAATGGAGAAACCTGGGAGGAGGTGACGGCCTAAGAGTCTGCTTCTCTTCTTAGAATCAATAACGATGACAAGTCAAGATCTCAGCTGCAGCTTACAGATGATGCTGTGTGGAAATTACTTCTAATAAATGTAGGTTGAAACATGACTGAAAATAAGGCAGAGGACATTTCTACTTTGAACTCCAAACTGCTGCAGACATTTTGGGTTTTGGTTTGGGGATGTATGCAACACTCATTTGATTAGAAGTCTGTGCAGCTAGAGGTACAGTCAAGCTGTGTCGAGCCTTCTAACTGAAATTTCATAACTTCCCAAATCATAGGGATAACCACTACAAAACAGAGGAGATTAGATATGAGAAAAAAGAGCAACTATTGCAAAGGAGGTTATTAAACACAGTAGGATTCAAACCTGAATGACAAGGCAAGAAGTTACAAGGGGTCCTTTGTGAGGGTGGGGTTGGTTACACATTTACATAGATGCGGGATTTGATACCATAGCAGCTTTCACAAGTACGACAAAAATGAGAGCAACATCTGTTTGTTTTCTGTATCACTGATGAGAGTCACCTTGAGTTTTCATTATTTTGAGATTTTTTTTTTTTTGGTATAGCCTTGAGGCTACTGTCAAAGAAAGGACATGAGCTATTAAGAAGAGAATACCAGCTATGATGAACAAAACTGTCCTAGAGTGAGTGTTGTAACAACAAACATGGTCTTTCAAAATGTTTTCCTTCTTCTCTTAAGAGAATGTCTACTACAGTGAGACGGAGACATTACCAAGAACATGAAGATTAAACACAGCCATTTGTCTGGGGGTTCAGGGCATACTTTTTCTATCTGCCAAATTAACAAATGTATAAACTAATAAAAATAAATCAAAGGAAAAAAACCCTACTAATCCTTTAACTTTCAATATGCTCTATGCCTTAGAACTCAAGTTTCTCCTTCTTAGTACCAACAGTGTATTTGTCACCTCATCAAAGAACTTGTACCTCTGAGTACTTCTTATCACTATGCATCTCATCAAAACAAGTGTTTACTATTACAAACAAAAAAATTATTATCACTGCAACAACTTTTTAAAAGCTGCCAAGACATGATTAACAGTAACTAATGTTACATTTAGAAATCAAACACTCATTTACATATTATCCACTGTCCTAATGATGCACCTTCAAATAGAGATCCCTTTTTAATAGAACTGCTTTTTTTGAAGTTAAATTCTTACGATCAAAAAGGTTTATTTCACTAACCACTAAAAAACATACTTGAGAATGAAAAATTCTGAGCAATTTTATGGCACACAGCACTTCAATATTTTGGCACATAAACCCATCAATAGCTTGTAGGGAAAAGAGGCACAGCTCTAACTGTACTTGGAATAATTTTAAATATTTGTTAACACACATACACAAGACTTCTCAATGTATCTGATGCATCCAAGCCTCCCAAACAGGAATCTTCTTTCTCTCCAACAGAATATAAAACGCATTCTCACGCTGCCACTATGCCTTCCTGAGTCAGACATACAGCAGGAAAAATTTTACACTATCCTTGCCTGGAAAAGCTCTTCAGCTTCTTTTACACTAACTCAAAAAGACTGACAGAGAAAAGGCAGGGAATGAATGATGAAGAGGTAACACTTGCCAAGAAACCAGAGCTATTATTAAGCAACCCTTCTCTGCCCTTCATATGGTACCTACAGTCACAGAAGGAAGGCTGGATGGGAAGATCATCTACAGTGCAGGGATAGGGCAGGGGCTAGCAAGTAGATTTGAAAGTGCTGTTCATTTTCAAATTCTACTAACTTCCAAGACTTCAAAATCTTCACAAAATCCAGGAGAGGTAGAGAAGACAATGAAAAAAAGAAGAATTTTTCATAGCAAGCTGTACCTCTCAAAGCTCAAGAAGGAATTAAGGTGATTAAAGTATGAAAATGTAGCTCCATCCTACTGTGAAGCACATGAAAAGATATACTCAAACAGAAACCAGAATTGCCTAGAAAATAAATGTTACATTGTACATGGAGGTAACTTCAGTTACAAAAGCCCCAAAGCCCCAATAAATATTCACTGCAGGAACCAAAGAAAAAAGCACAAGACAGGTCAAGAAAAGACGAGTGCAAAGGTTTTGCAGATCAGCAAAGAAACACATCACCCACTCAAATATAAGCAAGAAAACCAGCAGAAAAGCAAACTGAAAAGGAGAATCACATGAGTTTGTTGACCCTGCAGCAACTGATACAGTCAAAATAGACATGAAGAATGAGAATTGAAGAGCTGGAGCTCAAAATGTCACCGATTTTCCATTTTCTTGTGCTTTAAAAATATGGATGAGGCCACCAACGTCTTGTCTGTGCTCCCACAGAGAACCTGGTCTGTGCCCAGGACCAAGAGGTTGAAGGTTAATGTACTGACTTGCAGCACTGGCTCACCACTTCCATACAAACCTTCACAGGTCTCATTTGAATAGCTTTGTGTCTAGCTGAGCTAGTGCTAGTTAAAATGTGCCAAAACCAATTAGTGAATAAAGATGTTGCTATAGCAACGGCATCTAATTTTCCAGTTAGTAATAATTGCTGAAACACCTGCCATAAAACATAAATACGTTTGGATTGGGGGTCTCTGAAATGAACTTTGCTTTAAAGGTTTTTTTTCTTTCTTTTTTTTAGGTTGACCTTTATCATGATAATGAAAGAGAAGAAAGCGCCAGTTCTCTTTTTGCTGTAACATAGTACAAATAGACAAAGTATTATTTATTTTTACGGGAACCCCAAGAATGTGTCCTAAAGTCTTAAACTAATTAACTACACTGTGCTCAGAGATTCCCAGGAAGGAAAAAAAAAATCCAGATGGCACTCAGTTTACAAAGCAGAGCAGTGCAATGAATGCAATACTGAAATACCACCTGTAGGATGCAAATGCTCTGATTCACAGTGTATGCTCTGAACTCTGAACATACACTTTTTACATCTAATTTTGAGTATAGCTGTACTGTTCAGTTCCAGTCACAAATGGAAATGGGACTCACATTTGTTCTGTATTACACCTAGGAGATTTTTACCACCCTTTTGTATCAGCCACCAACCCACACATTGGATATATCTGAAGTCAGTAATCTAATGCTGATTTCCACTCTTACACAGCACTGCATGAGAGTGCACATGGTCTTCCAGTACTTCAATTTTCTGTATTTCAAACATTTACCCCCTCTCTCCACCTGTGCAGACACTAAACCCCAGGGCAACTACACAATCAAGTACTTACAGGTTTCAGTGAGGCAAAAGAAAGTGTACCAATTTTTCCTCTGCACTGAGATGATTGATCATACAACGGCGAAGCATTTCAGCCATTCAGACTGTAAAAGACCAGCCACATACTAATTCCCTGCTTGTAAGAGCCTAAAATCACCCATAAGGATTCTCACTTAAGCCTCTTCAGAGACCCTAATCAGAGTGAACATAAGCAGTTAATCAGAAAGGCAAGTTTCCCAACAAACGTAATAAATTCCCAAATGGCCAAGTCCAGCAGACCATCTTGAAACAGCAGCAGCAGTAACTGCAGCAAACAGATGTTGTTGTTTCACAAAGATAAGTTTTAACAAACACTTAAAGACATGGCTCAAAAACATTATTTCTATATCACAACAGAGTTTTAACTTTTTTTTATTATTATTTGAACAGGAAAGAAGAACAACAGTGATAAATAACAAATTTACACTTTAGCCATGTACACTGCTCATTGCATTTACATTTGTAAACTGGTTATGCCATCTGTTGAGACCGACAGAAACAATCTGTAGATTTTTTTTCTGGGGGCTTTTTAACTTATAAAAAATAAGCTGCTTTTTGTCGTTTAAAAAAATTATCTAAGTAACTTTTTACGGAAGTGCCCTCTCAGTTACGTGCTTGTGTATTGTGCTTCAGTTTCAATAAGATACTAATGTCAACAATTTGCATAAATTCACACCGCTTGCCCAGTTATTATGCCTAAACTCCAAAGGGGCATCTTTGGATAGAGGAACTTACCTAAAAATGCCTATTTCATTAAGCAAGTCACTTTCACGTCACCTTTGAAAGGTGCTGTCACAACAACAAATTTTAAGATAACAAAGTTTGTGATAAAGGCTCTTCCAGAATTATGAATTATGCTCACACTCTGAATGCTTAGAAATAAGATATGCTCCTTTTATATGCTTAAACCATACTAAGGAACATAAGGTGCCATGGAAGCTATTGGAAATCTTACCATTGCAATGAATGCAAAATTGTGTCAAGACTGAAGAAAAGCCTTAGTGGTTCCATTAAACAGCATAAGGGGTTGGTTTTTTTTCCCTTGATTTATTTCAGCCTCTGCAGAACTGGCTTTTCATCCTGATAGCACCTTCTAGCACTTCTATAAGCCAAGAGAACATGTAGACTAAAAAACAAATCAACCAACCCTCTGAAGAGCCAAATAACCAAAACCATCCTATTTGTTATTACACAGCAACAGAATACTCTACACTGTAATTATAGTTTATGACCAGCTTTCCAGAGAAGGCCTTCTTCCTGTATTTCTAAATCAGGCAGGAAATTCAATCTGCTTGAAATGCCAGAAGAACTCCTTCAACCCAACTTTTTTTGGCAGATTTTAAAAACATTGTATTTATGAGATTATTTTTGGCTGTAAAAGAACAGAAATGTTTTCCAAACCTTCACACTAGTGCAGGACATAAGATCACGCGTTTTAAGCATTGGTAATCTCATTTACACCGATAAAATTATTCATGCTTTGAAAATTAAGTGATTAAGTATGTTCATACATTTTTTTTCCTGGGCTGGACCTCTAGATAACAGGCTTAACACACTGAACAGGCTGTGCATTACTTTTACACGATGGATTCTGCTCTAAAACAACTCAGGAAGTCAAGCATACTGTTTATCTCTGGTCTTTTTGAACATGTTATTCTTCCAGGGGGACAAGTATGAATGGTGCTCTCTGAAAATGCCCAGTCTAGCATGAGAATTGAAGGGGGTAGAAGATATGCAATTACTTCACAAAAGGACAGATCCACAAAGAATTGACAACGGGCTACACTGCAGGGAATGAGCTGAGTTAAGGTTTGTACTGTGAATTAAGATTTAATGAGTCCCTGGGCAAGTTTTGTCAAAGAAACTAAAGGAAAAAAGAAAAAAGAAGACTGCTTGATCATGGATTAGCTAAATGAAAATGCTACGTATGTTAAAAATAAAACTATCCAAGCCAGAGTGACCTTGAACATCTAGCTATAGCACCAGCCATCAGGAGGTAAAGTATTCTGTTTGTTCAATGTAATGATGAATTGGCTGCAATGAAAATAAAACTACATTGTAAGAGTATTGCCAAATCAGAGTGGTATATTTGTAATATGTGATTTCTGATAATAAGACATTGCAAATACGCTTTTTTTCTTTATGGAAAGGTTAAAAAAAGGGAACAGCTTCCTAGAACAACTAAAATAATCTATGAAATATACAAAATTTTTAATAGAATCTTTTTTTTCCTTATACCCCCACAGAGACAGTAATCTTTAATTAGATGGGCACCATATCACATCCAACACACAAACGCAACTACCAAGGATAATTATCTAAATGATGGTAAGAGTTCAGTGCACAAAGTGATTTTTTTCCTTTGATAACTACACTGAGGAACTGGTTTTCAGGACTGAGCAAATAAAATTTATGGACTGATGCAGATATATCATAGGCATAAAGTGGTCATTTGGACAAAACATTTCAATCAGTTTGTCACAGAAGTAATTCCATTTCCTATTTCCAACTGATGATAGTTTTAAATGTAATTGATAGTAAATTATTTGTGGAGCTAGGAACTAGAGGTCTCAAAATCATAAATATGAGAACATTTTTCAACAGTTTTTATTCTATATTAGACATCAATTGACAAAGAGAACAGTGGAGAACATTTTGTTCCCAGCAAACTGAAGTCATCCATGTAAGACATAATCACAGCCCAGATTTCAAGTACCATAATTGCTGACTAAGAACACAGCTACTAAAGAGGAAAAGCATGATCCAATGTCTTCTCAAAGAGCTCACTGAATATTGCACATTTCACAAAATAACAGCAAAAATGGATTTTACTCTCTTTAAGAGATGTGATGTTCCTCTGTAAAAGTGCAGGACAGAAAGTTCTCTGTGGCAAGGCAAGAAATTTCAAGAAACTTAATTCTTCTAACTAGGGTCATAATCAAAGGCAAGGCCAGAGGCATAAACTTGATGAGACGTGCTACAGCTTTTCCCCATGACTTGATGGAAGCCATAGGAGTATCTGACCATGCTCAGGTCCAGATTAGACAGATCAGATTCAATCCCCTCTTCCATTCCCCAGCAAGAATCATTAAGTTGCAATCACGTCCTTAGCACCGGCAAGAATTTAAGGCTTTAGAAACATTTTCATAACCAAAGTATTTTGTAGTTTTAAGGAAAGATCTCTCACAAATTATTATGGAAAAGCAGATTTTAAAAATGTGCAATATAAGTACAATATAAAGTTGTCAGAATCTTCACTTTTTCCACCCTCAGAGTTTAGTTTTTCTTTAGAAATAAGACCCTAAGGGATTAGCTCCCTTCTGCATTGAACAAATACAGGATTTTAACATTATTGAAGCTAATTTTCTGTTGTATAAACAGGGTGTTTACTGGGTGATAGTATAACTAGTTGCCATAACTAGGAAGAGCAATTCACTGAAATTACCTATGTACAAACAGCATAAAGAAGAAGTAGTAAAGAAAGCAGACATCTTCATAATTTCAGGTAAAACACTACCATCAGACTACATCTCTTAAATGCTGCAATTTTTTTTTCCTTCATCTGCACTTACTTGAAATAGCTGGAAAAAATGCTCATTCTTATTTGCTATGAGAACCACAGTCAGTAAGTTAAGACTTCAAGATCCCCATGAGATATGGGCTACTAACAATAGTAACCAAAGAGCCCTTCCCTAAAATAATACCATCTCAATAACAACAACATATTTACACTTCTTCTCTGTTCAGGACACATATTATCAAGTGAATAAAACTCCCCTAATTCTACTCACTCAATGCTAGAAAAATACTTCTTGATGTAGTCTTCAAAAATCACAACACACTTATACATCAATAGAGGCAGTAAATCACGGCCCTGATAAAAGCAATTTGGTTTTTGGCTTCACCTTTTGCCTTCTCCTTCTTTTCATAATGCAGCTGCTCTCTGTTTCAATAAACTTTTGGGTACATGTTCCCTATCAATCAACACAAAGACTTATTAAAGACAAACAAGGTGGAAGAAAATCCAAGCAACACGAGAGAAATTCTAATCCAATGATGCCAGCAGCAAAACTTCTATTTCTGTGTGACCAGCACATCGTCTCCAGGCAATTCCCCAGGGAGAGGTAAAGTGGTCTAATGGTTTCAGCTCAAGTCAGAAAATGTGCAGAACTGCCAGATTTCAGGTACAACCCCGAGCAAGTCACACCGCTGCTCTCAATTTTCTCATTTGTTACACACAGATAATGAACCTGGCAAATGTACACTACCATAAAATAGCTAAGCATGACTATTGATTTTTGCCTTATAAAAGGCAACAGTACAGAACTCAACTTAAGAACACTATATCCCAGAGCTTGTAAGCAGGAGGATCTGGAGGGAGGATGATTGTCTACTTTTATAATTATTGATTTTTATAGGATACATATCACTTTATTACCTTGACACCCTTTAAATATGGAGCTTCTTAAGGAATTAACAAACCAAATACAAGAAGAAATGGACCTTACATAAATGCCAGTAGCAGATCTGCTTTAAATTACAAAAATGAAAGAAATGCTATTAAGTAGGCTAAATGTCAGACTCCTGAGTGTTTAAACTTAATTAGAGGAAGACTTTGTTTTAGTAACATTCTGAATCTAAGAGAATTCATAGTTAGTTGTATATTTGTGAAGAACAATCAACACAGATTTCTAAATTCTATAAATGTGAAAAAGTGAAAGAGGCTTTTTTGTGTACATCCTGTTGGTGAGATCTGTGAAGTACAGCTAAGCCCCCTCATATATGTATACATATAAAACACAGAAACTACTTCTGGAGTTTCTCCTAAAAACTAACACAGTTTGGTTCTTAATTGTTTGCCACCAGGACTTTAATCCTGCAAGCTCCACTCAGAAGGCCCAGGTACCCTGTCCATGCAGGAGAAAAAATGAACTGATCAAGAAATAAACTTTTTTCCTCATGGCAACTAAGGTATAAATTCACACTAGAATATCTTTTACAATAGATTTCTTTTTTAAAGTCTGCTGAAATGTGCTCCTAGCTCCACCCTGTTGCAGTTCCTCACTGCTCCCTGCCCTGCATCATTTAAATCATGGGCAGTAATTGCCACTGTAGCTGAGCCAGAACCTGGCAAGGAGAAGATGAAAAAGGAAGGGATCATAACCTTTTTGACCAGCTTTTTCAGGAGAGAAATCATGATGCTGGTACATACTGGCAAATATAAAACACCTTTATTGCAGAACATGAGAAATGTTGCTGCAACTACCATACTGATCGTAAAAAATATCAGCAACTCTGACATGTTATATCTCTCTGTGGCAAGCCAAGGATCAACAGTGTTTGCCACCTCATGGACAAACAGTAAAACACAGACTGTGGGTATATTCATGGCTGGTAGCAACTGGAAGGGGGATTAGAGGCTTTCAGATGAAAATTTGTTCTGTTCAGATGAAGAGGATTTATAGTCTTCCACAACAGTACTGAATATTGATTACAGCTATATATATATGTAGTTGGATCTAGAGTTTTCAAATCCCTTGCAAGTAAGAGCAAAACTCTGTCTTCCTGAACACACTTGTTTGTTTCAATACAAGAGGTAGAGTTAATAAGAAATAAGAGAAAGGAAAAAGAAGGAGAGGGACAATTGTCTAGCTTTCTGGACCAATGATGTTTTTAATGTGCAATTTAGAGAGTAAGTTTACTTGCATACAGCTCAACAGAAGTAAAAATCTATACTAATGCAGAAACTCATTTTCAAATACACAACACCACAGCTCATCACAAACTACATTTTTCAGAGAAACTAACACACATGATTATTGACTAGCAGGATAGAGCATGTGGTGAGAGTTCCTCTCCCTCCTGGCACACCAATGTTTAGTAGCACCTTTTTTCTTTCAGTCTAATGTAATTTGTGAGGTGCCAATCAATTGGCTCCAGATTCCCTACGCTCGTCCTAAAAAGTTCCAGAACCTGACCTGCTTCTCATTCCAGTCAGAGACTGCATAGAAAACATGTGTTCAATCTCTTGCTTTTCTTCTCAGTCTGTGACTAGATTATTTGAAAAACCCCTTGCTAAATGGGGAATTTCTGCCATTTGTTTTAAAGGGAGTATTAGCATTAACTAGTTGCTAGTGCTGTTAACCAGCACGCTAGTTAAGCTTCTAGATGAAATATGAAGGCTTAACCTGAATCTTTAAAATGCCATTATTCAGAAAAGGCTTAATTTGGAATAATTGGAAAACGATTAGATTAACTTCAAATCTGAGACCATTGTACAGTAAGAATCAACAAAACATTTAACCATCTACCAATAAACCACATTTTCTGGGAGGCAAACTAAATCACTTCATTAGTCCCTGCCTTATCTAGGCAGTGACTAGGGTTCTCCCTCTAAAAACTGTGCAAATGTGTAATTTGGTACAATATTTGAGTAGTATTTTGATTTGTATAAAAACTGGAGTAAGAGAATTGAGAGCAAGTGAATGTAAACTGACAACTGTACTCTGTGACATAAATTAGCTGGACTTACTGATTTATTCCCACTTCTAAAACTTCTTACTGATTATGGTGTTTTTATTTCCCCTAATCAGTGGTTTGGTTTGTTCACTGTTTAAGAAGTGCAGTCTGGCTAGATACTGCCCCAGGAAGAGTAATTGTACTTACGAGAGATAGAATAAAAATATCCAATTTAGACTGCAAACTGTCTCTGTCTACAATGCATGTTAAAAACTTAAATGAATCTCAGATCAATAAAACTTAAACCAATTCTTAAATCGAAACTCTGCAGATCTTTTAAAATTACATTTATAGTTTGACAGTTCACTGCACTTGGTTGCACAATTTTCTTTAGCACGTTTCAGCAGTTTGGAGATGGCTAGTGTGACAAATGGTTGAGTCTTCAAGAGATTGTGCTTTCAGCTCTTGCTTTTTTATGGTGCTTTTTTAAAAAAAAGGCCCCTAGTAACTAATAAAGAAGCCTATCCCTTCCTGCTGAAATCATTACTCTAGATGTTACATTTAGACCTTTCCTGAAGTATTTTTTCATAGAGCACAATGTATTGCAACTCAGTGATCTTCCCTCCAATTTAAAAGCAATAACAAGGACAAAATCATAGCAGGACCCGGATCTTGCTTTTTAAGTAGAGTTTAATCATTAAAAAAAAAACAAAACAAAACAAAAACCAAACCTACAAACAAAACACTTGATGAAGAAACCCACCAAGAAGAAAGGTGAAACAAATCTAGAGACCTCCTGACAAATTGAATAAAACCCCTGCAGGTGAACAAGTCTGCAGACTTATTCTAATGGAAACAGTACGTAGACAATTGCTCTTTCCCCCTCATTTTACTCATTTAAGGCCACCTTAATGATGTGGATACATTAACTGAAATAGAAACTCCAGTTCTGAGCACAGCCAAACTATTGGCTATTAATCATAGTTTCCTCCCTATTCCTCCACTTTCTTTATATATCTCGAGAACCACCTCATTAAAAGACAAAATGCAATCAGACTAGATATATGTGAATTAGTTCAGTTTCTGAGCACTTTTTTTCCTCTGAGAAGAGAATCCAACGGGCTTGCTGGATTTCATGCCAATTGTATTTACATTATTTACATTTTCACTATCGCTGCTGTCAATTCTACAAATCACTTAGTATTCAAATACTAAAACATTTAAAAGTAACGAAACACACCAATGCAATTACAATGGCAAGTGGAAATACCACAAATTCTGTGGCCATATCATAATGGAAAAAACAAGTCTCCTTACCTGACTCTAAGCTCTGGACACATTTCCTAAGGCTGACTCTAGACCAATATTTCTCATAAACTGCCCATCTCTCCTTCCTTCATGCCTTTCTTTTCCTCCCTCCCTCCCATGGTTTTCTGCAACTTTCATGTCACCAGTATTAATATTATTAATGCTTTGTCCTCAAATCTACATTTCAGCTCTTGGTAATGCTGAGAATTCCCTTTTTCTCAGGCTTCACATCCTTTACCCAGACTTAACATGTTACTTTACCCTATCAGCAGGGCTGGGATGGCAAGCCTTTCCTCATTCCCCAGTGAAAGCTTTCTGAGATACTGCTCTTAGATTCTCTCTGGTGCAAAACCTATAACTGATCTGATTTAGTTTCTCACCTCCCATTTCTTCAATTTTTCTATCAACTTCCTTGCTAAACCTTTTGGCTTCTCTTCAGTTTCTTCCATCACATAGCTGCATCTTCCTGCAGCACTAATGCCTGCAGGGTTTTTTGCCAGTCTATTAGAGCTACTGATTGTACTTAACTTTTTTTTTTTTTCTTTCAACTGAATGTGACAAGCAGGAAAAAATATCTTAATAAAAATCAGCATAATCACAACAAATTAATCTGAACAGCATTTTTTCCAAGTGAGTTGCCAGCAGAAGTGGAAAAAAGAAGATTATAGTCACAAGCCATCAGCCTGTACTGGAAGCAGAAATAACTGTCCTCCAATCCCATTTTGCAAAGAAACTCACATTAAGTGCTTTCTCATGCACTGAAAAATATATTACCAGGACTGGAGTATATGCTTCCTTTCTGTTTCTAAAACTCTCTGACACACTCTGCAGGTCACAAGGCGTCATGTCATCGTGTTACAGCCTAAGTGGAACAGAGGAAAATGGATCAGGACCTGAGGGAAGGGAAAGCAGACTGTAAAGACTTTGAGTGAGGAAGAGAAATTAATAATAGTTTTAGAAAGTAAAATACAGGTACAGCAGCTGCAATTCAAGAGTTTGTTTTTCAAAGACCAAACATCCTGCTTGCACAGGAATTTAAAGAGTTTTAAAAGTTTACCCAAATATGTTATTTTACTGCTAGGTTAGGATACTGGCTTTCTTTTCCGTGTCTCCTTAGCTTGGAGAAGCACTAGGATGGCAAGTGATTCAGAGGTCAGGCGAAAGGGACCAGTGTAGGATAGGCACAGAGGCACTTGGAGGAGTACAAGAATGTTTGCCAGAGGAAAGAGGAGGAGGAAGGACATTCTCCAACTGTGAAGGACAGCGACCACATCACGGCGGCTTCTGCCAAAATGCTGACACCAGCCACTGTAACCCATGACCCTTGTAATTCACTGGTCTGCATAAAGACCAATTCCTTTTACCCCAGCAGAGCTTTCTGGTGCTCCCCCACCTTTTTAGCTGGCTGTACAGCAACAGATTTGAACAGAGAGTCTCTTGTTTTGCCAAGTATGCTACTGATGTCCACTCTCCCATGACCACACTGGCTGGAAAAGGAGGAAACCCAAAGATGTGCAGTACAATGCCACTCACGTGATTTAAAGGTTTGCGTAACGGCAGAGCGAGCAAAGATGGTGAATCAAACTCCAGCACAGATTGAAGCTTACATTGGACTAAAGACAATAGCGAACTTAAGTAAGTGTGGAGGGGGAAGGGGAAGTAAACCTCATGAAGAAGCCACAACATTCAAATTAATTTTAAACATTTCTGTGGAATAACTGCTGCATGTAATTTCCAACACTAGTTAGCACATCGTAGGTGCTGCTAGAGTAAATATGTACTCTCACATGTAGGTGTGAATTTTATGGCTACAGGCTATACCTCTGAACCTGCCCCTGCTGCTTTCTTGAGAGGAGCCCTCAACCGTGACACCTGGCTCCCTGTCTATAAATGTTCTCTTCATATAAATGATGTTTGGTCTGCATCTCAACAGGAGCAAATCACCAGAAACAGGGAACAAAGAAGTCAAAATATTTTCAATTTCTTTAGCAGTAGAGGATCAAAACCTTCCAACATTTCACTTTACATTTCTAGCTTACCCAGCCCCTGGAAAGTAAGATCTGCTACAAGCGGCAGAGCTGCTTAAAACATAGTAGCCCTTAAATTGAACAATAAACAATACAGACATGAGTGGCAACCACTGATTCACCACTACTGATTTGCATTTCAGAAATGCAAATTTCCAAATGACCAGTTGATATATGCAATTTATAAACATTTATTTTGGCATTACATTTTCTAGTGACAAGAACTGCTTTTCACGTCAAAAATATCTTGATGACATCTGCCAAACAGTGTGATTTCAGTCAAGATATCAGGTAGGAAAATTGGTATAAAATAGGCAGGTACAAGGTACCCTTGCGCTACAGGATGCCGTGTTAAAACCATTTTCCATACGTATACTTCTTCCAGAAAGGAAACCTTGGCCTTGATGTATCATTTACAATTTCAGAGGTAAGTTTATTGCAGGAGAGTCTTGGATTAAAAAAATAATAAAAAGTGATATAATGGAAAGCTTGATTCAAGCTTAAATATTGGAATAGTTACTGCTGCATTATACTCCAGAGATGGATGACTGGATAAAGAAGTACAAAAGATGCAAAAGGGCTTTATAAGAAGCCAGCCAAACACTGATGCTGAAATAAAGAAATCTAAATCTTGCTGAATTACTTGAAAGGAAACTTGCTGAATTACTTGATAAGAAAACTTATCATTATGGAAGCAAGATAAATCTAAATAACAAAGATATATTAAAACACAGTAGAGTTGTTTTGGTTTAATTATTTTTCCAATACTAACAGTTTGTGAGGTATTTATAATAAAAATAATTTTAAAAAAAGTTATTTAATTTGAAACAACAGATCACATTCAAATCTCGTCATAATATTTCTTCTTCCCTCCAAGTCCATCATGTCTATATTTTGTGAATATATATGCAACAAAAATGTCATTTTTTCTGAAGAAAAGAAAGGAGCTTTTAGCAATTAAGTGGTATAACAACTAAAACAAATACTTTCATAGAAGCTTTTCAGGGTATCGTATTTATTATATATTATGCAGCTAGCCTAATTAGACTAATTTATTAAGCTGACAATCATTTAAGTTGGGATGAGCTAAACAACTTGGTGACTATATTCTTTAAAAAAGATGCCTTTTTGTTTGGTTCTCTTGAAGAGAAATCCTTACAAAACAAGCAAGCAGCTGGTAGCTAAAAGCTACCTTGTACTACACAATTGTTTACACCGAACAGCTAGGAAATATAACGCAAACAGTATTCCAAGCATCTACATTCCTACACAGAATTACACACACAGTTCTAATTAATTTTTACAAGAAAAACAATTGGTTTCTATCCAGAGAGTTTTTAAATCATTATCCTGTGCAGCAATAAAGTTGACAAGGCAGTACAACCCCCCTTCGGAAGCACTTTCCCAACCTTTAGTCATGCTGTCCAATCTCAAAACTCACAGATGTTGAGGAAATTTCATGCTTACCTGACTAAGATGGGTTGACAAATGCTATAGGTCCACCCTTTACTGCCCATGAAGAACTTTGCAAACGTTACTGTGTCTCTAAACACACTAACCTCCAGGCCTAGAAAAATCACAACTATAATGTTGTTTATGAATTGGTATTTGTACAAAATTTTCAGATTTGGTAGGGAAAATAAGAATAAAATTAAGGAGCAATGTCTTCTTTTGACTATTTAATAGTCAAGCACGAACGGGTGTGTAATTTAGCAGTGCCATAGTTACATAAGCATACATTTGAACACACATCCAATTCAAAACCCCCACCCTCTGGGAATCTGTGCCCTAGTTTCCCGGTAGCCTACAGCACATGCCAAATTTGAAATGGAAATATTTCCCTAATCAGCTAAATCTGGGTCAAAATGTCAACTCGGCTTAGGTCCAAGTCATTGCCACTCATGATCTCTGGAACGGCCATAATGAATATTTGTGCAGCGTGAGGGACTCCAGACATTGACCGTGGGGCACAGCCTCCTAACAACTGCCACAAAGGAAAAGTACACACACATTTTGGTACACTTCCTCAGGAAACTGAGCATCAGGAAAGACACACTGCACTTGTCTCCACTTGCCCTTGTGCCCTCTGCACAGTAGTTCCTGTTTTGTAAAAAGGCACTTTGCAACCATGACTCCTGTTGGGATGCAGCTAATCCGCACAGAAGCACTTTTGCATTGGAACCATTGCAAAGTGAAGGCACTTATTTTTCAGCCAGTCAAATAAGCTACCTTAACTGAGATACATAATGTTTTCAGGTAAAAAACCACTTGCAAGGAAGAGTCAGACACACAACACTTAACAGGAATTGCTCAGCTTTACAGTAGAGGAGCGTGGTGATGCCAGCCTAAACTCGGGGTTAAGCAGGTGAGTCTCTCACTGGCACATACAGAGTCCCAAACCATCTATAGTCAGTGGGTACTCATATCCTGCAGACTAAGATAGCAAAGACATTATTAGCTGTCAAAGTTCACTTATATAGTATTAAAAAAACCAAAGAACATTACACAAGAAAGCTTTCACTCTGCAAACTGCCAAAATAGATAGTGATTTATTAATTACTGAGAAAAACTGTGCCCATGCAACTACGGTCTTCAGCGAGTTATACAGAGTAAGAGGACAAAACTAAAGCCAAGTCTTAAAGATAGCCTACCATCTGACTTTACTAGGTTTAACCACTTTGCACCAGCAGCATGTCTAGGTCTTTGCTATGACACTTCCGTTCCTTTAAATCGCTGATGCACAATCTCAACACTAATTTTGGATAATTTTTCTAGTCTGTGAAAAAGGTACATACATTCTATGTGCATGCATACAAGCACATCCATGTATTATAAACACATATTAGAGAAACTCTAGTTGTAATGAGTTCAAAATTGCCTTCTCTTACTTGCAAATAGCTCCCCTTTTGATGTAATTGGCCCATTAATAAAATGCAGATCTACTACAGTAAAACTGTGTTACTTGTATTGGACTGCACCTTTACATAGTCTGGAAGTAAGACACTTTAACCTATAAAAAGTTATGCCCTTCACCCAAATCGGATGTTTTTGCAGGTGATTCATTTTGTGGGAAGTTATCTTTTGTGGGGGCAATACCTTTTGTACCTGAGGCAATGTCTAACCTGACGCTGAGAGCAGGCAAGCAGCTCTCCTTAGCTACAAAGAGCATTGCTTCAGGGGTTAATCACCGGGGATTGTTTGAACAGAGGGAAACCTGGCGCACCTCCCCACAGAGACCAAACAAATCATTTCTAATCTTCCTTTACTGTATCAGTGTCTGGGTCTCATCCAGTGCTAATTTGCAATTTTACTGTGCATTCCATCATTTTTACAATACCACGTAGTTAAAATACACAGCTTTACATTTATTCCAGCAGAGCTTTAAACTGACAAAAGACAAAAGTAAGTTTATTTTTCTAAAGAACACTCACCTAGTACTGTTATTGTTTTTAAGAATAGATCTGTGCTATTTTTTGGAGCTACTGAATTGTGCAAAACCAAGAGTGTGAAGAATAAACAGAGCAAAATGTGGCAATACAAAATGTATGTTATTTGAGATAATAGAAAGGGTGAAATGAAAAATGATACACTTAGAAGTACCAGTTCTATAAAAATTTCAAACCATCAATTTTACATAGCAAAATGAACAAAGCAGCTCTACAAGCAAGGCAATTACTTATTTCTCTTTGTACTAAATGCAGAAGAAATGGAATTAAAGAGAAACATTGTTTTTTCACTGTGAACATAAAAGCTTGAAGTTTCATAAGTGAAAAAACTTCAAGCCTTTTTTCCCCTTTAATTATTTTTTAATTGTTCTACTCTCGCTTTTCATCTGAACTGCACCAAGGGGCCACTGTGATGGAGATAAACAGGTGAAGCTTTGACTAGGATAAAATCCATTACATTTCACTTGAAAGATGAAGAGGTAGAAAGAAAATAAAATCCTCTGAGAAGTATATCGCAAGGCATCTGTGTCAAGCAGGGTAGGAAATATGACTGTATCACCCAGCTGTGCTAGGCAGAGTATCATAAACCAATTTGAGACTCTATCTTCTAGTTTCATCTGTTAACATATGTCCTGTTTTTCAGGGAATAACCTAATACAATATAATTTAGAGGTAATAAACTGTACAAGTCTTTGAACAGATTATCACCTCAACAAAGAAATCAAGTCAGTAACTATATTCAGATATATTCAGGGACTCTTTAATCACAGAGCAATATTGCTGCTATGCATCTTGGGAGGTACACTGCATTTTAAAACGTTGCTGTCTACAATTGGACTTAGGAGGTAGTGGAGAAGCAGGCTGAGGGCCTTTATTACAGAACTGCTAAGCTGTGGCAATGCCATCAGTCAGTAAAGAAAACTCCCCAGACTTTCTGAGATTTCCATATTTTTTACTCTCAAACCAAACAGGAATCAGCCTAAACACTTGAAATATGAAAGACTGTTCACATGAAACCTCTAAACTCAGTTTGCCTGCTGGCACCACAGCCCATTTTGCTAGAAGAAATAATGATGGTGATAAATACCAAGATACTGAAAACTTTATGTCTGGGAAAAAAAAAATCATTTCCGTAGACCACAATATTCAGTAACTCTTAATTAATTTTCAGGAGAAAGTGTAACTGGCCTTTGTACCTCCACAGCAACAACACAGAAGTGCGCTGATCCATGGGTAGCCCTACGCTCACCTTGAAGGGGCCTAAGCACTAAGAGTTAGTTATGGAAATGTTACTGAACACAACTCAAGCCATTACTCATACTTTAGGCTGAGGAGGCTGAACAGAAGCTGAAATAATGTGATACCAAGATTCCAAAGTGGAAAAGATAAATGACATTTACTGAGCAACATCACGGCTTCTGTATATTTAACGACACACACTACAGAATCTGCTAACATTTGCCAAGCAAGTGATATATTAAGCAGAAAATCGGTCAAGTTAATAATAGTAAGGGTTTGTAATTTAACCTTTGAAACTTCACCATTACCGAAAGGCATTTATATATGAAAAAATACACACACATGTATATGTGAATGGGGCCATACATAATGCTAAGCCATGATAGTACTTGTCAGGGAAGCTAAAATACACAGTATCATTTCTGTGTAATTGTCTACAAGAAGAAACAATTTACAACAGAATATTTACATTTCTATGGATTTAAATATGCAGCTTACTTAAATACTATAAATGCAGGGATGTTTGCAGGCAATTCTTTCTGTCGACGCAATTATTTTTATATTATTTCCCATTATTTTTATGCATGTACATACTCTAGACTACAAATATATACATACGTAGGCATTAAAAATATATATAAACAAAGAAAATGTGCATTTATATTTTATGGCTAAACTTAAATGGGCCAGATTTCAGGCAGTGTAAACTACTTCTCACAAAAGAAATTGCATTCTCACATCTTGGCACACTTAAACACGTGACAGTTTATCTTCAAAATTTTAACTGTTATTAATATGACTTCTAAAAACGTGTAAGCTAATTAAACATCATTATGACCTGAAAGTTTTTGAGCAGAACCACTTCAGTTTCTATAACTAGTAATATCTTGGTTAATAAGCTTCAGTAATGTGGGGTCACTTAATTCTGAATTGGAGCAGGTGGTGGAAGAAAAAAGTCAGTCTGTGGCACAGAGACGTTTTGTTCATCGTGCCTTACAAATGTAAAGATTCAGCCATTTCAGACACATTTCAAATTGTCTTAGATATCAGATACATACATATTTAAATACACTACTGAAAGATATATTAACATTTATATCGACTATTAAAATACCTATTTAGACTTGGGAGCAATAGATGTTAATTAACTGCATTCCTAAGACTGTACAACTTCATCTTGAAAAAAAAAATATCCATTTCCTAAGCATCTTCAAAGGATATGAAATTATATGTCTGTATTCACTCTAATACAATCAGCCTACCAGCCAAGTCACAGCAGGCATGACTTTGACCCATTTAACAGGTGATCTTTACAGTTTCTACTGGAGATATAAAGAGCCCTGGAAAAGACAGGGAACTAGGAAGACGCAGATTTTTATCATCTGGAGAAGAGCCATACACATAATAGACAGCAACCTTGTTCTAGGCACCACGTGCCAGTTGTCAAGCTTGGCATTTCATTGCAATAAATGTTACGTAGACTGGAAAAGACCAGGTCACAACCTCTAGAAGTGGCTTGTGATGTTGCCATCTAGGTTGAGATATAAGTAGAAATGAACCACTGCAATTCTTTTTAATAGAACCCATTTATGTTTAGAGAACTCAGACTGTGCTACTGGAAACACAGTGTTATAGGTGTCATAATCAAAGCAAACAGGCACTTGCTCTGAAACTGTAAATATTTCTTTTATTTGCCGTTTTCAAGGATTCACAGAAATTGAAACTTGCCAAAAACAATTCACAATTCTGAATGGTAACTGAGCAAATACCCTTGCTAATTGGACCCTTCAAGATGGGTTCAATGTCCTCTAAAGGATTTCTGAAACCTTTGGCCTTTATTTCCACAAAAGATGCACCTCTCTGCCGCTGCTTTCCATTGCTGTCACTGCCATGGACTTTGAGCACACTGCACACTGTGCAAGTCCCCATTAGGAAAGCAGATAACCAAACCACAGCCTAAAGTGGAAGCACAGGGAATGCCCTGTTGATCTCCTCCCGTCTCCAAGGCCAACAGGCTCTCCTTCCAAAAGGCAGGAAGTATGAAAGCCTAACACTACCAACCTGAAAATGATGAAAACAAGGGAAATTCACTCTGTTCTAAGCCTTTATGAAACAAAACTAGCATAAGAGCTTAGTTAAAATCAGATTTTAACTAAGACTGCAGAATTTTATCTAATGTTACTTAATGTTTTTAATTAGCACCATACTTACAGGTGTCATTTTAATAATGAAATTATATAAAATAATCACTGATCAGATCCCCCCACATCTTAACAATATCAAACAAAAGAACTTGAAAATGTAAATATTTCTTGATACTGCTTTCTAAAGAACAAAATAATTATGGTACATAAACACAATATTAATTTACAAAGCCACACTAAGATGGACTTTATATGATCAATGGGCCTTATAGTATCACACAGATCATGTAAACATATTTACTAACATCTGGAGAGATTATTATTTTTAAAGAAATGATCACTCAGTGCTTTATAGTTTTGGAAGTGAAGTATTTTTTATTTCCAAAAGAAAGCGTGTTTCAAATGCGCCATTTTTAATATCAAATTTTTAAAAAATTGCTAAAAAGGTATGTCATACATAAAAAAAGAAATGCTTACAATGTCTTTCTTCAAACTTTAACCTCAATACATGCTGTAAAATTTTATAGTGTGATTATTTCCAGTGTTCAAATTATTTACTTTGTGAATTTCCCATCTTTCATTAGAACTGGATGATAATGTCACCTCTGTGACCTCCATTCTTCAGTCATCTTTTTGATGCTTATATCTGTAAGCATCAGTAAGAGTATTCCAAGTAAGGCCATAATAATGATTTATAGGTTTATTAGAATTTCTCTCTTTGTCCTTTACCCTCATCTCTTCTGAAAGAGGGTAGGAAGGATTTAAACACTCTTTCAGATCTTTCTTCTCATTGTCTCAATTCCAAGTCCCTGTACAAGTAGCAGAAAGAGCTAAACTCCAAGTTTATGTGATGGAGATAGAAGGCAAAGGGTTCTTAATGATATTCAGAATTATCATAGGAAAAGCAGGCAAACAAATGCATTTCTCCTAACACTCTGAATGACAAGGGCAACACAAAATTTTAGATTTGGTAGAGAAAATAAAACAATTAGCTCATGAAATATTACTTGCTTCCTGGCCTTTCAAAAATGCCTCTGTAAATCATCAGAAGGTGTTTGCACTAGAAATATTCTAATTATGCCAAGATACGATAATGGCATGAGTTGTATGCAGTAGTAGGTTGTGAGAAAAACATAAAATGCATTTATTAATGAACTGTTGAAGCTGCTTCTGTGTCAGAAAGACACTTGCCAAATCTCCTAATGTTACACAGGAACAATTTTCTCATTTCTAGAATCTGAAGAATGCCTTCTGAAACCACAGAGAAGGCACATCACACAGACAGCAGATACATCAACTACATCTGCCCATTTATAGGAGATTCCCAGTGCTGGCATAACATGCAAATAAGTAGCAAAGGATAACCACTAAAAAGGTGTAAAACCAGTCTGAAAAATCCTAAATAAGTTGAATGATCACTCCAGGACCATACTTTGAAAGGGTACAATTTCTGGGGAGACCAGAGAGTTTTATATTACTCTTACTAACAAACAAGCTTTTTTTTCCAGGAAGGTTATTCTGATTGAAGCTTATTCAGATATGAGGTGTTCTCCGATATAACACCACCTGCAACCATGAATTGTACTTCTTATTATAAACTAAGAAGATTGATTATGCATTTTTTCCTTCAAGCTTGATACACCTGTGAAAATTTTGAATGTCCCTCCACCCAAAATTGTAGTTCTGTCTTGGCTGAACTGCATCTATTCTAACAGAAAATGTGCTCTCCAGGCTGAGCGTGTTTAACTATTACTTGAAATATTGGCTTTTTCTTTTATTTTCTGTGGCACATCTGTGAGGACTGAAATGGAATTTAGATTGCTTAATCAATAACAGATTATGAAGCACATCATTAGGAATGGAGTTTACTTGAAGGGAAGAGGCCATCAAAAGCTGCAAGTGCAATAGCAGCTCACCCTCTTGTTGCCCAAATAATAACTTACTTCAAGGAAGAGGCACAAGAGAACAACCACTGTACCTGGATCTATCATCAAAATGCTGGATTACTACATATTTGCATTTCATGAATGCTGGATTTTTTATTATTATTAGGAAAAAAAAAACAAGAGAAGAAAGACCTGCTGAGAAAAATACAGCTGCATTTCACAAGTTACACTGCAAGAGAAAACAGCAAAGACCTTAATTCCCAAAACAGAACTCAAATCTTAAAAGGAGAATTATTAATATATGCTGCCTGCATATTTTACCATTTATGGTACAAGTTGTTAGCAGATTTTATGAACAAGAAGGAATGGCTACTAAAGCTAGAAAAATGCATTTATTTTCAAGTCAAAATTCTGAGGGTGTTGAGCAATATCTGAGACCAGCTACTCCGGTATAGCCTACAAAAATACTTCCACATCAATGAATACAACATTTTATAAGACAAATCTAGCTCTTCAGGACTCTGCAGCATTAGCAACAGTGTAATGGCAGCCACACAAAGTAAATCAACTCTCCTATGGCTTTCAATAGTGAGATTTTACAACTTGTGACACCACAAGCCTTCTGGAGAAGCAAAGTGCGTGTGTTTGTTTGCATGGCACTGAAAAATTTTGGGTGTCACTGTGATAATGCCAGCAGCAAAGACTTTTGGATTCAATCCAAGTGACAGGTTGAACTACTGGGAGAGAGGAAATCTAGGCTTTAAAAGCTTAAAATTTGCTTGGATAGTGGCAATGTTAATAGGATGTGAACTTTCCTGCTGAAAATAGTTTGCAACTGCTTCAAAAATAAGTATCTCAGCTTTGTCTCAGAATTCATCTGTCATTGCTGGATAATACTAAGAGAAACATACACTTGCATTCTATTATCTTTTAATTACATTCATTTGGGGTTTTTTTTCACTGTCAGAAGGCAGCATATTCATTAGGCTTTTGGTCCCTCTTAGAGCAGGACAGTTTGCTGTACATTTGACAGCTGCAGTGGGATGCTACTGCTCCACCTTTTCTCCCCTTCCTGTCCCTTTCATAGGTAAACAAAGAACAAGGTGGGGAAATAAAGTAATTTTAGACGTAGTACACAGGCAGCTTGCAGAATACAGGACTAAACAAATTAATGTGGAAGAAGGCTGGAGAATTTGCATCCTGGCAGGTTTCCATTAGTGTCCCAATTTGCTTCTCCTCCAATCACAAGCCCTGTTTACACCTGGTGAATTTCCAGGTGATTTCATTTTTTTCAAAGCAATTCCCCATTTTGATTTTTTGCAAATCTTTCACTGCTTTGTGTTTATGGTATCAGTTTTACTTAGTTACGAAGTCTTCTTTCCAACTGTTTTACTAATACATAACAAGCCTAAGCTGTAATGGGACTGCCTAAACTCATTTCTCCAGGACAAATTGCATTAGCACAAGGCAGGTTTACAGGTAAAAGAAAATAATACAGCATGTCTTAATGACATGCAGCACACTTCTTTCCTCTCTAAAAAGGCATTTCAGCACTATGACTCCTATAACATAAAGCATGTTTACTGTAAGTACTACCAAAAATTTGAAAGGATCAGTTAGTAAATGATCGTCACTGCTTAAAATGACAGTTTCTACTCAACTTCTGCTTTGAATACACATTTGCCTCCTTAACTAGAGCATCCATTAAAGTAATGAAAATATGTATTTTGGGACTGGGAAAACCACAAGGTTTATATACGAAACAAAGACTTAAAATCACATACAGAAAGACTTAAAAAGAACTGAAAAATTCTTAAATCATAATTCTACTACCACTCCTAAATTCTAGCAGTCACTTGGATTTAAAGTTGTTTGTAATACAAACTGATAATTTAAATTGCCTCAGCACTGGCTTATTCTCTTAAGTAATTACAGCAAACTGAAGTACCCTTCAGTGTTTCTCAAATAAGAAAACAGTTTGTAGACTTGGCAATTCTGTTCATCTTTATACAAAAGTAAATGAGACTTGAATTAGAAGTAATTCCTGAATATGTGATTTATTTTATGTACATTTTACATATAAACATCTTCTATCATCCTTCCTCAAAGAACACAGGTCTAAAATACATCAGAAGGGTATTAGGAGGTAAGACTTCTGCCTGCCTGCATTTTGAAACCAACAGAAGTAAATTTATGAGCACTGTAGAATATGCAGAATATTTATTATTACTATTCTTAGTTTACATGCACACACTTCAGGATCAATCCTTTAGTTTGAAAAACAGTGAAGGATTCTACAATCACAAAATAAAGAGAATAAAGAGAGCTTCAAAAGGCTCTTTTTCAGTACAGCTTTACATATTTATTAAAAATAACTCAGAAAAAAATCCTGTCTTAGCAGAGCATAGTGTTTAGGTTGAAGTGTTTTACTTCATCTAAATCATTTATTAACATACTGCTCTTCCTTTACTCCTGCCTCATGAAATACTCAATATCTGTTCAAGAATGGCATTGGATTTTCAAGTCATCTAACTTTTCTCACAATGATCTCCTTTTAAAATAAGTAGTAGAAAAGCAAGCTGACTGTCCTCAGGAGAAAGGTGGGGTGGAATGAAAGGATGGAACTGAGGTTATAAGCAAAACTGGCTGCAATCCAAGAATTCTACCAGCTGAACCACTGAATTAATTGTTGGCTCGAATTCTCATTATATACTGCTGCAAAATTATACTGCCCAATTAAGCTGGCAATCTAATATTCTAACTACACCTTAGATTTTCTGTATAGTACCCAGCAGTGAATTCCAAGAACTAATTAGATAGTCAATTTGAATCCTTGTTCATTGTTCTAATAACTTTTAATGCAAGTCTTTGTTATTTGCTGCTGTCTTAACTCAAAATCCCTTTTAATTCCTCCCTTCCCTCCAGTGTGAAAAGACATGGTGGGAGGTTGTCATATGAGTGATATAATAACATTTTGACACAGCCTGTATGAATGATTCACTAATTCTCGGTCAATAACTCAAAATCAGGTTTCCAACTAGTAGTTCTAAGTTTTCAGATTTACTTGGAAAGATGCTCCAATCAGAGATGTGCTCAAGGCTGTGACGCAGGCCTGGCAGTTCTCAGCTGCATGACAAGCAGTCTGACACACTTTTGTGAACCACCACTGGGACTTTGTCAGACTGCATTTGCTTTTGTAACAGCCCATCAGCACACCTTTCCAACGCCTCCAAGAGCTGCCTGTTAAGTAATGGTTTAGTTCAGCACTTGGGCAGAAGTTAGACGCAATGCATTAGTCTGCTCGGGCCAACACGGTTACAAATGTGTTTCCAAATGCTTGCTGACAACATGGCAAATGCCTCAAGTCTGTCAGCCAGCTTCATCACCGAGCACGGAGGTTCTTAACGGCACCGGGACTATAAGGTAAATGAAAACTGTCAATTCAAAACGACTTCTCCTTATATAAATTAGACTCTGTATGAACAAATGGATTGGTACTTGTTTTCTTCCACACTTGGTCAACAACTGTACTTCTCAGTTCTGAGCTCAGGTGTCAAGGCTGAAAGGATTAGCAGCAGGAAGAAAAAAAAAGGGAGGGTAGGAACAAAGAAAAGAATGTTTACTTGAGATGTTTTCTCCTCTTGCCTTGCTGCAACAGACCAGTACTGTAAATACATTGCAAGTAACCCTTTGCCTGCTGAAGTACCTACTGATCAATGCTCCTCATAAAGGATAACGTGTCAGAATAAAACCTTAGTCCAATACACATTTTAACCTAAAAATCTAAAGACAATGGTGTTAGAAAATGCAGAGAATAAAGGAAAAACATATACTGTAGATATAAGATTCTTGGCCAAGTTGAAATCTTTTTTTTTTGCCATCAATGGTTTTACAGTCATTCTGTGAACACAGTGAGCTCTCACAGACCTACTAATAATTAAACACCACACTTATAGGAAATAAAGCAACATAACTTGCTCTCTGCTTTGATTAAAGTAACGTGAGAATATACTCCACTCCCTAATATAAGCATAAAAAAGCTAGCATCTATGAGACCATTGACCAAATCACTGCTCTGCTCAATCTACACTGAGCAAACATCATGAAATCTGAAAGAATTTAAATGGGAAGAGATACTAAAGAGCCTATGTAAAGGTAAAAGGATCTGGTCTGCAGTGATTTCTACGTAGTTAAATGAATTCCAGTCACGTTGTTTCCCAGGTATAAAAAGCACAGTGCCCAAGATTACACATAAAAACTACTCCTTGTTAAATAATCTCTGTGCTTTTGTACACACTCTTCTCTTAGAGGTCCATGTATTTCACTCATAAAGGCAGCTTTTCCTGGGAGCTTTAATCAGGAGCTCTATTGTCTATTGATGGTTAGTTGTTGAGGTTTTTCTGAGGCAGGAAAGAAAGAAAGCAGTTTCATTGCTAAGCTAACAATATATACCCCTCAGCATTCAGTGCTTTAATTGAAGCTCATTCCCACTCAAGCTAGTTTGAAATGAACAGCACAGGTACCTCAGCAGTGTTGTAAGTCCCACACAGGCTACCCAAGCCCATTTGAGTGCCTGTATACTTAGACAATGCTGTGTAGATAAGCCCTAAAATGGGAAAAGATACTGAAATGATACCTTGCAGTCCTCAGGCAATGCCTAGTAATTGACAATGCAGATTTACCACAGCAGATCCTGTATACTTATTAGGAGTAAAAATCCAAAGATGTATGGATAAGGAAAAGAAGCTCCCTGCCTCACTTCATATGCTCTGATATCACCACAAGGAGATCGTAGATGTGACTTTCCCTGGAGCCACCTGCAGCTCTGTCTGCAGCCGTGCTGCCGAAAGGGAGTCACAGTTTGATGACCCTGCTCACCTCTGCTTCTCTTCCTGCACTTTTGCCTCTCCCTGAGGCAGCCTGACACAGCCCCAGCCACTGAGGTCAAGCCCAAGGCCGTGCTTGATTAAATGATGCACTCCCTGGGGCCGCCCCTCGTGGCTGCTGAACACTCTGCACTAGGAAAATGTGGCAGGATAGGCAACTCTGTTATGTGTGTGTCTGTGTGTGTCTGTGTGTGTCTGTGTGTCCTTCTGCATGAGCAACATGCAGGAACATCTATGACACCAGCTGGTCATGCATCATGAGACAGTTGCACTATCACGTGTGGAATTTGTGTTTTCCAAGGAATCTCTGCTAAGAATGATCATATTTCTTTTAACCCATGGCCTAGATGGAACAAGAAACACACCCCAGACTACACAGTGCCTCTAGTCCTATGAATGTAAACACATGTGAGACAGACACAGCCCTGATGTTTGGGGCAAAGGATGATAGAATAGTGAAGTATTCATTTTTCTTTTTCAGTCAGGGCTTTGGCCCTTGTACAAAAATTAATCCACTCTGCCACTATGTCCTTTTTTTCATCAATACTTTGAGAATTTGCTCTTTGACATCCTACTGAATTTATCTAGCACACAGATTTGGTGAATTTATTTTAAATTTACATTCCTCTACTGATAGTCTGAAAACAGGGGACTATTATTCTATGTATATAATCTTTTTTTATTTCCCTGAGAATACAGAGAGTAAGTATTGAAGTTTATTTGGAATAAACAAACAAGGTAAAAATATGCTTCCTTAATTTCCCTTAACAAAAAAGCATTATCCTAAATTATTCCTAATTTTTTAAGAATGTAGCTGAAGTCTAACTTACATGAAGACATGACTGTAAAGTTTCACCACAATTAGGATTTTTCTGCAGTTTTGTTTTTGAAAATGTACAAATATATGTATGTATATAACATTTATAACAAATTGATAATACCTATTCATGGTATTATCGACACTGCATCGTGTTGTGGAAATGCCCGTGGAAAATGTAATTACTAATAGATCACTTCTTCTACCATAAATTTATTTCATTATTTCTCAATATTTTACCAAGGTGTAATTACCTGTCTCACCCTTGTAGCAGGCAATTTTGACTCCTCTGTGGGTTCCAAACTTATTTATTTCAAGGTATTTACTCATTTCCTTCGGAAAAAAAACATTGAATGGTGAAAAAAACAATTATTGGGGGAAGCATATTTCCCCTTTACAAGAGAAGTGGAATTGAAGTATATTGACTTTTTTCCAACACCAGGACAATTTTGAAGGTATGTTTCTCCTGCTACACACGAACTACCTTACACAGAAGCCAGCTATTGAATTTTATACTGTCCAAAAAACCCAATAACCCACAATCAATAAAAATGTCATAACCACACTTTTCTATTTAAATGAAGAAATAAAAGGACCTTATGATGCAGGTACGGATACCTTGCATTCCACGGCCAGAAATGCAAGCCTAGCTGCTCGGTTTGCTTTCCCTTGGAAATTGCTTTCAACAGCACCTAGGCCTGGACCTTCCACATGCTGAAAAACTCCTCTCAGGTTTGAACTTGCTCAGTTCTAGACTCCTGCAAAAGCTCAGGCTTGGGGTTAAGCTCACACTATGATAGAGTCACAAATGTGCCACACTGCAAAACTCACCAGGTCTCCTGAAGGGCTAGGATTACCTGACAGCATGAAGTCATCTCTCTGAACTACTGTACTTTAAAGCCAACTGGATTCTGGGGTAAGAGGGGAAAAAAGGGGGTGAGGGTGTAAATTCTTACAGCCCATTCTGAAAATACTTGTTATTCTCCTGACTCTCTTGAGATGGTATCTCTCGTGAAAGATCCCACTGGGAGCAGCAAGAAAAGACAAGGTATATCACAGAGAATATCAACAGTGTTCCAGGAAATAATGGGAAAATATCTTTAAGAGAAATATTTGCAAGTGTAGCTCATTTTGGGTTGTACAGTTTGTGTTTCTCCAGGAACAGAGACAGAAATTATGGCACAGATGAGGGGTGAATTCAGGGGATTGGGAAGACACAGAAATGTGAAACAATACCAAAAAAAAAGAGAAGATTGTGCTGTCTTGGATGCTGATCTACAAGCATGGGTATCTGTTGCCAACTTGTTGATTTAGAAGTAAGGCTAATCTGGCCAAAATTAGGCTCATAATTTTTAGACTATGCTGTTCACTGGGCTGAATGGACTGCTTTCCAGGGCATTGGAAGGAAGCATCAATCACAACCGGGACATACTTGCAAAGCTCAAGCAAATCCCACCTCAGAAATCATCTACAAAATATCTGAACAGTTGGCTTCTATCTTCAGAAAGCAGCAAAAACACAACCCTGACACACATGTGAAACAGACACTCAGGGCTCTAAGACAAACATTCATCTCAGGACTCCCAGCACATTGCACATAGAGACTGAAGAGAACTAGTTCCTTAATCCTTAATTCATATCAGCTACATCTTCAACAACCCCCACTAAAGCCTTCTTAAGCCTTCAGGAAGAATAAGAAAAGAGGAAAAGTTTCTTACCACACAGGACTGTAATAAAAAAAAAAACAACAAACAAAACAAACAAAAAAGAAAAACCAGTTTTAGAATACCAACAGACATCAGCAGAATGTTTAAGCTTTAAGCCACTACTGATCATACTTGAGAAGTTTGTTGAAGTCCCCACTGACTGGAAAAGGGAAAATATAACCCCCATTTTCAAAAAGGAAAAAAAGCAAGACCCAGGTACCTACAGGGCAGTCAGTCTCACCTCAGTGCCCAGCAAGATCACGGAGCAGATCCTCCTGGAAACTGGTAAGGCACATAGAAAGCAAGGACGTGATTTGTGGCAGCCACCAGGGCTTCACTGAAAGAAAATCATGCCTGACAAATTTCATGGCTTTTTACAATGGGGTTACAGTGGTGGCGGGTGAGACAACAGCAACTGAAATCATCTGCTTGCAACTGTGTAAAGCGTTTGAGACTGTCCCACATGATATCTTTGTCTCTAAACTGGAGAGACATGAATTTGATGGATGGACCACTTGGGGAATAAGGAGTTGGCTGGATGGTCACAGTCAAAGAGTTGTGGTCAATGGCTCAGTGTCCAGGTGGAGCTCAGTGACAAGTGGTGACCTCAGGGGTGGGTGTTGGGACCAGCTCTGTTTAACATCGCTGTTGGTGACACGGACAGTGGGATCAAGAGCAACATTCAGCCACTGGTCATCTCACTTACACTGTGCCAGATGAAAAATTCTACCTTTTGCAAACATCTGGCTCTAAAATGTAATGTTACGGGAAGCTTCTTCCACAAAACACATGCAGAGAGTAAACAAATTAATGAAACCAGAGAAAGCCACAAGGACCCTGACTACAGTGTGAGTCGTGCTTCTGTTAAAAGGGACAACAACGCAGTTACAATACTTGTTTCCTGAGTATCACCTGTCATCTGACATTATTTTCAACACATGCATTATTCAAGCTTCACAACACTCTCAGGCTGCAGAATATTTCAATTTGAGCTTGTTTTGCCACTGTAATGTGGTTTGACCGTTCCACAACTAGTTTCTGAAGAGAATCTCATTGCAAATTTGTTTCCAAATTTGATTTTTTTAAAATTGTTTAAGATCAGTGTAAATGAATGAAGATTGCTTGCTCTTAGGTATTGGCAAGATGTGTTCACGAAATTCAAAAGGAAGCAGTTCTACATATTTATAAATAAATATATCTCCAGCTACCGACGACTCCAAAATTCCAGCATTGTACAGAAGAATGTGAAACCAACAAATGTATTTCATTATCCTTGTAGATGTAGACAAAGGAAAGAATCTAACTGCAGATAAATCAGGAGAGAAACAGTAGTTAACATAATTAAAACTATTATCCATGTCAAACATCAACTTGGTAACTTTTTTGTTGACCATAAATATAAAAATATTTTGACTTCAAATGAAGCAAAATATTTTTCTGGATTAACCTCTGAAAATGCTTTATAATCTGATGACAGAGTAGGAGTAGCTATCACCTGATTTGCCTGTTTCTTTTGGATGTGGGAAAGAATATTCAAGTATGCGTTAGAAATTTTCCATGATGGAAAATAATGGAAATTTTTTATGACTCAAACTGATTGTCTCCCCTGAAGACAGTCACCGTATCAGATGATTACATTCTGTTAACTCAGCAAAAGAGAAAAATAACTAGATTTTAAATTTCTATGCTACTTCTTTTTATTTCATATTCTTAACATGCTGTATATAAATCACTGAATTGAACTGTATAATAGCATATTTTTGAAGAAAATAACTTACCAAACCCCACGATCCATAAAAACAAATTATTTTATGCAATTTAGAGTGTAACAAATACTAAAACCTAATCATTTTATACTGAGCTGGAATATTCTGGATGGAGACGAGTCTCTAAGTAAACAGATAAACAAAGTAAAAATGTACTGATGTGGACACTTAATTATTCCTCTATATTCACCTACAAAGACTAATACATGAGTGTCAAGTCAAATACATTTGATTTATTCTAGACTTCGTAATTTCAGTCTTTGTCAAAGACAAAGATGTCTAGACAAACTGATGTACTAGATTGAGAAAGCATGTAGGTACATTTGTTGATATTTTTTCCAATTAAATTATAGTATGTACATGAAGGATACATTATTAAAAAGACGCCAATTTGAGTGCTAGATCCATTTTAAAAGTCAAAGTATTGACTGCTTTACAAGGCTTCAAAGACAAAGAAATTAATTAAATTATCTTCTGAGGCTTTTATCTGGTGGTTTCCACAGACAGCTAGATGTATTCCCTACTGTGAGACAACTATTGTGTGCAGAATTAAGTTCATATCAATTAGATGGCAATGTTCTTAAAAATTACAACAGCCACAGCACAAAGTGATCACGTTTTGTGGGAAATTCCACTCCTTCCAGAGAAATTATTGGTTTCTCTAACAACAAATAGGCATTTGCTTTGGTAGAAGCAGTTATTGGAGTAATTTTGACAGCATAACATAGACATGAGCAGAATGAGGTAAAGTGCTGCTCATGTATGCCATATCCTCATGCTTTCAGTAGGAGTTTGAACCAGATACAAGGGTTAAGAACCCAACCTATATTCACAAATGTGGACTATTATCTCTTAAATTTGTGCTGCAGAGTATAACCAGTGCAGCTTGGAAATGTCCATGTTGGTTTGGTCATGGAGGAAGAGAGTCAGAGCAACACCACAGGAGTTCAAGGATGATTGTAACAATATCACGATGCCATGTTCAACGTGAAGACTATGCTTGCTTTCATCAGAGAGCTACTGGGATCTGAAGCTACAAAGAACAAAGGATTCCAAGAAGAAATTTAAGATCCTAGCATCATGACCTGTGAGCGAACAATTTGTTACCCACGGGAAGACAAAACAAAAACTTGCGAAAAAAAATAGCGGAAGAGGTAAAGGAAAAACATGGTAGCAAGACTTCAGAATTTGTGAAGGGGTTTTTAAGACATTTAGAGCTCTTCAAGGAGAAGGGGTGGTTTACCCTTTACCCTATGAAACAGGCAGAAAGCCAGAGCCAGTCTGCAGTCATCTGTGAGTCTGTAGGACACAACAGTATAACTGTGGCAAAGAAACTCCTCTGTTAACCCCAATTTCTTGCTGGTCTGAAGTATAAAATAAAAAAATTCAGTATTGATAACAAGATTTGAAGGAAAGAAAGGATGCTGGTTTAAGAGCTTAGGTTGAAAGCCTTGACATTTCTAGGAGGCACACTTTATGCAACCAGCACACCTAGATGATATGAAGACACAGGAAAACTTCTTCCTCCCAAATCACAAGTATAAATTTTTAAAATTTTTTTCTTAAAAAGCTGACAAACACATTGCTTAAGACTGTACTCCAGCATAGTTCTTAAAACGGCATTACATGCAGGTATATGGAGACATACATACATGTATATAAGTTTCTAGAACAAGATAATACGCTAGAATGAAAAACTGAGTCAGTGAAGAGGCCAGAATTGTATGGTTCATTTTTGGTAGTCAGGTTTGCTTTTTCTGTATCATAACACATGCTAAGAAAACATTTTTACTTGCTGAGAAACAAACCAAACAAAAAGCAACAGGCATATAACAATACAGCCACTAACTCGTTGCTAAGGGAAAAGCCTTAGCCAAGAGGGAGAAAAACTGCCTGAAGAATCCGACAAGAGACATGAGACTGTATATCATCCATTTAAAAACAGCTCTGAGTGACACTGTTGGCTAGATTTTCCTTTTTGCCACGCAATGCCTTCTCCTATAATGTTAGTGACACAATCATTGCTGGAAAACTGTCTGGGAAAATCGGCTAATGACTAATTAAAGGGATTGCTTGTCAAAGATGGCATGATGACAGTCTGACCTACCTCTCCCATTTTTATACTTCCCCCAAACACGTTGCTGTTTTTCTGATTTGTGTAATAACCATTATATCATTTAAGTAAAATTATATATGTGAGAGAAAGCAATCTTTCCACAGCATGCATAAAGAAAGCATGAATATTAAAACAAAAGCAGATGATTGCAAATTACTTGAAAGAGCAAGTGATTAAGCTTAAATGCTTGTAATTTAAAAAGCGCAGGCAAAGTACGTTCACTTACACACTTGCAGAGCTCTCTCTCAAGCAAACTCAAGCCAACTCAGCTCACTAGATATTTTTAGTGCTATTTATTCTATACAGAGCACTACAGAAAAAGAAAAAAAACGAACCCAACAAAATAATCCTTGTTTTCTCCAGTGGCCAAATTTTGATGGCATATGTTCACGAGTACTACATGAGCATTACAAAGAGCAACAAAAATCAACTTTGAACCGAGTACATGATACACATTCCTTTCAGGTTAGGCTGCTATTTGAATATACTTAAGGACTGAATTCTGTATGCTGTTGTTGTGCAGTAAAATATATTTAAAGCCACACATACCCCTGAGAGTAAGAACAACAGCCTTCTCCTTCCTTCTAGTACAGAATATAATTTCACACATCACTATGCACATTCAGTGTTGAATGTGGTTTTCTCTCAGTATTTTTATTTATGTTTCTTTCTTTCTTGCAATTTCTCCAGGTGTATTACAGGAATCTGGTTTGCACACAGTACAGCAATACATAAATTGCTTGCTAACTCGCTCTGCCCTGATTATGGACTGCAGATGGATCATATCTCTCACTTGGTCCCAGCAGAATACTGTGGCAAAAGTGCTGGAAGTCATAGTTATTAGTCCCATTCTGACAAGACCAAAAGATGCATTTGTTTGAATTTTTTTTTTTTCTTAAGGGGACACAAACTCCTGAACATAAACTGCAACAAAATTCTCTGCGTATGGGAGTTAGTTGATTATCTCTGTGGAGACACGGAATATAATATTCACAGCACACTTTTGGAAAGAAGCTCAGAGTTGGCTACAAAAAAGCAACAGGAGAATTTCAGTGGCAGACTGGGGCATGGATCTGAAAATGACATTTACTACTTCCCCACCACAGCTTGTAAATTATCTTTGAAATAAGAAATGATAATTCAGACTATACCCTGATTACAGTGAGTATTCAGTATACAGAGAATTCAGCCTAAATAAATGCCTGTGTTTGATCGATCATTTAGGACTGTAAGAAAGCATTTTTCTCAGCTTCTTCCTCTGAATAAGCTCTGTGAACTCAAAGAGCTTTGTCTGTAAATGCAAAGATTCTGAATCAGAATAAGTTTCACTTTAATGATTAAACTGCAAGTTTAGACACATATGAAAGTCAACAGGTTTGATTCAAAGTGCTTTGATTCAGCTTTTACACCCTCATCACCAGATTAATAATGAGCTGTTTTCTTTACTACTGATGTAACTCTAGGTGTCTATGTGGAGGAACTGAAGCGCCCTAATTAGCAGATAAAGAAGCCAATCTAGCCTGACAGAAAGTACTCCTCAGAAGTACAAATTAGGTACACATTTGAAATTAGCATGAATAGTTATGCACTTTCAATTTTGAACACTCACTTCACGACTGATAATTCCAAGTGAAGGTGTAATTTGCTATGGATCTTATTGACATGCATTTGAGAGGTTCTTAGCCTTGCTTGGCTAAGATGATCTACTGCTCTACCAGATAAAAATTCACCTTTTTTTGGGGGGGTGGGGAGGAGGGTGAAGGGGGGTGATGATGTTCAAGACTCTTGTTGCATGTGTGAAATAAAAAGTTGTGTCTCCCTACTCAAACCTTCACTGGCTGGGTTTTATTTGGTAACCTCTCTCTCTCTCATGCCTGATATTTTCCTCTTCCTGACTGCTTGAGAGTATTGCTCGCATACAAAGGCATCAAAGTAATGGTCAAAGAAAGTGGTTACATTGCCAAAAACATTGTCACTGATATCAACATGCCCACAGAGATGTCCAATGTCATGTACCAAACCTGAACAGCCTTCAGGCTTAAAGAATTGATTTTTCTTTTATTAAATAATCCCTGCTTTTCCTAGTTACCCTTATCTTTCCTAAACATCCGTCAGACTGAGAATATCCATGCGCAGTAACGTCAGTATGGAAGTGTGAAATATTGAAGTATCCTTCCATACAGACTGGCACCAATTATAGTCTGAATTGGGGTCCTTGTGAGCATCCCTAACTTCCACTGAGTTCACTAGAGAAGCCTTTTTTAACATTTTCCCTCTGGAATTCCTGCAACTATACAGTTATCTGTCGTCAATACAGGCTTTTCATTCTTATTTTCTAATCTTTCTAGTAGCATATGCTAATGCACAGGATAAAACAGATTATAGGCTGAGCTGACAGTCCAGTTCTATGTATTGTTTTGGTAGCTGAATTCTTCCCTAGATAGAAGTTTTTTAAAGTGCTTATCACTTGTTAAATTTTTAAAGGAGTCTGGGCTGGTAATTCCCATAACTCAAAAGCAACTCTTTAAAAAATGGACTCTTAAAAATTTGAAGCTGAAACACAGTGGCTAAGTTTGAGAATGGTGTCAAAGCAGAAGACTCTAAGGTAGAGTTCCCAAATTGACACCATTCACTTCCCAATTTTAGATCCTCAGAGTTACGAGGTTAGAGAATCCTTCTCTCTGTTTCTTGGGTATGTCCTTTGTCCTTCTTATGGAAAGGAATCTAAACTTGGGAAAACAACAAGCCACTGAAAAGCCTTCTTCACAGAACTTCATGGAAGACATGTTGGCATTTGGCATCTACATTTTTTTTTTTTCCTATGTACAAAATAAACGCTAATTCCTGGTGTCCCAAATGTGCCTACAATGCTGCAGGCAGCTGAGCAGGACTTCACTGGCACTCTCTCTTCCCACCACATGTCCAGGTTTTTGTCTGCAGTTCCTAATGGGCTTTCAATCCCTTCCCTAACTCCCAATTATCCACTTACTTGGCAGATGCTCAAGCTGTGTGGAAAATGAAAAAGCAATTGTTTTAAAGACAAGAAATTGAGGGGAAAGTCAGAAGAAAGGCCACGGGATCCAGAGCGAAAGGGGAAAAAAAGAGAAATAGAAGGCAAGAATAAAAGCAGAGCAATATGCATGCAGACACAGTAAATGAGGACATTAAGGAATCAGATACAGGCTAAAGCTGCAAAATTTTACAGAACATGAAAAGAAAAGCCTACAACTACTAGACTCCCTGTTCTAGGACAAAACCAACTTTCCTTAGTCTTAGCAACCACCTGTGGAATTTCTTTAACCCAAGCAATTCTCTATCTTGTTCCTTAGTGAAAAAAAAAAGTTTCATCAGAATTCACTGAAGTTACAAACACTGTCAAGAGAGATCAGAACCTGATAACCACACATTTTCCCCTACAATGCCTCTTTGATTCAGTGCCCAAGGTAAGTACTGCCCAGAGACTGATTCTGCTAGCTATACATACCCTTGATAAGTAGAAACTGGAAGATGTTAGATGACGAAGACAATGAAGTTACTGTACAGTACCTATGGAATCAGATCCTTGCTTCCACCATCAAGTTTCCTAATGCAGCAAAGCCAGCAACCCTCAATTTCTCACAGCTATCCACAAACCTGTATATTCTATATTTGCAGGGTTATGTGAGGCATTTAGGGTTTGATTTGATAAAGTACAGAAAGACCAGGATTGCAAATTAACTCCTCTGGATACATGCTTTGAAAATTACAAAAAAACCCTCAAAGAATAGTAAAAAAACAATCCAGATTAAAAAGCCCAAAACTTAAACAACTGTGCATTTTTGACAACTTGAAGTGTTAGCACCCCTTAGCCTCAGTTTTCTACATGTGAAATAGGCATACAACATTGTTGTGACAAAGCCATTCTGTTTGGATGCATTTACTACAGAATAGCACAATGGGATTGATTTGAGGCTGCAAGAATTTTAATTCCACTAGTTCCAAATTTCAAGGTGTATAGTGTAGCTGTTGAAATGCAGTTTCTGAACACATCAGCATATGAAACACAATAATGTGCCATTATCCTTTGGAATCCAGGCATACTAGATATACATGCATATTCTAATAATGTGCCCTCATATGACCGTCATTATATATTACTGGAAGCTGCAGGCAAGAATCTAAGACAGTACCTAAAAAGAACATCCCCCTTTCCAACATTTTACAACCATAAACCTACAAAAATTCATTCCTTTCGCAACAGGTTTCCCAATGCATATGGGATATCTCTACCTTCCATTTTCAGAACACTGCGTGGTTGCTTCTGAGGCCTCAGAACAGAAGCAAAGTGATTGTTTATCTTTTGGCAAACTGAATTTTATACAAACCAACATGCTTTCAGGACTGCTCAGGAGAGGAAAAAGGCTGATGTAATCTGATTAGAAATGTAATGAGATTATGCATGCACAAATGCATATGATTTCTATTTAACTGAGAAAAAAGAGAAAAATATCCATCTTGCCACTAATTCCTACAAAGGAAAAATAATAAAAATTACTTTTTTCATGTGCTTTTCCAAAAGCTGATAAGGAATGAGATCATTTATCTGTCTGCAACTTCTGCTGAAGTACAAAATGGCAATACAACTAATAGCTGCTCTGTCATAAACTGATTGTAGAAATTGCCTTCATAGTAGCAGCATCAAACATTGTCTACATTCCACAAGAGCTGTGTGGAAGGACAAATAACCCAAGAACTCCAAACTTAGCACTGCATAAATGACAAAATGTCAGAAGTTCCAAGCAAAAATTTTCTTACCATGCCTTTAGGAAATTAATGAATTTTCTCACTGTCCTAATGAATACCTGCCTTTTGCTAATGTCCTAGCCAGGGAGCACTGTTTCAAGTGACAGACAAAGGTCAAAATGAGAGCGAGCCCCAGAAAAAAATGGTCTTTTCTGAGAGCAATGATCAGTGCAAAACTATGATGAAAGAAATCCTAGGGCTGGGAGGGGGCAGGGGAAGCAATTAGCCACATTTTTAAGTCACCTTATGGTTTTAGTTGATGATAAAACCGAAAGATAAAAAGTTGAGCTTGGTTTTCATTCAAATGCAAGACAAAAAATTGGGGATCTAAACAATCCAAATTCAAGACTTGAAATAAACACCAAAATAAAACTTGGACTTCCTCAACATCCAACTTCCTCAACTTGCTCAACATCCAACTCATTTTGCATTAATGCCATGCCCAAAACATTTCCGTTTTCAATGGTGGTCCTGAACACACATTTTGACTCTGGATTTATTTTTCCTCAGAGTTTCATTTTGTTTTTTCAGATGAAGTTTGCCTTCAACCCTATATAGAAATAAGGGTTTGTCATTAATCTGAGATTGATAAGGACTATTTATACAGGGTGGGTTTTTTGGTTGTTTTTCTTAAAAATATGCTTGTTCTACTACAAACCTAGATAACAGCCCCTTAAAAGGATACAATTTCTAATCCAAAAACATCACCTTTGAAAACCAAGCTTTACTGTTTTTATTGCAGATGGGCAAGGGAAGTAAAAAAGAAGAAACAACAACTAAAGAAGGAACAGAGAAACCAGTCCAGCCCTAACAGTTTAGGGCACATGAATGACTGATCCATGGCTTCCCTTCGGATCCTATCAGAAACCCGCCAATTCAGAACACTGTGATCAATCAAGATAAACTTGTGGGGTTTTTTTCTTCTTAGAGGCACATCAAATTGTAAGTTAAAATCAGAGAAATCCAATCACTTTAAAATAGGCATTTTAAATACAATTTTTAAAATAAATTTGCAAATTCAGCTGGAGCATCAGGCATACCCTACTTAAGGTGATGAGAAAGAAAATTGCAATCACACATAGAACATTAATATTCAGACCAGGACATTGACAAAATCTCACAACACAGCTATGAAGTTAATTATTATTCAGTTAGTTATAAAATTAATGTTACAACAGGCCACTAAAAGATCAGACTGTTTTCAAGTTTGAACTGAGGCAGTAATCCCCTTCTCTAGAACCACTTGCCTTGAAGAGCAAACTTTGCATGATCCAGCAGCCTCTTTAAAGGCTGTGAATAAACGTCTGCTTTAGATGATCACAGCTCGTCAAAGTTTGTGTTTCCTGCAATAGAAAGTATTTTTTGAGTGGAAGAGACAGGTGAAGTCTGAAATCTTCCTCACACAATTCCCCAAGGACTGGCAGCTAAGGAGCTTCTTCAATTATGGAAAAGCAACTATTTCCCACACCACTGCTAGACAGAGCTGCTCAGTACAGCCTAAGCCTTGGCACATTCCTGGCTGGTAGATGAAGATATTTTCTACCTCCCACTAGAACTCCAGGACAGATTTTCATTCATGTTTTGTTAACTGAAAAAAATTACAGCATAATAATTAAAATAAAAAGAGACTTTTGGATAAGCCTAGTATTTATCATTAACCTCAGAAAATTTAAAAAATCTAAAATCTAAAAAAACACCACTGTGACCACTAAAACCACAATCTTGGTGTTGATGGGACGTACTACAGATCGTGGAATTCTGTGACTTTTATGTATGACAACTGTTTGCATAAACCCCTTGCTAAACACACAATTAACTATCTCATACAGCTGCTACCAGAAAACTGCTGACACTTCCACTAACTATGGATGTAATGTTATTACCTTTCAAAGTGTCTTTAAAATGGCAGATCACTTAGAATGTCAATATAGTGTAATTAGGTGTTGACATCCTGAACCAGATAAAGATATGATGACTAAAGACAGGAAAAGACAGATGACCATGGAAAGTACCAGTTGTGCCACAAAATTTTATTACCTATTCAATATTTTGTCTGCCAAATAATAGTCTGCCAAACTTCTGAAATCACCACAGTACTTTAAACATGGCAGACACGACATTAGGTAAAGAAGGATACATGCAAATAGCTCGCACTTTTACTACTGTTGTCCTCTTATTTAATATAAAATATGAACATCCCACCTTTCCTTCAGTTTGAAATATTAAACTGTTCAAAGCTGCTGAATTTCTGTTTTCAAGCTATATCATTGTGCATTTATAGTGCAGAGGGTCAGCTATTTGGAACCTAAAAATTATTTTACATCAGCTTTATTTCTAAAACTGCTTTTAGTTTGAGTTGATACAGAAAAAAGCAATTGTTTAAACAATGGATAGTCCCAACCCAAAATATATTTTAAGTTTGGTTCCTCTTAGTGGAAGGGCATCAGTCCAAGCAAGTCTTTTATACAGAGAAACATCTCTTTACAGCACAAGTATGAGCCAACAGCTCTCATGATCTTTTACTAGTGGGATGGAATACAAGAAATTTATTTTTTTGTATCAGCTCCCAGGACCACACCAGGAAGCACACTGATACTTGTCTACTGCCTTTGCTGAATGGGGATGGCTGCCAGGGCTAGCTTGGAACTCTTCATTTAAAGACTGTAGTCATTCCTCTTGCTGGGCTAATTTATCATGCAATTACACTGTAAGTTACTGGCAATATTCCAAGAGGTCATTAGGCCAGAATCTACAGGCTTCCCAGGAAATTTTCAGCTTAATCCATCTGAATGTGACAATAAAACTTTCAGGGAACACAAATCTACGTTCTGCTAAATCACTGCAGATCATCTGTCTGCAGCTCCTAGAAACGGTACAAGCAAACACTTCCTCTTGCAACCCAACAATCGTCAGAGCAAGGTGTGAGTTTTAAAGAAAGCATGTCCACTTAAATGTTTCTTTTATTATTATGAGCAAAAGAATATAGAACTTGCCTGCATTTATCACTTTTCCTGGAAACCCCAGATACCCCCAAATGCTAACACATGGGAGCAAAAATAGAAATTTCTATATATTCAATTTCCTGAAGACTTTTAAAAGCTCTACCTAAAGTTGCACTTTTACTTGACCGCAAATCATACAATACAAAACTGTATTTTGGATTAAAAAAACTTCCTCTATTAAAATCAATCATTTTAAGCTTTGTAAGTGTTACTTGCTGAGGTTAAAATCTAGTTAAAAGCCTAGGTAAGCTTTCTAATGTCCTACTTCCTCAGCTCATCCTTCTAATATGAGTCTCAGTGCTAGGAAAACAATTAACTGGTTTTCCCTCTAGTTTGTTCCCCTTTTCCTGATGCTCTTGCCTTCTCCTATCACTTCTGAAGTATTTGTCAAAATGTATGTGCTTTGCTAAAAGAGTTCAGCTCTGAATATCTTCTGAGATTTATCACAAGAGCTGATACTTGAACTTAAAATTTTAATGGCACATTTACAGTCTTCTAATTCGGAGATAATTTCATTGAGGGTGATTCACTAATATCAATCAGATCTAAAAAAAGATAGGGTGGAGAAAGAAAAAATGAAACTAGCAAGTAATGTACGAATGAGACACTCTTTAACAGAACACCTTTCATTAATTCAAATTTCTAATTAACTACTGAACGCTCACAAATCATGGACAATGAACATCTACAAATCAAGCAAAAGAAAAAAGCCACTGAGCTTGCCATGGAGACCACCATTAGGCTGTGTAATCTGACTTAACAAACTATATGCAGATGTTTCTGTGTGTGTAGGAACTCAAACTTGAAGGTCAAATATGACCAAAGCTTTGGATTCTCATTTATAATTTTTCATGTCTGCATTAATTTTCATCTCTAAATTATCCCTCTGTGTTTACAGTAAGTTATGCAGAATGACTTCCAAGTTGAGACAAGCTCAGCAGCATCCCTGCTGGTTTTGCCAGAGGCAGGCTTTGTTCTGGCTCACCTGGAAGAGCTGTACCCATGCCTGTGCCTCGGGAAAACCGCGGGTCTCACCTCCGCTGTGGCAATGGGAATATGGTACACTGTGGAGTTTGTGAAGGATACTGTAACCCAAATTAGTACATGGTCAATCACTCCCCACTAATCATCAAAAAAGTGCTTAGAATAATTTTTCTATCATTGCTTTGTTTTGTTTTGACAACTGTAGCTTAAATTTTACCCTGGGTTTTCTTCCCCTCTTGCACTGACTAAAAGCAAAGCCACTAACATGTAGTCCTGATTTATTTAAAATTCAAAATACGAAAGGTAAAATACTCAGAAACCCAAAGTGGCCTAAGGAGAGAATAAAACTGCATTTCCTGAGCACAGAAACACATCCAAAGCCACTACAAAAGCAACACATCTCATTGCACATAACAAACACATGCAGCACAGGCTATACTTCCTACATCCACCTGGGAGGGAGAGTGGAGAATAATATTCCTGTTCAGCTCTTAGAGAATCTCCTGCATGGATGCATTCTTTTTCCTTCCTTTCTGAAGGGACTTCAGCAAAAGGCATAGCAGCTGGCCTTAGGACCTAAAACTAGAAGCATCTCTGTAGTTTTACAGTACACCTGTTTATTATTATTATTTCTGATACCGCAGGAACAGGTGCACAGTCTCACCCTGGGACGTTCCTGTTTGCACACTGGCACAGGGATACTTGTAAATAGTGATTTTTTCATATAATAACTAATGTTTTATTTAGAAAACTGAAATCATATACTCTTAGAAACTACAAACTCTGCATTTTAACAAGTGAACAGCTGTATTTTTCCCAACGGAACAGGAATTTGATGTGTCCTATAAAAAGTAAAGCATCCAGCTGTTAAGACTACGGATGATTTAATCCCATCTTGGTTATTTTTTTTAAACTCAAGAGAGAATGTGTGGCAGACTGATCTGCAGTGAGGTTAACTTCACAAACCTGTGGGATCCCTTCTCTGTGTAACTCTGCTGGAGGTGCTTTCCACAGACACACCCCCCCCCCCCCCCCCCCCCCCCCCCCCCCCCCCGCCCCCAGGGGCTTTGCTACCTGTGTAACAAGGACCCTGGCTCCGGTATCACCCAGCTGTATTGCCCTGACTCAGGTGGCTAAAAAAGACTTTTAAGAATCATAGAATGGCCTGGATTGGAAGGGACCTTAAAGATCATCTAGTTCCAACTCCTCTGCCATGGGCAGGGCCACCTTTCACTAGACTAAGGTGCTCAGAGCTT